>OY992880.1:63408592-63753592 GCA_963921405.1 Cepaea hortensis | reverse complement strand
TTGTGCAAACTAGACATGCTTCAGTGTTGGCTTTCTGATAGAAAACTAGCATCACAATAGTAAACTCTGTGTTGTAGAAAGTGTCAGTTATGAAGTTAGTTTGTAATTTTATAACCAGTGACCCACATTCTGAGTACTTTCTCTCATGCCATCCACTTCAGCTAAATGAGTACAAGATGAAACAGATTTAAGAGTCGGCCCTTTATTGAGTTCAGCAAGTGGTATTATAATTTTGTGGTCTGTGTAAGTGTTATCAACTGATAAAACAGTAAGGCTCTGGGAACATTTTGCCTTGTTGACATCTTGGACAGCTTAACTTTTTTGAGCTTGACTTTCGGTAATGTAACTAGGGTACATTTTTTGTTGTAATTTCAGAATTTTTATTTAGTCATAGTCCTTGATTAAACGTTAGATGGGATCAGTGTTTTCAATGTTTGCTGTTGGTGAATGTTTAAAAAAAAATGTCTTGGGTACTGCAGAAGTATTTAAAATCTTACTGTACACAAACATATGACATGGCAGAGTTTCCATGGTGAGTAGTTAAGGCACTTTTCTCATGCTTGTTTATGGACTAATCGTTTAGTTCATGGGTGCAGTTTACTTAGAGATTCCTAGGGGTCATGACTGGAGCTACCAAATTAATGCTCTGTGTGACACTCTCCACAGACCGCTCTGCAGAAAGAGATGGTGCCATATGAGATAAAACCTGTTGCAATGAAATCAATCCTCTCTGCTTGATTTAATTTATAAAACGGTATTAATAAAATTAGTTTAGTTTAGTTTAGTTGATGGATCAACATCACGGCACACGGCTGTAACCTATAACTGCTCTGTTCTACTCCTAACTCAAGCCTGAGTCTGGAGAATCTCAGCTCAGTGCACGAACTCCGTAGCACCAGCGAGGTTCCTGAAATACTTTGGGTAGATTTTTAACTCAAAATTTTGCCCAGGCAGCGCCGTTAGGCTACTCTTTTTCGATTTCCAACTGCCAAGGGATTTTTTACATGTGCAACAATACACACGGGCGTCCTATCTCACTGCCCAGAGACCAGGGGAAATGTTTTTACTAGAAGTCCACGTGAAAAATCCCGACCCTCACCGGGGCTTGAACCCGGGACCTCCAGCACTCGAGGCAGACACCATACCTCGAGACCACTCAGCCCTTTTAATAAAATTATTGGGCTCAGTAGTGTAATCACTAGAAGGCTATGCTGACGTTGTCATGAGCACAGTTCAATGAGGGTTTGAGACATGCATTCGTCGTCCACTAAGTGAAGGAAAGACTGGCCATCTATATGTGGGCCTTTATAATGTGATGGTTCTAACACACAATGCAGACTCTTTTCTTGTTGCAATTAGTACTTTTACCCAGCCTATTCTAGTTATTACTTTGAATGTGCCTTTCATGGCTGTTACATAATGCTTTCAGTCCCAGACAGGTATTAGTAAACTCTTCTGATGTGTTGTTATTTTTACTATAACAACTTCCTGGGACAGACAGCATTAGGATAATAATGTTAATGATGTTTTGAAACTCCACTGTGGAGCCAGCACAACAAGAAGATGTTGCTCTTCCATTAATGCTTTGGACTCTTCTTATCTTCTTTACACTATTGGGGATGGGTCCACCAGGGATCTGACTCCAGGTGTCTCTAACTTGTTGTACATCCAAATAACACTGATAGCAATTGTTCCATAAATTCACTGCTGTGTGTGCTTACTCTACAGTCACTCTCTTCTTGTGAAGGCAAATGTCATGCACCCATGTGCATTGGGATCCACTTCCTTCTCATACCACCTTTGACTTGGTCACTATTCTTTAGTTAGGATCAAAACCAAGTCTGCCATGCCAGTAAGCCAGTTAACTAACCACTGCACTTCTTCAGTTCTGAAAGTATTTATAAATAACAAAAGTCATCTCAGATTGTCATGTCCCAGTAATTATGTCATGTGACAGTTAGTAATTATCATACTGAAGTACTACATTTAAGTTCTCATACACTCAGCTTGTCTAGTTATGTCAGACAATTTCACAACCACATCACATATGCATTTATGATGTTAAGATATGTAATCTGTTATTGGGGTCGTGCATAGATGATTTCTAAGCCCACCTATATATTATCTATATAACATTGTTGTAGTCATTTGTGTTATCATGAATATGATGCAATGATAAAGTTCATTCTAATAATTCTTCAGTGATTAAGGGGTACTTTCAATGACTAATTACACATAATCATTTTCTATAATAACAGCAGTGATCTTTATTTATATAAGATTCATTGTTGCTGATTAGTGCATTCATTAGAGGACTGGTCTTCAAGGATGTGTACTAAGAGAGATGGGTTAGAATCCTGGTCTAGAATATTACTGTTGGGCTATGAGGTAATAGAACTTTATGTGTGCTAAGTAATTACTCTTTGTAAGTAATAAAATAAAGGTGCAGGTAGTCCCATAATAGATACTGCCACTGGGGTGTGAAGTGTTAGACCATAACATATTGAATTACATAACAGTTGAGGTTGGGTGGCCAGTTATCTTCATCATCATCCTTCCCAGACAATATCCAGAAGATCCTGATAATTGGTATCAATTATTATGAGGCTGGGTTGCCTCAGAGCTGTGCTGGTCATAAAAATAATCCTGCCTTTGCTGGACATTGAACCTGGACCAGTGTCTTGGCAGGCAGTTGCACAAACCTTTTTTGCCACTAAAGTATAAGTAATGACCAGACAGCGTTAAGAATTTTCTGGGAATGAAAGGTGATAAGAAAACTTATTATCCACCAAATATAGGATGAGATTACTTTATATGCCAATATTTGCTAAGGGATTGATTCCCAAATGTACTGATATTTGATTTGATTAAACATTTCTTATTTCATAAAGACATTAGACTTACACTATATATTTCATGACTTGATGATTGATAAAAAAAATAATTACATTAAGTCCCATTTTCTTTTGTTTACAGACATCAAGAGCTTTGAATGAGTGTGGGCTTCATGTGTTCTAAAACTTGTGACTCTATAGTGTAAAAGCAGTCGTGCTAGTAAACTCTACAAAAATGTCATTTTTAAAATTTCGGCTGCTTTTGTGGAAAAACTTCCTTATTCAAAAACGAAAGCCAGTTGCAACATTCTTTGAAATAGGACTTCCCACTCTGTTCTCATTTATTCTGATGATTTTACGTCTACGAGTGGCATCCACACCTCATCCACATGTGACCGAGTGGAACCCCTGTGACTACAGACAGCTGAGACCAACCCTGAGAGATTCCTTCATTCTTGCATACAGTCCTGGACATGAATTGACAGAAAGAATCATGGGGAGAGTGAACACAACGCTTGGAATGAGAATAGGTAACAATTATTTATATTGATTAATTTACTCTTAGTATACTGCAAGTCACGTGGAACTTTCATAGCACTGGGTTATTTTGTGGAAATGAAAAATTTAATCTAGTACCAAATTTAGAATAATAATTAACATCAAATCAGTACTGCTGTAGTTATCAGAAACATTGGGAAATAAAACAATTACTAATACACTACAAACATTCATTAATTGGTACTATTTTGGCTAGGTCAACCTGGGATCCCTGGTCTGTTTTGAAAATCCGCTCGATGCAAATTCGAAGCCATGACCATTGGGGTGGCAGGCAAACATCTGAATAATTAATTTGACACTGCAGATGATTATGTTGAGACAGGCTTTCCACAGTTTGACATGCATATTACAGTTGACATGCATATTACAGTTGACACGTATATTAAAGTTGACATGCATATTACAGTTGACATGCATATTACAGTTGACATGTATATTAAAGCTGACATGCATATTACAGTTGACATGCATATTAAAGTTGACGTGTATATTAAAGTTGACATGCATATTACAGTTGACATGCATATTAAAGTTGACGTGTATATTAAAGTTGACATGCATATTACAGTTGACATGTATATTAAAGTTGACATGCATATTAAAGTTGACATGTATATTACGGTTGACATGTATATTAAAGTTGACATACATATTAAAGTTGACATGCATATTACAGTTGACATGCATATTACAGTTGACATGCATATTAAAGTTGACATGCATATTACAGTTGACATGTATATTACAGTTGACATGCATATTAAAGTTGACATACATATTAAAGTTGACATGCATATTATAGTTGACATGTATATTACAGTTGACATGTATATTACAGTTGACATGCATATTAAAGTTGACATGCATATTACAGTTGACATGTATATTAAAGTTGACATGCATATTAAAGTTGACATGTATATTACAGTTGACATGCATATTAAAGTTGACATGTATATTACAGTTGACATGTATATTAAAGTTGACATACATATTAAAGTTGACATGTATATTAAAGTTGACATGCATATTAAAGTTGACATGTATATTACAGTTGACATGTATATTACAGTTGACATGCATATTACAGTTGACATGTATATTAAAGTTGACATGCATATTACAGTTGACATGCATATTAAAGTTGACATGTATATTACAGTTGACATGTATATTAAAGTTGACATACATATTACAGTTGACATGTATATTACAGTTGACATGCATATTAAAGTTGACATGTATATTACAGTTGACATGTATATTAAAGTTGACATACATATTAAAGTTGACATGTATATTAAAGTATATTAAAGTTGACATACATATTAAAGTTGACATGCATATTACAGTTGACATGCATATTAAAGTTGACATGCATATTACAGTTGACATGTATATTAAAGTATATTAAAGTTGACATGCATATTAAAGTTGACATGCATATTAAAGTAGAAGACTTACTATAAGGCATCCCTTTTAATTTGATACAACACCTTCCCACAAATACTGCAAATAATGATAATAAACCTGTGCCATGCTGTAGGCGATCATGTTCCTTCCAACCTTTTTTTTATCTGCGTTCTGGATAAATTCAGGCACTGATTGTCTTCCTGACCACTCTGCCAACTTTTCCAGCATTTTCATCTTCTATCAGCTTCTTTCTTTAATACCCTAAATCATTACAGTTATCACAGTGTTCTTGGGACCAAGCTGCTAGAATGAAACATGATGTTTGTGTGTCATCCTCAACAAAACATCCCACAAGGAGGAGTAATATTTCCCACTCTTGTTATTGTCTTTATAAATGACATAGCTGAGAAACTTGCTAAGAGATTAGAGGACACACTAAATAAAATAAACATTGAAAGCTATAGTTACTGAACATGAGACAGAGCTGAATGATATTGGGAGGGCATATGTGGAACTGCATAGGATAGCAAAAAATAGGATGGCTTGAAGTGAGTTCATTATGGGACTGTGCTTCAGTGAGGTTATAAAGGGCAGAAGAAGAAGAAGATCCTGTTCTTGTCTTGAAATGTATGCATTTCTTTATTGTTACTTACAAAGCACTTTAAATGTAGAAGCTTTTCTGATTCTTATTTGCTAACTTAGTCACTCTGTTTCTGCCATTAGGTGTAGAGATTTATGTTTCTCTTTACACACATTTTGACCACCATCATTGCTGTCAATATCTTTGTGTCTCGTCCAGGTGCTTGAGACTATTTCTAAGGCTGTTTCCATTTAATAAGCTAGTGCCAAAGTGAGAGCTGTGGTTCACATAATGGATTGTACCCTGGCGTATCATACAGTGGCATGGTTTAGTCGCCAGTTGATGAAGGGTTATTTCCTACCACATTCAGATTTGGTATTGACCCAGACTTGTAAAATAGTGCCTCATATAGAGTTCCAAATGTTGCTGTTATGTAGCCGGTTGGGGTGGGTTGGGGTGAGCGCCCAACCTTGCATAAATACCCCAATGGCTCGTGCATTCATCACCTCCGCAGCAAAAGTCAAATTCCTGGCCTTCTCGTGGCGGACCTGTTTTAACTAACAGGAGAAGGGGCAATGGCGAGTCACTGGTATCGAGAAATAACCAGAATGCTCTAGATGTGCATGCAGATACATGCATGCACAGACACGTGTGTGCGTGCCTACACACCTAAACTCGAGTAAGACCACAGTCTGCTCTAGCAAAGGAAAGGTGCTGAAGACGGAGGCAACCAGCCAGGAGGCTCACCACAGAAATCAGGATGCCATGCAATTACGCCATGAAATATGTCAACTACTGCTAATGTTATGGTGCTCGCCCTGCTTTGAACTCCCAGGCAGGTGCAGTGCCTGGCCCTATGCCTCGAAAGTGTCCAACCACAACTACTGGTGGTCCTTCTCAAATGTCCTGTGGAGCCAGGGGACATGAGAATAGAGCATCTGGCCATACCAAACAAAGACTAAACATAATGCACTGGAATGCAGAGGGAGTTAGCAACAAAAAAATAGAACTAGAAAACATCTTGGACCAAGAAAAAGTAAGCATATGTTGCTTGCAAGAAATTCACCTCAACGAAAATATAGCCTTCAAAGTCAGAGGCTACCAGTGTTACCGATCTGACCGAAAGGACAGGCGAAAGGGTGAGATACTGACCCTTGTAAAAAATAACAGCACTGCTTCCCAAATTGAAGTTTACATGGAAGGAGCTGAGTATGAGACACTTAAACTTAAGACAGGCAATACAGACCGTCATCTGATTAATTACTACTGTCCAAGTGACCACCCACAGGCACTGGACAAACTACCATTAAAAGAAAAAAAATGATTGTGTGTGGCGATTTCAACAGTCACTCGCAGAGCTGGGGCTATGATCACATGGACCAGAGAGGAGAGAGACTGGAAGACTGGCAGGATGAGAATAGATTCATCTTGATTAACAAGCCGTCCGACCCACATGCTTTCTACTTGATATCATGGCACACTACAACTACACCTGACCTGGCTTTTCATTCACTAGACCTGCAATGGAACATTACACAAATTGTTGGGAAACAACTTGGTGGCAGTGAACATCGGCCAGTCTTTCTAACTGTAGAAAATGAGCTTGTAAGTGAAAGCAGCACCCTCTCGAGGTGGAACTACAAGAAAGCAGACTGGGCAATGTACAAGCATCGCATTAGCATACTGGTTTGAAACCTGAATACTGAGAAAGACATAAATAAAGTAGTTGAAGAGTTTGGGAAATGCATACTACAGGCAGTGCGAGAAACAGTACCAAGAGGAGCCCGTAAACAATATAAACCCTACTGGAGTAGTGAACTGGAACAGTTGCATAACGATGTGGAAGTGTGTAGAAAGCAAGCAGAGGCCACACCCAGCCAAGAGCGCCACAATAAATACCAGCACGCAAAAGCCAAATTTCAAAGGGCCAAGCTGCAGGCTAGATGGAAAAGCTGGCAGGAGAAAACAGTCACTGTGAAAGAGACACAAGGAAGTTGTGGAAGCTAATAAAACAACTTAACGATGAGGGCACAGGGAAAAACTCAAAAATTGCACTAAATAAAGGTGGAAACATCTTAACAGGAAAGCAAGCAGCTGACCATTTTGCGGACTCATTCGCACAAGATAACAATATTGAAATTAGCCCAGAGAAACAGCAAGAGAATCGAGAAAAGTGGCAAAATACAGGACAAAATGAAACAGTACATGAGGTTCCAGAGGCACCTATTACAATCAGCAAACTGGAGCTAGCCATATCAAAACTGAAAATGAGAAAGTCACCAGGAGCTGATGGTATCTCCAATGAAATAATCAGGAACCTAAGAACAGAGGCCAAAGCAAACTCGAGGCGTTCCTGTCTGGGAAATTGCCAGTACTAAGGACACTACTTTCTGAACTTAGCAGTCAGCATAAGGTCACCATACAATGGATACCATCCCACTGTAGAATACCCGGAAACAACAAAGCTGATCGATTGGCCAAGGAAGGAGCAAAAGAAGAACAGCCTGATGTGCCTGTTACATACCACCAAAAGAAAAGAATGATTAAATCAGTCAGAAAGCCACCAAAACCTGCTCAAGATAACTACCACATTATGTTCAGACCAGAACAAGTCATTATTCCGCGCCTCAGAACAGGACACAATAGATTACGCAACCACATGTATACAAAATTCAAGATGGTGATTCAACCATGTGCACATGTGGATTGGCATCGCAGAAAGCAGAGCACATACTCCAAGACTGCCCAAAATATAACATATCTAGGCAAACCTTCTGGCCCTAGAAAGACAACAGTGGAAGATAAACTCCATGGACCTCTGAGTGAACTAAAAAAGACAGTTAAATTCATACAAGAGACAACATTGCAGTTATAGACATATTTCAAGTGAACGAAAAAAAAAGAAAAAAAAGAAGCACCTCATATTTAACTTAATAAAAGAGGTGATGAAAGAAGGACTTTGTCACCCTACCTCACAATAAGTGAACTGGTGTACGTGCAGACTACAGAGATGTCAGCAAGCTCAAGTTAAACGCTGCTTTCTGGATATATTCATGTTGATGTCTGAAGGTGCACAAAGAAGAAGTGAAAGAAGATGCAGCATGTGTAAAATATTATCATGATGCTATTATGAAAATAATGTAGAATGTTATTGTAATACTGCTAGACAGACATTCATAGCTTGTTCATTCTGTATACTTGTAAATGTTTACTAATAGTTATATTTATTGTGTGCACAATTCTACAGCTGCTTTCTCAGATGAAGATGAGATGGTGAACTTCATCACACTAGTCAACAATTCAAATGGTCAGCACATCAACAACTCTGATGTTTATCTTGGAGGAATTGTCTTTGATCAAGCATTGCATGAAGAGAATGGAACTGTGCAGTTAAAGAACAAAGCAGTCTATAAGATTAGATTGAGTTATGCACCCCGGGTGGTTACAGGCAGTGGCAAAATGTCTTTTAGCAGTGACACATCCTGGTCTACAGACCTAATGTTTCCTCCTTATCAAGTAGTTGGGCCACGAGAAAGTGGATCTGCCTGTGGTGGGAATCCTGGTAAGTGTTTGCATAGTTAGTTAGTTAGTCGCGGTTCCAACTTCATGGCAGTGAATATCACACAAAATGCTCCTCATTGCCCTATGTGAACAATGGAATAGACAGGAGTATCGGCAAACCAACAGCCCGTATAGGTACACTGTGCATAATGCCGCCGCCAGAATTTTTTTTTTATTTTGTTGCGTATCCCTTACGGGACGTTGCAGTCAACACCAGCATTTTCAGCTGCTGTTGATGTACTAGGCAAGTGTTACGTTCAGTAGTTTGCCATTGCTTTCTGAACGACCGGCTCCCATACCAGGGATTACACAACGCGACACGGTCTGCTGCACCAATCGGTCGCAGCTGAGCTTCGAACGCCCTGTACCCGGCTCACGAACCGCGTGAATGCCAACACAAAAATCCTCCACGAGAAATACAGTTCATTGTCGATGGAAACGGCAGTCAACAGAAAGACTTCATTGACCCTGGTTTTATCCCATATGGCTCGGCCTCTTTCCACAGGGCGACCCGCCAAAAGTGCTGCCCAAAGCATGAACTCTGTAGCTCCTAGTGATGACTTCCAGGTGTCTCCTGCAAAATGCACTCGTGAACCGAAAAGGCAAACCAGTCAACCCAGCAACAGCCGGCCGCCATCGTTCCGAACATGCAGTTCATGCTACAAACTGCAAACAGATGTAAAAGCATTCCATGCAAAATTCACAGCTCACAGTGTCGCGCCACGCACACACTCAGTAGCAGGGCGACGGAACCATAGCCCTCTTAGTCGCCTCTTATGACGTGCATGGTAGGCGACAGTGTTACTATTCTTTGCTCCCCCGTATGGGCCCCGGCAACGCACAGGCAAAAATTTCAAGTGTTTGCATGAAAGATGCAACTCTTATTAATCATGCTTGTGTTCTTAACAAAAGTTTTAATTAAAATGTTGGATTTGTATGGTGTGTTTTAATTAATTAATTAATTAATTCTTACCTTTGTTTTAGTTGTTAGGCATTTGATAGAGTAGATAGAAATAAACTATGGGAAATACTTAAACGATATGGAGCAAGTGCACATCTAACATACTTAGTAGAAATGTATACAACAACTGTGAATGTACGGTAAGAACAAACAGAGGACACTCATAACCCTTCACCATAAGATCCAGAGTACAACAAGGTTGTGTCATGTCCCCCTTTTGTTCATAACCTATATAGACAGCATATGTAAAGAAACCAGCTAAACAGAGACCGTAACAACACCACATGATGAACAGAACACAGAAGAAGAACCAACGCAAATTACACCATTAAAGAACTACTATTTGCAGATGATCAAGCACTAATAGCAAAATCAGAAGCAGAATTACAAGTCCACATAAATCGCCCAAACGAAATGTGTAAGAAGCATAACATGAAAATGAGCAGAAGTGAAACTGAGGTAATCACAATAACCAAAGAAGAAAAAACGACTAAGATCCATCTAAAAAAACACCACCTGAACAATTAAAGAGCTTCAAGTATTTAGAAAGTATAATATCTTCAAATGGCAGATCAAAAGACCAGATCAAAAACAGATGCAATAAGGCAAACCAACTCATTGGACAAATGGCACAGTACTAAAGAGCAAACACATATCAATAGATACTGAAAAGCACTCTACAACACAATCTCCCTACCAACTTTGCTACGAACGCGAATCCTGGACAATGACAGAAAAAGAGAAAGTAAAAATTACAACTACGGAAATGAGATTCATGAGAAGAATACTCAATGTATCGAGAAGAGAGAAAATCAGAAATGAAGAAATCAGGACTAAAGTGGGGGTTCTAGCAGTGCTAGATTTTATCAGAAAACAGCAAGTTAAATAGTTAGTTAGTTAGTTAGTCGCAGTTCCAACTTCACAGCAACGGGTTTGGCCATGTAACAAGATACCAACAAGCAATGATGTACAGACCAAACAGAACTAGAAGAAGAGGCAGACCACGTAATCGATGGACAGAGGGAGTAACAAAACCCATGGGAGTCTTGATACATGAATCCCATAAATGGGCACTCTCCCACAGTTTATGTTTCACCTCAACACTACAAGGTACAGGAGGAACAAGATAATATTTTATATATATATATATATATATATATGGTGTGTTCTGAATGCTTTGTTTATGAGTTTGGAGTGTGTTGGTGTGTGGACAGAGAGGATTGAAGGGCCATGGTAGTGATTGCTCCAGACCCGTCAACTGACACAAATAATTATTTAACCATTTATTACTGCGTGGTCACAAGGTAATATTGTCTGATGGAAATGATGCTGGAGATGGCGGCATATAGTAATATCATCAGCAGAGTTGATGCAGAACACCAGGCACAGATAGCTCTGGAGAGACCTGAATGCCTGTGCCAGTTAGCAGGCCACGTGATGATGATGCTGATGATGGAGCAAGACTGCGATTTTGTTAAAATAATGGGAAAGAGTGATGACAAAGTGACAGAGGCAGGTGGAGAACAAGAAAAGATATATTAGATGAAATGACAGTTTAATATAGAAGAAAACAATTAATATATTAATGGAAGCTACAAGAAACTGAATGTATTTGAGAAAATAAGCAAGTGTTTTTTTTTCTATTTCATGATGCTTGAGGATTATGCATATTAGCAGATTCTTTCTTAGTATATGTAACTGACAAACAAGACATATCTATGCTTTTATTTTTGTAAATTATCTCATCAGGCTATGAGAGAGAAGGCTTCTTGGCAATCCAGCATGCAGTTGATGATTCTCTGATGTATGAATATGTGGTGGGGCAATCTCAAGAGAAATACAAAGCTACAGACATTTTGTTACGCCGTCATCCGTATCCACCCTACGTAGAAGACAATTATGTTCTGGTTCTGCAGCAACAGTTTCCCCTGGTGGTCATGTTGAGTTTTGTAGTTCTGGTGCTGGGAATAGTGCGAGATATTGTATTGGAGAAAGAGCGGCGACTTAAGGTTTGTTTTATAGTTTACTTAAACTTTATGCAGTGTTTTCTTAATGAAGTTGTACATATATGTCTGCTGTGAATATCAAAATTTGTTTGTTTGTTTAATCAGATTTTCAAAAGGGCCAGGCAGATTGTTTATTAAGGCAATCCTCACATATTGAGAATGAATAATTTTCAGTTTTTGCCAAGTTGTTTTCTGATTTAACATATTCTAGATGTTTGCAAGTCTACTTTCCTAGTATTCGTTATTCTTTTGGTCTTTGTTTTTATCATGTCTCATTTATTCATGATTGCTACTTAATCTGCAAGTATAAATATTGTTCACTTATAATTGAAAGAATAATATCTCTTTCTTCTCTAACATTTTGTCCCTTATCCATCATCCAGTGTTGATATCACTTGCCTGACATTGTTGTGATGTTCATGACATAGCAACATAAATCATGTGGTTTTGGTATAAGTGTTTGTATGCCTGTGTGGTTGACTTGATTGTATGTGTAATGTTTATAGTCTTATTCTGTAATTACTCCCACTGACTACTAATTTCATTGTTATTGTTTACATTTCAACCATTTAGCTGTGTATTCTTTTAAGGTTGTGAAAATTTTCATACAATCTTTTATTAGTCCAATAAATGTGTATGTGTGCACACATGAACATATATATAAGAGTGCGGGCGAATTAACAGGCTGATGGGCTGGCAGGGAATACACCCCTCGGTGGTAGATTACCTATTGAAAAAGGGAGAGGTGGTTGGGCACCTGTTGGACCAGGTAGAGAAAATGGTGGAGCAGACTGAGAACCCGTATGTGGAGAGAATGATATGACGGGGGATCGGCAGGATTCTGGACGAATTGAGAGGGAAGTCCAGGAGAAATTTCAATCAGATGGCAGTTGGAATGATTAGCATTATGACTGTTGGCTAACTGTTGAAAGAGAGGACAGACTGCATGTGGGAATGTCCTGATTACAGTGATGTTGTTTTTTGGCTCAGCTATACTCAACAACTCAACATGAACATACTGATTTAAAAAAAAATTACATCAAAGCTTTTTAAAACAAAATAGGTTATCTTTATGATTATTTTTATTAATACCTCAGCATCACCATCATTCGAAGGACATGCCAGATAATTTTAATTTCTTGAAATGTGCTGTATATAGACTAGATGATGTATTATATTATGATCTGAAATGAGTGATTTCAGTTGTAAAATTATATTTTGAGTGTTAGATAGTGCCAATTTCAGTAGGTTTGTGCTTTGAACATTCTTATTTCATCTTTTTTTTCAGCCTGAATAGCCAGCAAGACTATATTAGTTAAACACAGCCCATTAAACTTATTATTTTTAATCTCTCTGTTTGTCTTCAGTACAAAACTCCCTTGGATCTACTTCCATGGGTCTACAAATTTGCTTCCTACTTTCTTATTGGTATATAATTCATTGACTTTGTGTCAGGATCCATCAGTTAAATGAAACCTGATATATAAACTGCTGAATTATTTCATGATGAGACTTGGTCATCTCCAAATCTGTGGTCAAAACAAAACTCCACCTTGGCTGGCAGAGAATAAACAAGACACACTGCTACAGCAGCTGCGATATAAAGTAGCATCTAAATTGAAAGTATATCTAGTAAATTTGACACAGGAAACTGCAGACACTAGGTCACCATGGATAGTAGACATGCATTATCTTTATAACTGTATATTTTTAAAATTATTTATTTGCATGTTGCAAACTCTAGGAATCCATGAAGATGATGGGAATCAATAACTGGCTGCACTGGGTGGCTTGGTTTACAAAGCACTTCTTGTTTCTTCTGATATCTGTCACAGTCATGACCATTTTCTACACTGTGAAACTGGATGCCAGCAAAGGGAGTGTTGTAGCACAGACTCACCCAGCAATTGTGTTTATTTACCTTCTGTGTTTCTCTGTGGCCACAATCACATATTGTTTTGCTGTTACTGTTTTCTTTGCCAAAGGTGAGTTTTTCCTTTGCCTAAGGTTAGTGTTTGCTTTGCCAATATTTAGTGTCATCATTGCCAAAAATTAGTGTTTCCTATTCCAAGGATAGCATTTATTTTTTTAAGCCAGACGTTAGTGTTTACTTTGCCAAGGTTCATAAATTGTTCACCATGGTTAGTGTGTTTTTATTTTTTTTAAAAAAATGTTAGTGGGTTATTTTTGCTAAGGATAGTGTTTTTTTTTTTAAATTGCCAAACGTTATTTTTATCTCCCCAAAGGTTTTCGGTTTGCTTTGCTCTGTGGTGAAGGGGTTACATACGCAATTCGTAATCCCATATACGGCGTTCAAAAACACAGCCACGGAGATTTGGCAGCAAACCACCTTGTGTTGGTATTTTCATACAATGGGATGAGTGCTGGTCATTCAGAAAGTAATGGCAAACTATTAAACGTAAACTTGTCAATAAATCACAAACAGGTAAAAAATGCCTGGGTTGACTGCAACATCCTGTAAAGGATATGAAACTAACTTGAAAATAATTTGTGTTCTCTATGTGAAAGAATATAAATGTTATAGACGAGTTCTAAGAATATCTTGGGTAAAGAAAAGAACAAATGCATCCATACTTCAAGAGCTGAATATTGAAGAAGTTTGGCTATTAAAGACGATAAAACAAAGAAAATTGAAATATTTTGGTAACTTGAAACGTCACGAAAGTTTGGAGAGAACAATAATGGAGGGGTATATGCCTGGGAAGAGAGGTAGAGGAAGGCCAAAGAGAAGATGGATGCAGGATGTGGCGGATGATCTTCAGATGGTTGTATCGGACACGGGGCATCTTGCTTATGATCGAGAGGTTTTCCGGGAGGTTGTTATGGGAGTGAGGTTTTTCAAAGGACATGCTACTGAATGAATGTGAAAGATTAGTGTTTTTATTGCAAAGTGTTTGTGTTTTCTATACCAATGGTTAGTATTTGAGTCTTGATGTTAACACGGATTTAATATAATTAAATGCACTCACATTCCAGTATAGCAGTCCTGATTCAAACCTCAGATGAGGTAGGTTTTCATTTTCTAATTGCATGCAGCTCAGGAGTTTACCTAGCCTCATGCAGTAAGTGTTGGGGATGTCTCTATAAAGGAAATGCAGTGAGGAAGAGAGCTGCTCACTCTATCTCATATTGCTGTAACCTAGTGTTAATGAGGTCTTATCATTCACATCCCAGTGGTAGAATCTGCATAAGATGACCTTGGCACCAGTTCTTACACTTTATTAGTTCAAATTGGAGTTTCCGTGGTGAAGTGGTCAAGCTGTCTGCCCTGTGCCCCGAAAGTCATGGGTTTGTTTTCAGACTGCATCATTCAGACCATAAGTGAAGTTTTTCCAGAGACTCCTGGTGGTCATTATTGGAGCTACAGAGTTTATTAGTTTAGTTTAGTTTAGTTTAGTCGATGGATCAACATCACGGCACACGGGTGTAATCCATAAGTGCTCCGTTCTACTCCTAACTCAAACCTGAGTCTGGAGAAACTCAGCTCAGTGCACGAACTCTGTAGCACCGGCGAGGATCCTGCAATAATTTGGGTAGATTTTTAACTAGAAATTTTGCCCGGGCAGTGCCGTTAGGCTACTCTTTTTCGATTTCCAACTGCCTAGGGATTTTTTACGTGTGCAACAATACACACGGGCGTCCAATCTCACTTCCCAGAGATCAGGGGAAATGTTATTACTAGATGTCCATGTGAAAAAAAGTCCCGGTCCTCACCGCGGCTTGAACCCGGGACCTCCAGCACTCGAGGCGGACACCATACTTCGAGACCACGCAGCCCCTCTACAGAGTTTATGCTTTGTGTGATCCTCTAGGCAGGCATCTTGTAATTCTTCGGAGAGAGACTAAGCCCGATGTAATCCGGTGCAGTAAAGTCGGTCCTCTCGCAGTTAATCTTTAGCCATTTGTTTTGTAACAAAATAAGGAACCACAGAAAGTTACACTTATAAAGTAAGGATAATGTTAAAAATTCACAGTTATGAGTTTATGCTAATATATCACTGTAATGTATATGTTAATAAAGAAGTGTTATGTTTATTTTTCTCCTCCAGCGAACACTGGAGCAGCCGTTGGAGGGATTTTATTTTTCTGCCTCTACATTCCCTACTTCTTTTTACAAAGAAGATATTCATCATTAACCTGGATATCTAAAGTTGTAGCGTGCCTAGACTTTCAAGTGGCCATGTCATTTGGTGGAACGCTGCTGGGAATGTTTGAGGGAGTGGGTATGTACTTGCTTTGAGACTACAGCAAATTCTTCCTCATTCACTTTCTCTGCATGTAAGGTCTCATTCTTCAAGCAGTCATTTAGGCTTCATACTCCTATAGATATGCAGAACAGAGAAAAGTATTGTGGTCTACACCCGCTCTATGGGGATATCAAGAAGCTTAAGTTGACTGTTGCTTTCTGTGCATTTATTCATATTGATGTCTGAAAATGAACGAAGAGAATCTCCTATAGCCAAGAAACTTGTCAAGGACTTCAGAAAGAGGCAGTTAGCATTCTTTGACCATGTCATGATATGAGAGATACTGGTTATATATTGTAATATCTGATAAGATTAATGCAAAAGAAAATAGAGAAAGGCAGAGAAACTTTGTCTAGTCTATGAAATATAAATACAGATGTCTTGCCTTCAATTATTTTGGTTGTCTGTGATATTTATAGCCGATCATATAGTGAATAGATAAATATAAAAATAGGTATCTGAATGTACCATAGGTTTGATAAAGAAGTTAGAAAGGGAGCTGGTCTCTCCATCTCATAGTGTTATAATTTAATATACATGAAGTTCTTATAATTTTATATGCCTATGGCAGTATCAGCAATCAAATTACCATTACTGTATGTGTGAATTGTTTAAAGAAAAGAGTCTTTTGCAAGTGAAATTAGTGATAGTTACTCAGGGAAGTATATGTATGTATTGAAAAATACAAATACACTTAGCAAGATGTGAGATGATTTGAGTGCAGGTTTGAGGGTGTGGGGAGGGGGCGGGTCTTGTTTAACTTATCCGCTGGTAGACTGATGGCAGCTGTGTATTGAAAAAATGGTTGACTGCTGTCGAGCTGATACTGGAAATCAAATTAACACAATATATCTAATAAGCTCGATGAAAAGAAAAACACAGATACAGGTGATGGTATTGACCAAACTATTTATCAACGAACAAGAAAAATCAAACAACAAAAATAACCAGATTACTTAACTCAGAGACAAGTGTAAACCTATGTAAACAAAAAGAATAATAGTCAGATTTATGATGAAGTGACATGTTCAAGAACTTTCATATATGTCATCAGATGATAACCTGACAATGTTTAACTTACAGGAGAAGGCGTCCAGTTCTCCAACCTGTCTAAAGGTGTGTCTGTGGATGATGACTTCTCAATGCTGACAGTGCTGGTCATGTTGCTGGTGGATTCTCTTATCCATTGCTTCATTGCCTGGTATGTGGAAGCGGTCTTTCCTGGAGATTATGGTGTGCCACAGCCTTTCTACTTTCTATTTCTTGTAAGTAATTACACTATCATTTTATTTATATGTAGAATCAAGGTATAAAGTTTATAATATTTGTGTGCATACACATACACACAGATACATACTAGCAATATGTTAAGCTGCAGATGACATCTATAACTCATGTTAAGCTCCAGATGACAGCTGTTGAGTTGAGTTCAGAACCAACATCACAGTACTTGAGATAATCACATATGTACTCCATCCTCATTTCCAACAACCAGCGAAGTATCCCAGTGCTAATGGTAGCAGTAACAAGCTAATTATGCGTCCACCTGGCCTTTCCTCAGAGTTCTGAGTGTCGGCCAGATCCTCTTATCACTTCTTGCTGCATGGTGTATCTGTTCTTTCACACTAAATATATGATCTTACAGGGCCCTAAACAAATTTACCTTATCGTGCATTAATATCCCAGCTAGT
Source organism: Cepaea hortensis (assembly GCA_963921405.1). NCBI lineage: Eukaryota > Metazoa > Mollusca > Gastropoda > Stylommatophora > Helicidae > Cepaea > Cepaea hortensis. Next base: position 63,735,720 of record OY992880.1, on the reverse strand, counting down.
GGTGCAGATTCAGGCAGTTTCTTGCTAATTTTCCTACTCACCAATATACCCTGTGAATAAAATATGCATTTGCTCCCTAGCTTTCATTTTGTTAATTGAAGCATGCCACTCTGCACGAAGCATGCCTGTTTTAACCCATCTCAGTATGCTCTGTGATTCCATTATAATCACAGCATGTGTGTGCTGTTTGTCCTACAACCAGCAGAAGGTTGCAGTGACTGCCTCTACCTCCATTCTCAGACTAGATGTTGTGGTATCATATGCCAGGTTCTCCTGCACTAAACATTGTCAGTTAACCTTCGCTATGAACTCCTAGCACTTTTACTTCTTAGCACCGAGCGTATATATGACTATTGTAACCCAATCACTATCATAGCCCCCCCCCCCCCCCCCCCCCCCCCAAGACCTTTTTAGTATATCAGTGCAGGTTCTACAATGCAGTATTTATAGACAGACATTTAATGGAATATCTGACAATCTTTAAAATTATGGATTCATGTTGAGTTGTATTGAGACCATACATGCATTTCTCTTGTCCACATTAACAGTGCCCCTTGAGAAGCTGATATGCAGCAAGAATTGTTCTCTTTGCATGTTAAAGGGGAAAAAAACAAGTCCCGGTGCAGGAACCTGCCATGGGTCTGTAATGTGCGAGGACCATCATATTTTACTGGCCTGACTGCATGGATGAATAGGTGGCCAGTCTTTCCCCCTTGCAGTGAGCGGCACATCTACGAATCGAACCCCGCTCATGCCATTGTCAGCTCACTTTCCTAACTGTTATACTAACATGCCCGCTCAGCATGTAATAACTACAGATAAAATAGCAAGATGGAATGGTAGAAATAGATGTCTTGTGTTATAACATAACAAGTATTCAAACTGTGCCGTGCTAATCACAGCTGATATCAGCTAGCTATGGTAATCACATGCCGAATGAGCATCCACAAAAGAAAATCTGTTATTGAGAACTTGATTCAGGCAGTTGAGATTGTGATGGGCCAAAAATGGGACGTAAAGGCATTCTGCAAGCCTCAATGAAGAATGTTTTTGGCTTTGAAAACTGGATGAACAATGTTCTTACCACTCCACTGGGACTAAGCATATCTCTCATGGCACAGCATTCTTTGAGTAGTTACAAATTGAGGAAACTACTGAGAGGTGTGTTGTATGAAAATGAGCAGTCATATTATATACATCTGACTTACATAGACTCCTTTTCCCTCACAGTAACATATGCTTCCTGGTTCATTTAGGTCTAATCAGCCACCTCCAGTCTCACTTTAGATCTGACAGATGAAATTTGATCGTCTTCAGCTAAGTATGGACAAATAACTTATATATACTTGTCATATGATTCTGGCAAATTCGTGACAGTGACTGAACAGGAATTATAGAGCCCAAGGTAAACGGACGAGGCATGATTGACTTGAAATACATGATCCATGAGAGACAATAGTTGGTGAGCTGAATACATGCAGGGGCTGGCTCTAACATTCATTTGGATGCAAAAGCTAAAGGCAGGAGTATGTAAGCCAAAATTGTCCTGCTGATATTAGATGGTGACCCACATGGTCTTGTCTTAGATATCATGTTGTTACATAGTGAAGATCATCATCATCACAATCAATACAGGTCCATAGATGGTCTGATCTCCTTCTTAACATCCCCACCAGCATATAGCGGCTGATCATCCCAGTTCTGTGTTTGTTTATTAATTAAACCTGCTTCACTCTCATCTTCTTCACACTGAACAAGGAAGCAGATTCCCAAGTGTCCATATAGTTATCTGTTCGTCCTGCGCCTCTTATGGCATTGATGATGTCTGAGCTATCCATTGCTCTTACCTCGATCACTGCTGTGTTTACTAACCACTGGCTCACTCATTACCTTTCACACCTGATTGGTCTGTTACATAGATGTAAACTGGAGTAATTTTGATGTGCTCAGTGTGTTGATGCATTTGTGCCTTATGAGGCCAGTCTGGAATTCTTCTGTTCATTGCGTCACTCAGTATACATGCAAGAATGTTTATTAAAATTGTATAATAGTCATTAGAGCAGGTGTAGTTATCAGTTGTAAATTGTGATGACATTCGAGATTAACAGATTTAGATAGTATGAGACCATTGTTGTTCTTTTATTCATCATGTGACTATTTGTGTTGAGTTAGATCTTAGAGTGAGTGGAAAAGGACGAGTATTATATATATATATATTTAGACTAAAACATTGGCACCTTGCCGTCTTGACAGACGATAGTTTGTGCTTTAAAAAGGCATAACTTTTAACTATGGCGGTAGCGAGTGTGACTGATAAGGCCAATTTGCGCTGTAAATGTCCGTTCACAGTGGGTGCATGTGAACACGTGGTCATTTCCACCATCATGCACCATCTTACGTCTCAAACGCTTGGTGTGTGACTTTTCTGCAATAATTTTCTCCTTTGACTTTATTCCATTTCTGATATTTGCCCTCCATGCAACACGTTCAGCGGCGACTTGCTCCCAATGTGCATTATCAATGCCTGTATCAATCATGTCCCGCTTACACACATCTTTGTATCGTAGTAGAGGCCGACCCTGAGATCTCTTACCCATCTGTAATTCACCAAAAAAGATATCCTTTGGTATTCTACCATCATCCATCCTCCTAAGATGTCCTATCCATCTAAGTCTACGAAGACTGAGCATGGAATAAACTGTCACACAACCTGATCTTTCCAATACTTCAGTATTTGTGATTTTGTCTTGCCACTTAATACCAAGAATTCTTCGCAGACACCGCATATGAAAGCTGTTTAAATTGTTCTCTTGGTGTGAGTAAGTTGTCCAGGTTTCACTGCCATAGAGAAGAGTACTAAGGACACAGGCTTGATAGACAAGGACTTTTGTTTTGGCAGTAAGCTTCCTGTTTTCCCAGACTCTTTTTCTTAACCTGTTCATTGTTGTTGCTGCCTTACCAATCCGGATGTTGATTTCCTGATCTAGGGATAATTTGCTATTTACCACTGATCCTAGATATGTAAAATGGTCTACTATCTCTAGTTCGGCGTCGTCAATAAAGATTGATGGTACCCCATGTGCACCCTGTGACATAATCTGTGTCTTCTTTTTGCTAATTGTTAAACCAAATTCAGAACAAGCGTTGGAGAATGCAGATAGTAGACATTGCAATTCTTCCTCAGAGTGGGTCGTAACTGCAGCATCATCTGCAAAAAGCAACTCTCTGATCAGTACCCTCCTAATTTTGGTCTTAGCCTTCAATCTCTGAGCATTGTAGAGGCCGCCATCTGAGCGTGAGTGAATGTATATACCACCATCCTGATCACGAAATGCATATTTCAGTAGAAGTGAAAAGTATATTCCAAAGAGGGTGGGAGCTAGTACACAACCTTGCTTAACTCCACTCTTGATTTCAAATTCTTCAGAAGTTGCACCATCAAACTTGATTATACCCTTCATGCCTGTGTGGAACGATTCCACAATGGACAGAAGAGTTGGTGGGCAGCCAATCTTCTTTAGTGCCTTGAACAGACCCTCACGACTGACCAAATCAAATGCCTTTGTGAGGTCGATGAAGGCAATAAACAGTGGTTGATTCTGTTCACGGCATTTTTCTTGCATTTGTCGCAATGAGAATATCATATCAGTGGTAGACCGGTTCTGTCGAAAGCCACACTGTGATTCGGGGTAGACTTGATCTCCTAGGACTTGAAGTCTGCGCAGAACAATTCTGGCAAATACTTTTCCAACAATACACAGAAGTGAGATACCCCTATAGTTGTTGCAGTCGCTCCGATCGCCCTTGTTCTTGTACAGTGTTATGATGCTTGAATCTTTGAAATCCTGTGGGACTTGTCCTTCACGCCAGCATAGCTCTATTAGCTGGTGGATCTGTATAGTGAGTGTGTCTTGCCCACTCCTGATAACCTCTATTGGAATCCCATCCTTACCTGGAGCCTTGCCAGATGCAAGTTCATTTATAGCACACTTAACTTCTGTTATGGTGGGAAGTGTGTCCAGGTGGTCAAGAGTTGGTAGAGCCTCTATGGCATTGAGGGCATTATCCAAAACCAGCGGACCAAACTAGCGGATATTTAGACTAAGTGATGTGCAGATATCAATATAGTTGAAGTTCTTATTCACTGGGCAACTATATAAGAACAACCACTCTCTCCTTCTCAACAAGATAACAACAATATAATCAATACTGTCTGTCTGTCATCTACTGCCTATAGTACTTAGCAGTGTAGATATATAAACAAACATATATGTAACTTTTCTAACCACTTAATGATCCTTGGCATTGAGCTTGTCCAGAATTTTAATTCCAAAATCGTAAACTTGATTTGACAAGCTTTTTTTTTTTTTTTTTTGACTTGCTGCTTATATCTTCAATATGTAACTTACAAAATACAAACATGTTATGCACTCTTTTTATGTTTTAGCCTAGCTACTGGGGCTGTTGCAGAAAACAGCCAGACAGTAGAATGTTGAATGATACTTTGAATGTGGGACAGAATCCTGCCATGTTTGAGAAGGAGCCCACAGGAGAGAATGTTGGAATCAAGATCAGAAATCTCTGTAAGGTGAGCAGCACTGATCACTTACCCACACATGTGGCCACACATTTGTTAGTTGTATATTTGAATGCCTTACAGCTTATTCTTTACATTTACATGTTATGGTCTTATTTTCTTTTTGTACATGTATGTGTTGCATTTTTCCTAACTGATGAAAAGAGATGCTTCTTTCATGGTTCCAAGCCAAATATGTTGTGTTATTTTGTGTAAAATGAAATGTTTTTTATTGACCTGAGCTTCAGGGTCAAAGCCCAGTACAAATACACAGAAGCTAACGGAAGTTAGGATACACATAAGGATGAATACAAGATAATATATTTAGATACCCAGATATATTTTGTAAAGTTGCCTAGGCAAGGAGAGCTCTTCAGGAGTGTGAAAAATATGCAAGAATAATGTGATTATCACTTCCTGGGAACATATTAAGCAGAACTGAATTCACCACCTCATATTGGATTTGTGGATTATGAAAAGGCCTTTGACAACATTCATAGGGAATCCATTATTATTATTACTGACTCTGGACTGGATTATGAAGACAACAATTACTATTGTTGAACTGCAAGTTGAATTGAACAGACTTAATTGGAGATAACAACTAGGTCAAAAATTCATAGGGAAAAGACAAAGATAATAAGACTAACCAAGCAAATAATTACTCAATCCATATATATAACACCCTATGACAGTAACAGAATACGAGCAGTGGTTGAGCAAGTACAGACTGTTGAGGAGGAATATCATCACTTGCACCATCCTTCATGTGATGTGATGAAGAAAGCAACATATTTTTAAAAAATAAATAGAAATAACAAATCCTTTTCCTTTAACAGTATTTCTAAGATAAATAGAAATAACAAATCCTTATTCTATAACAGTATTTCTCCCCCCCCCCCCCCCCCCCCCCCACATATCCTTTACAGGACATCACTGTCAACACCAGCATTTTACTGCTGTTGATTTCTCGGCAAGATTACGCTCAGTAGTTTGCCATTGCTTTCTGAGCGGCTGGCTCACTTATCCCGTAAGTCACCAATGCGGCGAGAACGCTACCAATTCTCGCATGCTGCGTTACTCTACGTGGATAAATGGGATTATGGAGAAATTTAACTCCAGGCCAGGGAGACCAGCAGTATGTGAAAACTAAATGACGAAAACATTTTGTGCTAGACATGGAGACATCCTGAAGTCCTATGTCAGGTGTCGATTTACATCATTTTACTGGCTGGTGAATTAATATGGAGTCTAAGCTGCCAGCCTATACCGAGCTCTCCAGGCTTGTTTATTTAATGTTGTCTAGGGATCTAAGCTGGATGCTGTTGTAGATACTGCCCAATACCATACATGCCTTTGACTTCTTCCTCCTCATACTGAAACCACTAACACCACACTGACCTGTAAAAGCACTGCACAGAATACTGAAACATTTGACATCCTATATTTCAACTGGTCTCTTACATCAATAGAAATGCAGTTCAGTCATCAACTGTATTCACTCCTTTAAATAATATTCTAAAATGATATCTCTATATAACAACATCTACAATTACTTTGGCGGCAATATTACTTGCCATTGCCAATTTTGGGCTTTCGATCCGTGATGTTCTTTTCATGGTGTCACAGCTCAGACTAACGCTTTTTGTTAGTCTTTTCAACTCTTGCGCTAATTGATGTGTGCAGCATGATTAATTCATGCACCACACTTGACATGAGTCCCACTTGGATCCTGTCATCCTTTAGGAATTTAGTGTTTCTGTTATACTGTGAAATATTGGAATACAATTCTGTGTACAGGTGTATGGCAGTGGGTCGAAGGGGAAAGTGGCTGTAGCTGGCATGACATTGAACATGTATGAAGGACAAATCACTGCATTACTTGGTCACAATGGAGCTGGGAAGACAACAACCATGTCTATGCTGACAGGTAATTATTGTCCATGAAATGTAAGTTTTCAGTTATGAATGATCTATAATTATTACATCTCATTTAGAAGGCTTCTCTCTGTGTCGACAACCTCTTTTTTTTAAAAGTCGCATATCCCTTACGTTAATGACTTTCTTCGTAATCCCGTATATCCATGTGAAGAACGCAACTGCGCGAGATTTGGCAGCGGATCGCACCACGTTGGTTACTTACGGGGTATGTGTGCCGGTCACTCAGAAAGCAATGGCAAACTACTGAGCTTAATCTTGCCAAGACATCAACAGCAGCTGAAAAATGCTGGTGTTGATTGCAATTTCCTGTAAGGGATATGCAAAAAAAATATCCCTTACAGAACGTTGCAGTTAACACCAGTCGTTAATTCCTTCGCCAAGGAGACCGGCGACAACCTCATTTTTGTGGTTTTTTTTTTGTTTTTGCATATCCTGTACAGGACATTGCAGTCAACACTAGCATTTTTCAGCTGCTGTTGATGTCTTGGCAAGATTACGCTCAGTAGTTTGCCATTGCTTTCTGAGCGACTGGCTCACATACCCCCGCAAGTAACCAACGCGATGCGATCCTTTACCGAATTTCGCGCAGCTGCATTACCCATGTGAATATACGGGATTACGGAGAAAGTCGCTAACCCCTTGGCCCGGGAGACCGGCAACAACCTCTTTAGGTGAAACAACAAAGGAAACTGATGTTGCCCATCTATCCCTCTCACACAGAAAAGTAGCTGTTGATACTGTTGTCAACAACAGGGGGGTCCTATAGTATTACAGAAGTCCTATTTGATCAGGCTGTAGATGTTTTCATGTTTCAAACAAGTGAAGTGTTTTATACGGGCTTCCATCCCCACTGACAGACAAGAAATGATACAGCTTTCCGTCCTCACTCTCTGATCAGAAGTGAATAGTGTTATTGATCCTGAGACTCTGATGTCACGGTTGTCAGAAATTTCACCCTGGAACGAGAGACAAGGACTGGACAAGATGGCTTGAGTGCTACTCATTTACATGAACTGGATATTCAGGAAATAGACAGAATACATAAACTTCATGTAGTCCCTGGCATGGAACTATTAGAGGGGTCATAAATCATGGGATCTTGTTGTCTGAGTCAAAAGTGGCTTAAGTCAACTATGGGACAATAGTGACAACTATGCTTGTAGTCATGACAGCATAGTGGTTGATGTCCTTGCTTGCCAGCACATTGGCCTGAATGTCCTTACCAGCACATTGGCCTGGATGTCCTTACTTACAACTACATTGGCCTGGATGTCCTTACTTACCAGCACATTGGCCTGGATTAATTTCCCTATCATGGCAAGATTTGATTTTAGGGTATGCAGATGATGCTACATTCTTCTTCTAAATCTTTCTCATCCTCCTATCTGCTATTGCTGATGCTCCTCCACCTTCTTTTTCTTCTTTGTCCTCTTTCTTCCTCTTCTTCTTTTCATCTCCCAAAGGAGCAAAGGCCCTCAAACAACTTGTTGCTGAATAAGGTCCACCAACAAGTGAAATCACTATAGCTAGAAAATGAGAGAAAACAGAATAAAGAGTTCCTTTAAATGTCCCAGCTAAAGAATGATAAAAATGGAAAACTAAGAAAACACTGCTGATAGAAGACTTGCTATGGCAAAGAGTAGAGACTTTCTAATCAGGTAGTATGCCAAGGAGATCACAATCGATGAACATCAACCTAAAAGATGTAGCTTCCCAACTGACTGGTTAAAGAAGGACAGATCTGTGGCTGCACGATGTCTGATCCTCTGGTGTATCTAGTAATATTATGTGTTACTTAGATAAATATTTTTACTTTACTGACAGATCACATTGATATATAAAATAAATATGTTTACTTTAATGACAGACTACATTGATAACATTGAAAAATAATTCATCCCAAGATTTTGAAGTTACATTTCAAATGCATGTATATTATTGAATAAAAGTAACAGTTATGAGGATGATTTATTAATCACTGGTTGTTTGTGGTAATAGTAACTGATTGGCCTCAGTGGACTAATATTGCACACTTAGCTTTGATTATGATGGTTGCTGACTTCAGCCACATCTAGCACTCACATATACAATTGGATAATCAGACAGTCTGCACAGGGCAGTGTTCTTTAAACTCTTGATAACCGTTGCTGCATAACCCACCATCAGAATAACACTACAGTTAGAAAAGAATTAAAGTACACTGCTTATAACAAACAAATGAAATTTAGTTTCAAAGAATCACAAATTGGTTGCGCAGACCCATCTTATTCAGCTCTTCCAACCACTCATCTTTCGTACATCAGTTATTTATTGTGCATGTTACATTCACATAGGAAAAACATTGTCAAATGAATGCTGTGAACATAATGCATATTACCATGGTATGAGACAGGCAGACATACACACATACGCACACACAGACACATATGTATAAATACATACATACACGCACATATTCATACGTACATACATACATCATTTACACAAACTCTCACAGTTATACACCCACTTAACAACACAAATACATACTCCCTCGCATACACCCATTCACAATCACAAACATACTAATAAACATTTACTTATACATACATACTCTCTCTCTCTCTCTCTCTCTCTCTCTCTCTCTCTCTCTCTCTCTCTCTCTCTCTCTCTCTCTCTCTCTCTCTCTCTCCCTCCCTCCCTCCCTCCCTCCCTCACTCACTCACTCACTCACTCACTCTCTCTCTCACTCTCTCACTCTCTCACTCACTCACTCACTCACTCACTCACTCTCCATCTCCATCTCAAGATTATTTCAAGAACTCAAGATATACTTGTGATTTGTCTTTGCAGGATTTTATCCTCCAACCAGTGGAACCGCTATAGTCAATGGTTATGATATCCGTTATGAGATCAGTGATGTCCGGAACAGCCTTGGTCTGTGTCCGCAGCATGACATCTTGTTTGATAATCTCACTGTGGAAGAGCACATGATATTCTTTGGATTGGTATGTGATATTTTACAGCCGTGTCACTTTTCCTACTAAGTACTTATTCTTGTACTTTTTATTTATTTTCATGGATGGCATTGAGTGGGTTATAGTACAGCGTTCACTTCTAACTCCAGAAGAGTGGGTACACATTTTATTGTGGATGTTTACAAATTAGGAAATCTGAGGATGTTTTACTCTCCCTTGATCCTGTGGTAGTGGATCCGACACCTAGCATACATTTAAAAAACAGCTTTTAAAGGTGAGAGGATCACCTTATTGCACTGGGTTTGATTCCATATGGATCAAGGTTTACTTGTATCTTTCTTTATTTGTAGAATTTTATCCTCCAATCATTGATACTGCTGTATAATATAAATTATGAGATTGCTATGTATGGGATAGTCCGTGAGTGCCATTTTCGCAGGCCTAGCCTAGGACAACCTTTGTGCACATTGCAGATGTTAAAAATCCTGGGCAGTTCTAATTTAAGATATTAGACGAAATAGGCCACTGCCTAGGATAAATTTGTAACAATTATATTTTTTAACGCATCATCATTAAGTGCCAAAATAAGCGTAGGCGGTCATCTCGCATGGTCACCAGAGTTGTAGATCAACTCCATGTTCTTGTCTCAATCATGCCACATAGCCAAGTCATCCAGATATTTACTTCTCTGCCTTCCCCTTGTTTTTTCCCCCTTAGTCTTGCCAGTTGTCACTAAGTTCTCTAATTTATTTCTTCTTGTAAGGTGTCCAAAAAATTGTGACTGCCTACGTCCAATTTCTCTAATCAGTTTACGGTTCTCATTTTCTTCTTGTTGGACTTTTTTGTTTGTTTCTGTCCATTGCATTCTTTGCATTTCCTCAGAAACCACATTTCTACTGCCATTAGGTATTTTTCAGCTTGTCTGCTCATTGTCCAAGTTTCACATCCATTCAAAAGTATAGGTTCTATGTAGCACTTCAACACTCGTTTTCTCTTTGCAGTTGACATCTTTTTATTGGTCAGTATATTTTCCATCTTGCAAAAGGATACTTTCGGCGTAAGATTCGTGTTTTAAAAAAAACAAACTCACAAAAAAGAATATAGCTTATATGATTCTGATATACACATTTTCAACTTATTCAGTGCTGTGGAGTTTGTGCATAAATGTTAATGGGTGTGTGTGTGTGAAAGAGGTAAAACATGTACTTGTGATCTAGTGTAGATTTTGGCCGTGTTTGCAACCATTCACTTGTATTACCCAGTGGACATGATGTATGATGTTTCTTCTCTGTTTTATGTCCAAAGTTGGTTGATTGTATTAAAGAACAGTATATTATATAGGCATATGGAAGTCAAGCTAATTAATTGGCTAAATGGACAGGATGAAAGACTTAACATATAGAAAACTGAAAAAAAATGTACAGATGGGTATGAAAAGGTGAGCGAGTGTTGGATGAGAAAATACAAACTTGATGACATACTTATCTTCCTCATGCAAAAAGGAAAGTGAGTCCTACGGACAGTGGTATGAGGGAGTTAAAAATATGGGAAAAATAAAAGAACATGTCACCATGTGCTGAGTAATTCTTGGCATAAGGGGCCTTGAGCCCAGTCTGTGGTCTTGTAAGAGTGATTTAAAGTGTATATTAAGGATATTAAATGTTTAGTAGATTGCTTTTTTTGTTGTTGTTGTTTATTGTTTTTGCAAATCCTTTACAGGACATCGCAGTCAACACCAGCATGCTTCAGCTGCTGTTGTCTTGGCGAATTTTACGTTCAGTAGTTTGCCATTGCTTTCTGAACGACCGACTCACATACCTCCGTAAGTAACCAGCGCGATGCTATCCGCTGCTGAATCTCATGCAACTGTGTTTCAAACGAGAGTATACAGGATTACAAACAACGTCCTTAACCATTAGACCAGGGAGACCGGCAGTAGACTGGTAGTGAGCTAAATGTGTTAGAATAAGAATAGGTAATTTACAATGGTGTCAGTCTGAGGGATGTGTGCTTTATGTTTCAAGTTCAATTTTTTTTGTTGATTTGGGTAGCCTTTGTGAAGTAGTATATGATTTGGGTAACCTTTGCATGGTGCTGTCTATTGAGAAGTATTATTTGGGTAGCCTGTGGATGATGCTGTGTATAAAGATGCTTTATTTTAACAGCCTATGAATAGTTCTCTGTATATAGAGACAGTATATGATAACCTGTGGATGTTACTGTTTTATAAGTGTTATTATGGTGGCTATGGACCGTGTTCTGTTTGGAGAAGTATTTGGGTGGCCTTTAGATGGTACTCTGTATTGATAATCAACATTTGAATAGCCTGTGGATGGTGCCATGGGCAAAGTATTATATAATTTGGGTAGCATGTGGATGGTGCCTGTGTGAGTTATTATATAATTTGGGGAGCTGTGGATGGTGTCCGGTGGCGAGAAGCGTTATTTTAGTACCTTGTGGATAATGTCTTGTTAATAATGAGTATTTTATGATTTGAGAGCCCTTACTGTAGTAGGAACTATTATTTGGGTAGCTTGTGGGTGTGCCTTCTTTTGAGTATTTATGGATAGCTGATGGATGGGCCCTGTATTGCGAATAATACAGGGTGTTTGTAAAGTCTCATTACACTTTGTATGTAGAACAGCTGTTTGTTTGCAAGACGGAAAACATACTTTTTAACAAACAGCTTTTCTACATACAAAATGTAGTGAGACTTTACAAATACCCTGTATATTATAGGTCCAAAAGATGGAGCCCTGTAGAGTTATACAGAGAAGAGCAACCCAGTGAAGGAGTGTCAGTATTAGAACAAATAATTATAGATTTTCTAGATGTGTTGTTAGTTGAAATCATCATTTTGTAATTTTATAAAAGGCCACTTGCATTCTGAGTTATCCTTTGTTAAATATTGTGAATAGTGAAACCTACCACCTGACATTCACCACATACATGAATATAAAATGCATTTGTTTGTGCAGCTGAAAGGTGTTCCCAAAAAAGACATAATACCAGAATGCACAGAGATGTTGACAGACATGGAACTGTTCACCAAACTGAAGGCCAAGTCAAAAACCTTGTCTGGTGGAATGAAACGGAAGCTTTCTGTCTGCATTGCTCTTATAGGACATTCCAAAGTAAACTATTAAACATTGGTTATTCTTGTACTTATGCATAAATATATAAGTGTTTCATAAATATCATAGAAAAAAATAGCATTCAGAGGTGTGATTGACCTTTTATCTATCTAGGCTGCTTTTCCTTCCCCAACTCAAGGCAAACCTGGTACCATTTTACAATTTAACCATGTCAAAGCAATGACTTGAGTTGGTTTTGAACCAGTTACTACAACGTAAAAAGTCCAGGCAATCAGTGAGTTGAGCTTTGAGCTATAAGGACACCCAGGTGAAAACATAGTTGTGACCTTCACTCATTGGCTTATTATGTGAAAGTATAAAGATTACCAGGCATAAAACATTGCATTTCCTTTCATCAGTGTGCCATGAGATTATGCCAATAATTCTTGTTAGTGATTTAATTTGTTTTGCACTAGACAACACAAGTATTTTCTCTTATTGGTTTAAATTTCATTTCTCCAGATAACACAAGTATTACTTCTTAGTGTTTAAGTTTCATTACTTAGGTAACACAAGTAGTCATTTTAGAAATTTAAGTTTCATTGCTTTAGGTAGCACAAATGGTCCATGTTAGTAATTTAAATTTCAGTGCTCCAGATAATGCAAGTAATTCATTATTTTTCAGTTATTTCAGTTTCATTGCTCCAGATAACATAGGTAGTGCTTTTTAGTGATTTAAGTTTCATTGCCCCAGTCAACACAAGTAATTAATTCTTAGTGATTTAAGTTGTATTGCTCCAGACAATACAAGTAGTTCTTGTTAGTGATTTAAGTTTCATTGCTCCAGTCAATAGAAGTAATTAATCCTTCTTAGTGATTTAAGTTGTATTGTTCCAGACAACACGAGTAGTTCCTTTTAGTGATTTAAGTTTCATTGGAACACAAGTGGAGGTCAGCATGGCTGAATAGATAGAGTGCTTATTCTTAAACATCCAGTGTACTGATGCTGAGGTAGCATGTCTAACCCCTACACTGGTCAATTGGACTAAAATGTTGATCTCATTTTCTTGACCTGGGGACATAAATTACAAGTACCGCTGAAATTGAAGTAGGTTCGCCTGATGGCGAGGGACACTGGTAATAGGGAAAGTTAATCCACACACAAAAATCAGTCAGTGCACAAGAAGTAGTAGCAATTGTATGGGCTACGCTTGAGTTGGAACACAAGTAATTCACTTTGTGATTTAAGCTTCATTGTTCCAGATAGCACAGGTAATTCATGTTGTTAATTACATTTCATTGTACCAGATAACACAGAGTTACTCTTAGTGGTTAAAGGTTCAATGTGTTATGTTTATATAATGAACTCGAAATATTAACATTAAAACCGGGAATATCCAAGTTTGTTTATGTGTATTTTTACAGGTTGTGTTTTTAGATGAACCAACATCTGGCCTTGACCCCAATGCAAGACGCAACATTTGGACAGTGCTGCAGAAAAACCGAGCAGGGAGAACTATGGTACTTAGCACACATTACATGGATGAGGCAGACCTGCTTGGCGATAGGATTGCCATTATGGCCGAGGGCATTGTCAAATGTTGTGGCAGCTCACTCTTCTTAAAAAAGAAATACGGTATGTTAACACAAAGTCTGGAAGAATATGCCCATTGATCTAATACTAAATTTGTTTCTTGTTTTCTGAAGATTTTACTCTACTAAACATGGATATCTTCATATGTTCTCTAATCTCTTCACAAATATCATATGAGGAGGATTTTTACACAGTTCATGAATTGTGTAGCATTGATCCAAAATGTGTGTATGCCAGAATCCACATATACTATAACTATTCTAAAGTGGGTACACTTTTATAATTCTGACAATGTTGCTAGGCTGACAACCTATATGCAATATTCTATGAATTTCAGCTGCTGAGGGATTTTTAATGTTGCTTGCCCACTGTTATAGGTTCATTGATTCTAGATTCTGCCCCAGTGGTACACTGCTATGTAGGGATCCATACAAGTATTCATCAGCCTAAACACTAACTCTTATCCCTCTAAAATACTGGACAGTATGAGAAATGCCCCCCTCCTCCCTCCCCCCTACTGTAACTGCTGCCGGATCCGTGGTAATCGGGTTATGGACGTAGCTCGTGATTCCGCATATCCACTATGAAAACACAGCTGTGCGCGATTTGGCAGCAGACTGCGTTGCGTTGGCATTTTATGAAATGGTATGGGTGTCGGTCGTTCAGAAAGCAATGGCAAACTACTGAACGTAAACTTGCCAAGAGATCACAACAACAGAAAATGTTGGTGTTGACTGCAACGTCCTGTAAAGGATATGCATCTAACTGTAACTGCTAGTGATAGAGTACAGGCAACACACAAGAGAGTGGCAAATGCAGTAACAGGGGACTGAGTGTCCACCAGATTAAATGCACAACTATGCACCTGAGCAGAGCAGGCCACTGGCTCGTCATGTAAAAAATTCATGTCTGAGACCAGAGGAAACATTTCACTCTTTTCACTCAGTAAGTGCCAATCAATATTTAATACATTTATTGATCCTGTGTTTTACACTGAATATTCTGTGCCATGTGGAAAGAAATTAAGTTGGTATTTTCAGTAAAAGTGAGAGGTTAAGTTACATGTGAGCAGAGAGAATATTGGTGAACAATTTACTGCAAGTGAATGGAGATGGTGGTGGTCGCTGCATCTCTGAAATGGCTTTCTCATTCGACAAGATGGAGAGCATTGATTTATTTTTACTTACTCCTGTTTGTTGGTTGGAAAGTTCAAAGCAAGTTGCTCTGGCATATTGGGTAAATATAGAGAATTATTCAATCTAAATGAACTTCAATGACTATTATTTTCAGTTATAAAGGTCAGTGACATAGACAGACAGACAGACAGACAGACAGACAGACAGACAGACAGACAGACAGACAGACAGACAGACAGACAGACAGACAGACAGACAGACAGACAGACAGACAGACAGACAGACAGACAGACAGACAGACAGACAGACAGACAGACAGACAGACAGACAGACAGACAGACAGACAGACAGACAGACAGACAGACAGACAGACAGACAGACAGACAGACAGACAGACAGACAGACAGACAGACAGACAGACAGACAGACAGACAGACAGACAGACAGACAGACAGACAGACAGACAGACAGACAGACAGACAGACAGACAGACAGACAGACAGACAGACAGACAGACAGACAGACAGACAGACAGACAGACAGACAGACAGACAGACAGACAGACAGACAGACAGACAGACAGACAGACAGACAGACAGACAGACAGACAGACAGACAGACAGACAGACAGACAGACAGACAGACAGACAGACAGACAGACAGACAGACAGACAGACAGACAGACAGACAGACAGACAGACAGACAGACAGACAGACAGACAGACAGACAGACAGACAGACAGACAGACAGACAGACAGACAGACAGACAGACAGACAGACAGACAGACAGACAGACAGACAGACAGACAGACAGACAGACAGACAGACAGACAGACAGACAGACAGACAGACAGACAGACAGACAGACAGACAGACAGACAGACAGACAGACAGACAGACAGACAGACAGACAGACAGACAGACAGACAGACAGACAGACAGACAGACAGACAGACAGACAGACAGACAGACAGACAGACAGACAGACAGACAGACAGACAGACAGACAGACAGACAGACAGACAGACAGACAGACAGACAGACAGACAGACAGACAGACAGACAGACAGACAGACAGACAGACAGACAGACAGACAGACAGACAGACAGACAGACAGACAGACAGACAGACAGACAGACAGACAGACAGACAGACAGACAGACAGACAGACAGACAGACAGACAGACAGACAGACAGACAGACAGACAGACAGACAGACAGACAGACAGACAGACAGACAGACAGACAGACAGACAGACAGACAGACAGACAGACAGACAGACAGACAGACAGACAGACAGACAGACAGACAGACAGACAGACAGACAGACAGACAGACAGACAGACAGACAGACAGACAGACAGACAGACAGACAGACAGACAGACAGACAGACAGACAGACAGACAGACAGACAGACAGACAGACAGACAGACAGACAGACAGACAGACAGACAGACAGACAGACAGACAGACAGACAGACAGACAGACAGACAGACAGACAGACAGACAGACAGACAGACAGACAGACAGACAGACAGACAGACAGACAGACAGACAGACAGACAGACAGACAGACAGACAGACAGACAGACAGACAGACAGACAGACAGACAGACAGACAGACAGACAGACAGACAGACAGACAGACAGACAGACAGACAGACAGACAGACAGACAGACAGACAGACAGACAGACAGACAGACAGACAGACAGACAGACAGACAGACAGACAGACAGACAGACAGACAGACAGACAGACAGACAGACAGACAGACAGACAGACAGACAGACAGACAGACAGACAGACAGACAGACAGACAGACAGACAGACAGACAGACAGACAGACAGACAGACAGACAGACAGACAGACAGACAGACAGACAGACAGACAGACAGACAGACAGACAGACAGACAGACAGACAGACAGACAGACAGACAGACAGACAGACAGACAGACAGACAGACAGACAGACAGACAGACAGACAGACAGACAGACAGACAGACAGACAGACAGACAGACAGACAGACAGACAGACAGACAGACAGACAGACAGACAGACAGACAGACAGACAGACAGACAGACAGACAGACAGACAGACAGACAGACAGACAGACAGACAGACAGACAGACAGACAGACAGACAGACAGACAGACAGACAGACAGACAGACAGACAGACAGACAGACAGACAGACAGACAGACAGACAGACAGACAGACAGACAGACAGACAGACAGACAGACAGACAGACAGACAGACAGACAGACAGACAGACAGACAGACAGACAGACAGACAGACAGACAGACAGACAGACAGACAGACAGACAGACAGACAGACAGACAGACAGACAGACAGACAGACAGACAGACAGACAGACAGACAGACAGACAGACAGACAGACAGACAGACAGACAGACAGACAGACAGACAGACAGACAGACAGACAGACAGACAGACAGACAGACAGACAGACAGACAGACAGACAGACAGACAGACAGACAGACAGACAGACAGACAGACAGACAGACAGACAGACAGACAGACAGACAGACAGACAGACAGACAGACAGACAGACAGACAGACAGACAGACAGACAGACAGACAGACAGACAGACAGACAGACAGACAGACAGACAGACAGACAGACAGACAGACAGACAGACAGACAGACAGACAGACAGACAGACAGACAGACAGACAGACAGACAGACAGACAGACAGACAGACAGACAGACAGACAGACAGACAGACAGAGAGCTGACTGACATTTTTATCAGCAGGGTCAACTCAACTATAGTTAGGTCACTGAACATGGATGAAATACTATTGATAATGAAAGACCAACGCTGGCATGATGACATGGAGATAAATGTAACAACTGGTTACAGAATGTAGTATCAAATGTGGTAATGAATAAATAGAACACTTGTGAGGCAGGCTCAAGTGTGTTAAGTTAGTTGCATATCCTTTACAGGATGTCGCAGTCAACCCCAGCATTTTTTGGCTGTTTGTGATTTCTTGGCAAGTTTACGTTCAATAGTTTGCCATTGCTTTCTGAATGACTGACACTAATACCATTTTATAAAAACCCAACACAAGGCTGTCTGCTGCAAAATCGCTCGCAGCTGTGTTTCAAACGTTGTATTCAGTATTACAAATTGCGTCTTAACACCTTTGCCACAGAGCCACACATAACAAATGTGCAGAGTAATTTAGCAGATAATCTTATTTTAATGACCAGTGGTTCCCCAATGTTCACAGTTTCTTTGTAGAATACATCAGAAGAAACTGGTGTTCATGTTTTTGTAAAACTACTTCATATGTCTCTTGATGAAGGAGGTATGACTGTTGTTTCATGCAGGTGCTGGCTATCACATGGTTGTGGTCAAAGATGTGAACTGTGACGTCAAGCAGATCATCCAGCTTGTCAAGTCTCACATTGACCAGGCTGAATTGGAGAGTAACGTAGGTGCCGAGCTGAGCTTCATACTTCCCCAGAGCTGTGTGGCCAGTTTTGAGGCACTGTTCTCTGAGCTGGAGGAGAGACAGAAAGAGCTTGGAATTCGTAGTTTTGGAGCTTCTGTTACAACCATGGAGGAGGTTTTTCTCAAGTGAGAATTTCTTTCTTAGAGTAACATCCACATATATTTTATCAAAGATAAATTTCATTTCTTATGTTCCACCTCTTTGTTATATGACTCTATTAATGTCTATTTTATTTCATTACCTCCTATTGTCTGTTAACTTATGTATTTATTTGTAATCCTTACTGCGTCAGCTGTGTCTTGGTGTGTCACATTTCATGTTGTGGATTTGTTTATTGATTATTATGGGCACCCATATTAACCCAGCCTAAAATGTGTACCAGAACAGTTCCTGGGAAGCAAAGGTGGTGCCATGACACTGAGCACATCACCCATCAAGTGCTGATTGGTTTAAAATGTCAGTCTGCAGGGCCGGATTTAGACTTGACAAGGCCCTAAGCTATTTGAAATATGGGGCCCTTTATAATTCCAGATATTCTATGTCAGTGACAAATATGATTTTCGGATACCTAGAGGGTTAAACTGAAATACAATTAAGAAGTATATTGATAGTGAAATAATAAATCTTTAACTTAAAATCATTTTTATTCATAACAAACTTAAAAATGCAAGCTCTGGTAAAAAGAAACAAAAGTTCTTTTAAAAGGCACAATTTACAAAGGCTTATTATCTAATCTCTTGAAACATGTTATAAGAATTAAGGAATTATATTAAACTAAAACATTTTATTTCTTGCCTTTGCCAGAGCAAAGTCACTGATGACATCATCAAATGATAAACTGCATAGTTTGTCGCTTTCTATGCACATGAGACTGAGGGAACATAATTTATCTTGAGTCATTGTTGTTCTAAATTAATTTTTTATCCTCTTCAGCTGAGAAAAAGATCTTTCTCCAGAGCAATTTGCAACCATCATACTAAGAAACAATCTCAAAATTGCCTCTACATTAGGGAATGCTGATTGGACACGATCGTTAAATATTACCCTATACAGATCCTGATGTGTCAGACTATCTTGTTCCGCTGAACTATGGGCTTGACTATGTCTAACATATTGATGAAAATGCTTGACTTCTACAAAATTCATGTCCACATCTTCAGGATATGTTTGGCATAAAGCACTAACTCCTTCATGAATATCTTCTTCTGTAGCTTCTAGTTTTGTTAAGAATGAAAACTTGTTTGCAGCATCATTGTATACTGAGGCCCTCTGTGCCAGACTTGGCTCTAATGCATCAATCACAGGTATAAATGTTTTGATTCTGAACTTGTCTCTTGGCTCAATGTTCTCTAAAGCATCATCTTCATCATCATTGATATGCCTTCTTCTATATCTTCTTTTCTTGTAATCAACATCAGGCAATATTTTCTTTGCTTCTTCTTCAAAATGATCGAAAAGATCCCTGGAACCTTTAACAAAATCCGAAAGTGAAGCATACAATTTCCTACATACATCTAGACTAATTTGGGGGTCTTGCAGTGATTGACAGTCTTGTGAAATTCATCTAGCAAGTAACTCCACAAACATAACAATACCATAAATTCAAACTCCTCTATTTTATTCAAAATGTTTATGGCTTGATTTCTTGTTTCGCCTTTCTCTGTAGTATCAATATGCAGCTGATGCAATGCAGAAAGTATTCCATCATAACTATCAAGTATTGCACTTGTGGCCATTGAATGTGCTTCCCATCTAGTCTTTGACAAAGACTTTGGAACTTTTGAATCATCTTTGAAGAATGACAACAGTACTGCCCATCTATGTGTAGATGATGAAAAGAAATTATATATTTCTTGAACAATTCCAAAAAAGTTTACTGCCTCTAAACAACAGTCTACTGCTGCTCTACCAACAAGATTCAGGGAATGACCAGCACATGGAATATACATAGCATACTTGTTAATCTTCAATATTATTTCTTGCATACCCTTGTATTTGCCAGACATATTGGCAGCATTATCATATGACTGGCCTCGACACTTACTAAAATCTTTTTTGCACTCTTTTGTAAGGTAGTTGTGCACCATCTTAGCCATACTTTCCCCTGTGTGGCTACCCATCTCTAGGAAAGTTAGAAAACGTTCAATAGGGAGCCCATCATCTGGTGAAACATACCTCACAATAACAGTGAGCTGATCAATATGGGACCGGTCTGGAGTGGAATCTACAGATAAACTGAAGTACCCTGCAGTTCTTAAATCATCCAAGATTGAGTCTCTTACTTTATGTGTCATAATTTGGATAAATTCATCACATATTGTTTTAGAAAGATAAGATGTGACACCTGATCCTTTATTCCTAAATTTTTGTATATGGCTTGCTAGAAAAGGATCAAATTTTGTTATAAGTTCGAGTAATCCAAGGAAATTGCCATTGTGAGGAGAACCAAATGTTTCCTTATCTCCTCTGAAAGGTAAACCACGCTCTGCCATAGTAATTATGGCTGCGACAACTCGTTCAAGAACATTTTTCCAGTACTGCCGTTTATTATTTATCTGTTCTGCTAGCTGGCAGTCAATTGTTGAGCCACGTTTTCTTGTAAGATATGTTACCGAAGCTGTTCTATGGTCTACAGAGTTTTCATGACTTTGAACTAAATAGGTGTTGCGCCAATCACAAAATCCATCGGATGATAATGGTGTAGAAGAATTTGAAAAGAGTTTACACACGAAACAGTATACACGACCAGTTGCTGGCGAATATACTAACCATTCTCTGTAATATTTTTCACCATTATCCCGTTTGGAACAGAACAAGCTTTTCGAGCAATATCTGTCTTGGTTTGCAAAAAACTTCTTTAATTTTTCAAATGAACCATTTGAGTGCTGACATTCTGACGGACCTTTTTCTACCCAGTATAAAATCTCATCTTTACTTAAATCACCCCATACCCCAACATCATTCTGTTTGTTTTTTGATGCTGAATCTTCTGTGCTTGTACTACTCTCTGGTTTATTAATCTTAATATTTGTTGCTTCATTCGTTGAAGTA
Source organism: Cepaea hortensis (assembly GCA_963921405.1). NCBI lineage: Eukaryota > Metazoa > Mollusca > Gastropoda > Stylommatophora > Helicidae > Cepaea > Cepaea hortensis. Next base: position 63,713,891 of record OY992880.1, on the reverse strand, counting down.
GATTCTATACAATTAGATGTACCAGGCTCTGTATCAGGAATAGGGTGAATATCCTGTGACTGACTCACTGTCGTAGAGGCTTTTGGTTCATCAGGCCCCTTATCTATCTTTGTTAAGAAACTATCTAATTTTGTTATCTTGCTAAGCTCTTCTTCAGCTCTCTGCTTCTTTTTCCTCTTTTGAGCTCCACTTTTATAACTTCTGGTTGACATCTTGCAAACTGTGGGCAGACAAATCAACATGGTTCCGCCACGTCACATGAATAAAAATTATTAAATCAACAACACAAATTATCTGTAGAAATTATTTGATATTTTGTATATTATGATTCTACATCTCCAGTGTTTCAATAAAAACAGACACTAGTGTGATATTATATGCTGGAATGCCGCCATTGTGAATTTTTCCGATTGTAAAGATGTAACCAGGTGGTCTCACAAAATATTTTTTCCCCACACCTCTGCATAACGAATCTTACTAGAACCTCTATAGTTGTGTGCAAAAATGGACACAGCATTCATAAATGCACAATAAAGTATAATTCTCTTGATAAGACATTTATCAATACAAATAAAACTGTGAACCAGTCAATTAAATTTCAGCAATGGACGATGGACAAGTTTGAAAACTGACTTGACTTTCATAAATTTTAAGTCATGTAGCAAGATGAACAATAAATACAATAAATATAAAGCAACAAAATAAATATGTAATAGAATTTAAACGTATATTGATATTTTGTTTAACTTGATGATTGTAAATCTTCTTGTTTATTAAAACAAGCAGACACCAATCCAATATGCCGTGATTCCGACATTATGAATTTAATAAGAGTACACACCACGACCGTGCTCACAAAAATTTTTTATTCTATGTCTTCTGCATAACGAATATTGTTGAAACTCAACATTTATATGTAAAATTGGATGCGCAGTGCACAGTTAAAAAATGCAGGTTAAATTAGCTTACCTTTGACAATAAACAAGCCAAACTATAAACTTCCTTACCTTTGTCAGACAGTGGAAAATATTCTTCAAACAATTCACTTGCAATAGCTTTCAAGCATGCAGGACTGAAGAAAAACCTTTTGACCCCTCGTTAAAGTTGTCATTCGCGATTTTCATAAAAACAGTTTCGTATTTATCCAATAGGAAACACGACAGGGTTATTTTCGTATACTGCACTTCGTCCTCCGTTAGCAACGAAATCGCTAATAATACTGCAGTATATTTAAGTATACATATATGACAATTGCTCACTCGGACAATATTTTTTGGGTCCCCCACTTTCTTGGGGGACCTAAGCTATAGCTTGTTTAGCTTATACGTAAATCCTGCACTGTCAGTCTATCACTATATACCTAATACACCCAGTGGAGTGAAAAGGGGGTCCTTTATTTATTACTTTATTCCAGTTCTCTCATTTTTTTTGGGTGCATTTACAGAAACTGTTGCAAGTCTGTATCACCTGTATGTTTGGCACTCACTCAAGCATTAGCACCCATTCTGAACCTGTAGAATGGGACAGTATCTCACTCCGGCACCCATTCTAGCATTAGCATCCATTCTGAACCTTTCAGTTCTGAACCTACAGAATGGGACAGTATCCCACTCAAGCATTAGCACCCATTCTGAACCTATAGAATGGGACAGTATCCCACTCAAGCATTAGCACCCATTCTGAACCTATAGAATGGGACAGTATCCCACTCAAGCATTAGCACCCATTCTGAACCTATAGAATGGGACAGTATCCCACTCAAGCATTAGCACCCATTCTGAACCTATAGAATGGGACAGTATCCCACTCAAGCATTAGCACCCATTCTGAACCTATAGAATGGGACAGTATCCCACTCAAGCATTAGCACCCATTCTGAACCTATAGAATGGGACAGTATCCCACTCAAGCATTAGCACCCATTCTGAACCTATAGAATGGAACATTATCCCACTCAAGCATTAGCATCCATTCTGAACCCATAGAATGGGACAGTATCCCACTCAAGCATTAGCACCCATTCTGAACCCATAGAATGGGACAGTATCAGACACAGCCTTGTTGATAGTTTTCTTAACTTCAGGGATGTATGTCTGCTGCTATCTCCATTCTCACACTAGAAGTAGCTATCATGCTCAGCCTAAAAATATCCTACCTCTCCCCCTTGCACTCTGTCTCCATTCTCACACTAGAAGTAGCTATCATGCTCAGCCTAAAAATATCCTACCTCTCCCCCTTGCACTCTGTCTCCATTCTCACACTAGAAGTAGCTATCATGCTCAGCCTAAAAATATCCTACCTCTCCCCCTTGCACTCTGTCTCCATTCTCACACTAGAAGTAGCTATCATGCTCAGCCTAAAAATATCCTACCTCTCCCCCTTGCACTCTGTCTCCATTCTCACACTAGAAGTAGCTATCATGCTCAGCCTAAAAATATCCTACCTCTCCCCCTTGCACTCTGTCTCCATTCTCACACTAGAAGTAGCTATCATGCTCAGCCTAAAAATATCCTACCTCTCCCCCTTGCACTCTGTCTCCATTCTCACACTAGAAGTAGCTATCATGCTCAGCCTAAAAATATCCTACCTCTCCCCCTTGCACTCTGTCTCCATTCTCACACTAGAAGTAGCTATCATGCTCAGCCTAAAAATATCCTACCTCTCCCCCTTGCACTCTGTCTCCATTCTCACACTAGAAGTAGCTATCATGCTCAGCCTAAAAATATCCTACCTCTCCCCCTTGCACTCTGTCTCCATTCTCACACTAGAAGTAGCTATCATGCTCAGCCTAAAAATATCCTACCTCTCCCCCTTGCACTCTGTCTCCATTCTCACACTAGAAGTAGCTATCATGCTCAGCCTAAAAATATCCTACCTCTCCCCCTAGCACTCTGTCTCCATTCTCACACTAGAAGTAGCTATCATGCTCAGCCTAAAAATATCCTACCTCTCCCCCTTGCACTCTGTCTCCATTCTCACACTAGAAGTAGCTATCATGCTCAGCCTAAAAATATCCTACCTCTCCCCCTTGCACTCTGTCTCCATTCTCACACTAGAAGTAGCTATCATGCTCAGCCTAAAAATATCCTACCTCTCCCCCTTGCACTCTGTCTCCATTCTCACACTAGAAGTAGCTATCATGCTCAGCCTAAAAATATCCTACCTCTCCCCCTTGCACTCTGTCTCCATTCTCACACTAGAAGTAGCTATCATGCTCAGCCTAAAAATATCCTACCTCTCCCCCTTGCACTCTGTCTCCATTCTCACACTAGAAGTAGCTACCATGCTCAGCCTAAAAATATCCTACCTCTCCCCCTTGCACTCTGTCTCCATTCTCACACTAGAAGTAGCTATCATGCTCAGCCTAAAAATATCCTACCTCTCCCCCTTGCACTCTGTCTCCATTCTCACACTAGAAGTAGCTATCATGCTCAGCCTAAAAATATCCTACCTCTCCCCCTTGCACTCTGTCTCCATTCTCACACTAGAAGTAGCTATCATGCTCAGCCTAAAAATATCCTACCTCTCCCCCTTGCACTCTGTCTCCATTCTCACACTAGAAGTAGCTATCATGCTCAGCCTAAAAATATCCTACCTCTCCCCCTTGCACTCTGTCTCCATTCTCACACTAGAAGTAGCTATCATGCTCAGCCTAAAAATATCCTACCTCTCCCCCTTGCACTCTGTCTCCATTCTCACACTAGAAGTAGCTATCATGCTCAGCCTAAAAATATCCTACCTCTCCCCCTTGCACTCTGTCTCCATTCTCACACTAGAAGTAGCTATCATGCTCAGCCTAAAAATATCCTACCTCTCCCCCTTGCACTCTGTCTCCATTCTCACACTAGAAGTAGCTACCATGCTCAGCCTAAAAATATCCTACCTCTCCCCCTTGCACTCTGTCTCCATTCTCACACTAGAAGTAGCTATCATGCTCAGCCTAAAAATATCCTACCTCTCCCCCTTGCACTCTGTCTCCATTCTCACACTAGAAGTAGCTATCATGCTCAGCCTAAAAATATCCTACCTCTCCCCCTTGCACTCTGTCTCCATTCTCACACTAGAAGTAGCTATCATGCTCAGCCTAAAAATATCCTACCTCTCCCCCTTGCACTCTGTCTCCATTCTCACACTAGAAGTAGCTATCATGCTCAGCCTGAAAATATCCTACCTCTCCCCCTTGCACTCTGTCTCCATTCTCACACTAGAAGTAGCTATCATGCTCAGCCTAAAAATATCCTACCTCTCCCCCTTGCACTCTGTCTCCATTCTCACACTAGAAGTAGCTACCATGCTCAGCCTGAAAATATCCTACCTCTCCCCCTAGCACTCTGTCTCCAACCTGATCCCCCCCCCCCCCCCCCCACCAATGGCAGAAAATACAACATGTAAAGGACCCTTTCACACGCCTTAAGGTACATCAAGCATGTGGTGGTAGACCCGTATTTGTATAGACCAGTTGGCACTCAGTTTGTGATGTGGTTAGTGCCATGCAAGCCACCTTTACTTTCCAAGACATCTCCTGGTACCCAGTTTTTCAAGTCTGGGTCGCCCTGGGAACCTAGGCCAATTTGTAAAATTCAAATCTTCTGCTATGCATATCACACTCATGAGACCATGGCCGGCAGGGTGTGTCTAGCCAGTATCCCATCAACAGACAGATCATAATTAAGCATTGCAGAATTATATTTTAGCATTTTCAGCTGTCATTTGCCAGTCTCCCTGGTCGAGGGGTTAGCAGCTTTCTCCATAACCCCGAATACTCTCGTTGACTTGAGCGCACAAGAATTGGAAGCGGTTCGAGTCGCGCTAGTGAATTATGAGAGTATGGAGCCGGTCACTCAGAAAGTCGCGGCGTGCTGATTAGCGTAATCTAGCCTAGGAATCAACATACAGCTGAAAGATGCTGATGTTGACCGCAATATCCTGAAACAGGATGGAAACGTGGGGGGAAAAAAAACTGTCATTTGCTTCATTTCCTGACAAAAAAGTAAAGGTCACTAATTCTGTGTCAGGAATAAAAAGTATTAGACCTTCACATATACTAGATCATGGCATTCTTAAGTTGTCTCCAGCTCTCTGCCTTACCACCATTATTTTGGTACTGATTTTACAAGAAATATAACAAGAGTAATAGGAATAACAAGATTCATGAGTAATATAAGCAACATGACCTCCATGTGTCTTTCTCATGTAGTGAATCACTGTGGCTCCCTGTACAGCAGCTTCAAGATGTGTTCACCATTGATTACATCTGTCCCACTACTTTTGCCTCCATGTTTTGGTTTTCTTCTTCACCTTATAGTCTCACTACATCCACTATGGCTGTCAGCACGTTGTTGTGGTGCCATCTCAGCCGGCTCTTGCTCTAGGGCTACCTTACACATGGTGACTAGATGTTTGAGTTATTTCTGTTGACACTCTGCACGATTGAACTTTCCCCATTTGGCGACGCTCACAACTGATGGTAGGACATAGTAAAGCGATCTGACAATGAGCCACAAGGTTGCCATGTACCATATATCATAGTAAAGCGATCTGACAATGAGCCACAAGGTTGCCATGTGCCATATATCATAGTAAAGCGATCTGACAATGAGCCACAAGGTTGCCATGTACCATATATCATAGTAAAGCGATCTGACAATGAGCCACAAGGTTGCCATGTACCATATATCATAGTAAAGCGATCTGACAATGAGCCACAAGGTTGCCATGTGCCATATATCATAGTAAAGCGATCTGACAATGAGCCACAAGGTTGCCATGTGCCATATATCATAGTAAAGCGATCTGACAATGAGCCACAAGGTTGCCATGTACCATATATCATAGTAAAGCGATCTAACAATGAGCCACAAGGTTGCCATGTGCCATATATCATTCCAAGTCAGGAACCTATGCAAGGCCCCTTCCCATACACACACTGGCCTGAATGAATTAACAAGATACTGTTGACCAAACCTAATGTTGCTGGAACTTAGAATCAGAGCACTGACAGCGATAGTACACAGACTGGACCCCTTGAGACTAGCTAACATTCCAGGGATCCACAGGCCTGTCCACAGATGTGAAGTTCCAGCACTACTCTTGCACACCCTGCTGGTTTATGAGCTTGGAGAAGGGAAGGAGAGCTGTTCAACACAGTACCCATGGAATTACATTTCAGTACTGGGTCAGGAGGAGAGTCTCTTTGCTAATCTCATAACAGCTGCAAGCCATTTTCAGGACTCACACAGCCTACAACAACGCACTGACTTGAGAGTTAAAGCTCTTGGTCTTCCAGAGGATTTTCAACCAACTAATCTCAACCCCAGTATCTGTTGGAGGTTAAATTAAAAGCCAACCCCACACAGTGTGGGGCATCATACAGAGCAAAGAGCCTTCATGCATCATTCCATACATACCCTTCCAACAGACACCAGCTATGCCTTTTTGATGATTGTTTTTCACTTAATTGAGTTTGTATGTTCACAAGTAATCAGACTTTTAACAACTATTCTGCCATAGGGTTGGAGAGTCAATGGATCTTCCAATTGAGAATACCCACAAGGCTATCAATGGGTCAGCTGGCAATGCTGGCAACTCTTCTGATAATTCAGATAGTACTCCCTTATTAAGTGCATCTCACAAAGCATATGGAACAGACCAGCCCAGGAAGGATAACTTGGATTCCAGCAGTGAGAATTACAATGGCAGACCAGCAGCATGCGCCTTGGACCTGAGTGACTGCAGTGACATGACTTCTGTTGTTGGTATGATTTGTTTCTTCTGTGCTTTTAATGAAGGTAACCTGAGTGGCTGCAATGTCTTGTTATCGGTTGTGACAATAAATTGTTTCTTTAGTGTTTCAAGCTTAGAAGTGGATAATAACTTGAGTAACTAAAGTGACTTGTCATTTGTTGAGGGTATGAGTTTATTCTATTTTAATAAAGATAACTTGAGTCATTGCAATGTCTTGTTATCTGATATGACAGTAAATTGTTTCTTCAGTTGTTCAAAGCCAAACGAAGATAACTTGGTGACTACAATGAAACATCATTTGTTGTGGACATGAGTTGTTTCTTCTGTATACCTAATGTAGATGTTAGCTTTAAACAGATTCAGTAGCATGTTTGTTGAAAAACCTCACTCCCATAACAACCTACTGGAAAACTCGGTCATAAGTAAGATGTCCCACGTCTGATACACCCATCTGGAGATCACCTACCTCATCCTGCACCCATCTTTTCTTTGGCCTTCCTCTTCCTCTCTTCCTGGGTATATACCCTTCCATTATTGTTCTCTCCAAACTTTCATGACATTTCAAGTGCTAAAATATTTAAATTTTCTTTGTTTTATTATATTTAATAGCCAACCTTCTTCAGTATTCAGATTTTGTCGCATGGATGCATTTGTTCTTTTCTGTATCCAAGATATTCTTAGAACCCATCTGCAAAATTTATAAATTTATATTCAAAGGCATTTATGCACTGTTCAGCTTGTTTAGTAACTGTCCAGGTCTCACAGGTATTTGTTGCAAGATGCATGCTCTTAAAAATCTATTTTTTGTAGGTCTATCTGTCCCACGCCACAATTTATTCAGTTGTTTTTGTTTTTGAAGAGCAATAGATATTCGTCATTTAATTTCTTTCAATGTATTACCCTTTTTGGTAATTACTTACCCAAGATATTCAAAATTTTTCACTACCTCCAATTTTTCCTCATTAACATATATTTCTTTCTCCATATTAGTTAACGTTATCTCAGGCAATAATATCTTTGACTTCCACACTTAAAGGGGTGGATTAGATTTCACTGTATTGCTCGGAGTTAGAGAAGGCAAACGATGGTGAAGACCACCATTCCTCGTAATGGAGTAATCTTCTCTTTCTTTCTGTTCTTCTCAAGTAACCTAGAATGCCATTATCAGCCCCGTCATGTCCTTTAGGTTGTGCTATGTCGTGGACAATTTAAATAGTACTCCTATCCTTACCTATCCTATGCAGCTCGGTTCGCGTCCTCCCGATATTTTTCATTTCTGATTCTACTTATCTTCTCCATGAGTGTTTAGGTCTTCCTGTATATTTTGTTGCTGTGTGGATTCCAGACTAAGGTTGTTCTAGTTATACTATTCTCGGGTTTTCTCAATGTATAGCCTACCCAGCGCCAGCGTCTTTTCTTCACCTCTTGGTTCACTGTTATTTGTCATGTTCACTCCATGAGAGTTCTCATCTATTTTTTTATGATTTCCTATTCTTCACAATTTCCTATTCATGACAGTTTCTAACAGTAGAGGGACTTGTAACATGTTCAACAAGAACTTAGGACCTAATGTTCTGGCCTAGGTTGATACAGTTCCTTAGTTATGCATATTATTATGGTTACAGCTGCTTTGCGACTTCCTTTACAATGTGTGTGCGTATGTGCATGCATGCATTCGCGCGTTTGTCTGTGCCTGGCAGTGTATTTGTTAAAAATTATTATTCTCCAACTGTTATATAAATATCAAGTATCAAGAAGTAATATAAGTATCAAGAAGTGAATGTTCGATTGGTAGAAAGCAGTCCTAGAGATATCTATAAGATTACAACTTCCAGCTGTCTTATTTTTATTTGTCATATACAGGTCTGACCAAACGATTTACGAAGAACCACGGGATTTATCTATACATGCAGCAGTTCAATGCCATGTTCCTTAAGAGAGTTCTGCACACCCTTCGCAACAAACTGGTCACAATAACCCAACTGGTAATACCCCTGTTTTTCACAGTCATGGGCATTGTGGTACTCAAAACTCTGCCATCAGTCAAGGACTCTCCGGCACTGTTGCTAACTGTGGATCACTTTGGCAACAACTACATTCCTTTTGCTTCATCACCACTAGAACCTTCCAAAATGGCTGAACAGTTTGCAGACCAATTTCAAAATGTGTCTGTTGCCCAAGCTGTCAATGTCAATCATGAGCCAGGCTTTGAAAATGACACAGATCCATCCAGATACTTAGCTGCTAAAGGTATGGAAAGCATTGGAGTATACAACTTGAAATACATGGTGGGTGCAGCTTTCAACAGTTTTGGACAAGAACAAAATGCCAAAGTGACAGCATATTACAATAACCAAGCTTATCATAGTATTGCTATCTCACTGGGTGCCTTGTTCAATGGATTGCTGCGATATTTTAGTAACAGCTCAGAGTACAGCATTGAAGCCATCAACCATCCTCTGCCAAGACTTACTGCGAACAAGGTTAGTTAATCATACATGGTTTCAATATCTTTACGGAAATTTGTATGAGCTTTTCCATAAGCTCCATTTATCTTTAGATGAGAAATCTTACTGAACAGGGATAGTTATATGCTGGATATCTGTCTCCATCATCATCATCATGTGCCATGCTGAGAAGTGTCAGCGCTCATCTTTCGCCATCTCACATGATCACCAGAGTCGTGGGGACATGGCAGATCCCTGTGGCAGCCCGGGTGTAATAGTACAGGGGTCAGAAGTCCATGAACCCATGCATAATGCAATTTTACGTTTGTAAAGTACTGCTGCAATCCATTTGACAATTCAGTAGCAGACCTCCATGTCCAAAAGAGTGTGTATCAAACGATCATACCTGACCTTGTTATAAGCATCTTCCAGGTCAAGTGCCATCGCCACCATCTTTTGTTTATTCTGGAAACCCTCATAGACATCAAATGCAAATGTTGCCGCATTGGCCCAGGTGTCCTTCCCAGGCTTGGTATCTCCCAAGCCCTTTGGGGAGCAATTTACAACTTTCCAAGTTGTGCTGAAGCTTGGATGCCACTATCTTCTCAAGCACTTTGCCAAAGGTGTTCTGCAGGGTTATAATTCAATATCCATTTAGTGTGAAGGGTATGTGTGCTAATGGATTCCATTTTACACTGACTATGTAGCCTCTTACCCTGGCCGTTCAAATTTATTTTGTCAGTTTCACACTGAATATCATTTTCCATTAGTCTCTGACTGGCTGTTTAATTGATTGTTATATTCTTGTTTGAAAGTATGTCTGAACTGCAGACTTTGTCTTGCATGCTAGGCACAATGAGTATGATTCAGATAGAAAATCCAACAGTATGCCAATGCATCTAAATGAGGGCAAGACTTAATGATCTGGCACTGGGACAACTTTTGTCAAAGAAAAAGGCAACATCAAGCAGACGTATATGAGGAACATTTCTGAGGCCCACTTATACCCAGTATTATGGTAACAGGTCAGTGATACCCGAATAATGTGCGCATCCATCAGTGGAAATGAGTATAATGAAGTGCAAAAGTGAATGGCTAAATTGAGTTTGTTGTTTTTCCATCAAGAATGATTATGACCATTCATTTTATCCAGTGGGGTTGAAAATATGGAGCCGTGAGTTCTGAGATGGCTGATAAGGCTTATTTTGGCTCTAAATATTCTCTGACAGTGTGGGCAAAGAATGCTTGACGTTCCAGGAGGGGGATCTCCTGCCGTGGTTTTTCTGTCCAGCCTTTTTTTCACAGCTCTTGCAGTCCTGTTTGCTTCACAAGTGACTGCACCCTTGCGTAATGCTTGCTTGTGTTCGTTGGCTTGAGCTCCAACGCGAAGTCCTGTATGTCAGATGAAGACATCCTGTTGTCCAACATCAGTGTGATGTCATACAGGACCTGAGGTTTGCATGAGTATCCGTTGTCCCATGTCTGGCTTATTGGTGTGCAGACTGGTGGTTCCTCGCCGTACAGGCAGACACTCTCTTACTTCGGAGGAATCGGCGATCCTATTGACTTTAGCCAGGACCCCAAAGGGACCTGTTGCCCAGGACGCTCGACGAGGACGCGTCAATAGGTCTTGGCCAGTATATAACCCGGCCCTGGTGCCTTGGAAACACCTCTGCGTCCCTGGACCCTTGCGTAATGATGTGCGCCACAATTTTTGGTCTTTGGCAGGAGTCTCCCAAGTGTCATGATGAAATCCAAAAGCTTTTAGTGAGATCTTCAGAGTATCTTTAAAGCGTTTCCTCTGGCCGCCTTCGGAGCGATTACCACAATGCAGCTCGCCATAAAAAAATTGTTTAGGGAATCTGTGATCTGGCATGTGAGTCAAGTGAACAGCCCAGCAAATCTGATTCTTCATTTAAATTGAGTATGATTTTAAGTATGATTGAATATGACTTCATTTTTAAATTGAGTATGATCCAAGAAAGCTATCATGAACAAAATTGGACACACACCTGCACAGATTGTTCAGCAACAAATGCTGTTAACAATGGAGATGCAGGCATCTGTATCTTATGTCCTTAACCACTTTGAGACAAGGCAAATTCTTTTCCAGCTGTGACATTGAGGTTCAATCTATGAAGCAAGCTACATGCATTATTTATAACACCAACTCTGATTTCCAACAGTAAGTTGGTTGCATATCCTTTACAGGATGTTGCAGTCAGCACCAGCATTTTTTGCAGTTGTGATCTCTTGACAAGTTTAGGTTCAGAAGTTTGCCATTGCTTTCTGAACGACCGGCACTCATACGATTTTGTAAAAAACCAATGCAACACGGTCTGCTGCCAAATCGCCAGCAGCTGTGTTTCAAACGAGGGTATTTGGAATCACAAACTGCATCCGTAACTCCTTCACCACGGAGCCAGCAAGTAAAGTAAAAGACCCTTTTATATGCCTGGAGGTGTAATGGACATATATTACCAGCCCCATGTTTGTATAGACTAGTCAGCGCTTGATGACAGATGTGGTCAGTTTAAACACCAGCTGCCTTTACTTCCATGAGCATTTCTTGGTACCCACTGAAGACTAGGCTGACCTGGGAGTCTGGACGATTTTTGAAAATTGTCTTCAGCTACTGTTTCCACCTGTTAATTTTTTAACTGCATTTTTTGCAAATATTTTATCCTCAGATTCAAGATGAGAGGGATGGGAAGGACTTCACTGGTTTCACCCTGGGATTCAATATCAGCTTTGGCATGGCTTTTCTTGCTAGCAGCTTTGTCCTTTTCTTGGTCAAGGAGCGATCAGTTAAAGCCAAGCATATTCAGTTTGTCAGTGGAGTTCACCCGGTCAACTTTTGGATGTCCACTCTGTTTTGGGATCTGATCAACTTCATTGTCCCAAGCCTCTGCTTGATTGCAACATTCTTTATATTTTCTATATCCAATTTTACAACTGACTCTCATTCTCTGCAGGTGCTATTTCTTTTTATAATGTATGGGTGGGCCATGCTGCCTTACATGTATTTCTTGTCTTTTGCATTCACTGTTCCCTCAACCGCATACGTCTGGATTACAATGTTCAACATACTAACAGGTAAGGTGTAGTTTCTTTTTAATACATTGTTGTATGAGTTAGAGGCATTAGTTTTTGTGTGTGTTTTCTTTTGCTTTATAATTTGTTAATTAGTTTAACAGCAAAAGAACATATGCAACCTATTTATCAATGTCTCTCCCTCCTAGAGTTTCCGGCTTAGGTCAAGATGGCGGCACGTGTTTTCTTCTATCTTGACTAAAGACGGTTGATCGGCGGCTTGACAATCCGCCATCGCAAAACTCCCCGTTGTTACAGAATCAGATTTCTGGCTCTAAATGTTAGATACTTCGCACAAACATGGAGAGCCACGACTTCTGCTCTATGCGCCATCTTAGGCACGAGAGGAAAAACTAACTCCCTCCCTCCCTCCTCCTCAGTGATTCCCTGAGGGAATTGAGTTGGAGTCTGCTGACAATGAAATGCATAACAACTGTGGAGGAAATATGACCGACTCTGGTCTAATCCACCCCATGTCATGTGTACTGTGCAGAATCATCACCTAGTTACATCCTGTCCACTGATGTGAAGCTCTGGTGCTATCTTGCACTCTGCTGGTTTCTGAGCTTGGAAAGGGGAAGGACATTTCTGCAGCATAGCCCCTATGGAGATGGTATCCAGTCTGGAGGACTCCACATCACCTCACTTCCATAGATGCAACCTCTTTCAGGGCTCTTTTTAATTTGTTGCGTATCCCTTACGGGACGTTGCAGTCAACACCAGCATTTTTCAGCTGCTGTTGATGTACTAGGCAGGTGTTACGTTCAGTAGTTTGCCATTGCTTTCTGAACGACCGGCTCCCATAACACAACGAGACACGGTCTGCAGCACAAATCGGTCGCAACTGAGTTTCGAACGCCTGGTACCCGGCTCATGAACTGTGTTTGCAAGCCTTTGGCCACGGAGACCGGCTCCATGAGTTTAAGGTAATGCACAATGAGTTGGAGTCTGCTGACACTTGCCTAGTACACCGGCCGACCTTTTCAGGGCTCACATGCCCTGAAATCAATGCATCAGTCTTAAGCATTTAAACTTAGCCTTACAGAAGATTCACCAAGCAACCTCTTTTCCTCTTACCTGCTGCGCCCCCCCCCCCCCCCCCCCACACACACACACACACACACACAACTTTCTGTATAAAACCCAATGGATGCTAAAGAATTCTCTGGGAAAGTGAGGATGCTGACATGATACTGGTGATCTCAACCCATATGTATAAAATCCAGTGGATACTAAAGAACTCTCTGGGAAAGTAAGGATGCTGGCATGATACTGATGTCACTTTTCTTTAGCCTTCAGGCCTGGAAAGTATAGGCCTAACAGTCTGTGATCAGTATGCCTTAATAAGTTGTAAATTTGGTTACCTTTATTTGTTTTACTACATAAACACTATGAAAGTATAATGGGTAATGCAACGACTGTGGGTCCTGTTCTTCTGGATTCAAATTCTTGAGACAGCGTTGTTTGAAGTGAAAACATGGCATTGTGGGTTAACTTAAACTCATGAAGTGGGTATCAGAAAATGTTGTCAGAGCTCAATTGAAGTGAAAACATGGCATTGTGCATTACCTTAAACTCATGAAGTGGGTTTCAGAAAATGTTGTCAGAGCTCATTTGAACAGCAAGACACTGACCACATCCGCCATCAAATATGCACATCCCCACAAAGGAGCCTTGATAGTGCAGTGTTTAGTAAGCTTGCCCGGTGGTTGTGTGTTCGAATCCCTCTCAAGACGGGAATTCTTGTTTAATGTACCTGGGCTGGCAGATCAACCCAACCTAAATAGATACCAGTAAATGTTCTCAGATGTAAAGGCAGCCGGAGTGATATTGATCACATCACCCATTGAGTGTTGATTGGTTTTACAGTACGGGGCTAGCTCTATATATCTAGTACCTCTCAAGGCATGGACAACTATGACCTTCACTTTGTGTCCTAGTGCAGAAACATGGACAGTCAACCAACAGTCACAAGATATAATGAAGCTTTTGAAATGTCTGAAAGGAGTAGGAAACAGTTCATGGCAGTAGAAGAAAACACACAGAATTAATTATTACAAATTGGGATTGATGAACATGTGACATAATGAGACCAAGGTTAGATCATTAATTGACTTTAGCTATATTAAGAGACAGAGCTACTTGCTAAATTCTGAAAGAAGTGCTGGAGGGAAAAGTGCTGGCCAAGCGTACAAGAGAAAAACAATAATACAGATGCGTAGAAAGCATCAAGAGAAGGACTAGAGAAAACATGTATGAGTGCAACATAGAACCACAAGACAAAATCTTTGAGACTCATTTCTGCTGACACTCAATGTGACGATTGCATTTGATGATGATGATGATGATTGGATAATGTGCATAGCACTGTAATATACGTGAGTCACAGTAGCACAGTGAATGAAAGGAGTAATCTATGGGTCTGTGAAGTGTTAGGACCATCACATTTTGTAGGCTTGAATGAAAGGAGTAATCTATGGGTCTGTGAAGTGTTGGGACCATCACATTTTGCAGGCTTGAATGAAAGGAGTAATCTATGGTTCTGTGAAGTGTTAGGACCATCACATTTTGTAGGCTTGAATGAAAGGAGTAATCTATGGGTCTGTGAAGTGTTGGGACCATCACATTTTGTAGGCTTGAATGAAAAGAGTAATCCATGGTTCTGTGAAGTGTTAGGACCATCACATTTTGTAGGCTTGAAGGAAAGGAGTAATTGGTGACCAGTCTTTCCCCCTCATAGTGGACAATGCGCACAGCATGCATCGAAACCCTGGTCTGACTGTGCTTTTGACATTACCAGGGTAACATCCTGTGCGCCCACTTCTTTTTTTCTTTACTTACTCCAGTATGGTTTGTTTGAAGCATTTATGTCTGATCGTCTGCAGGGCCTGATGGCATAAGATACGACGACATCAATAGGTGTACCGACAATGAGCTAGAGAAACTAGCAGACATGTACAACAACAGTATAGAGAGTGCTAGCATCAAGGAGGAGTGGTTACACAGCTATCTGATTCCCTTGCCGAAGCCTGACAAAGACCACACAAAAATTCAGGGATATCGAATTATAATCATGCAGAATACAATAGGCAAGCTGCTGGAGAAGGTAATTGCCAGGAAAATATCAAGCAAGGTGTTTTCCCACATACCCTGGGTGGGTACCGTCCAAAAAGAGAAACCTGGACCAATGCAGCAGTCTTTGCCCATGATGTCTATGAAGGTTTCCACTCAGGCATTGAAACCTTTGCTGCAGCGATTGATCTTGAGGACGCATACAACAGAGTACCATTGGATTTTTTAATGCTTCAGCTTCTTGAACTAAAAGTAAGTCCATTCCTCCTTAGTTGGATCGCTGCAGCCCTCTTCCAACGGAAAGTAGTTTTTAGATGTGGCAGTTGGACTTCGGAACCAACAACAATATATCCTGGCCTACCACAGGGATCACCATTATCTCCGGTACTGTTCAACGCCTACACAGTGAGAATCACCAGTGAGCAGATCACTGGACCTGGCAGGACATTGTCATATGCCGATGATGTTTTAGTGTATCGTCAGGGTAAGGATAGAGAGCAGGTTGCTGTGGAACTACAAACCGAACTCAAACGCATAAGTACTTGGTGTGATGAAGCTGGGGCAATGGTCAACCAAACAAAGGCAACAGTGACTTGGTTCTCGTTGAATAATCATATTGTCAACACTCCAACACCAACTGTAATTCTGTGTTCAGAGACGGTGGAAAGAACGCAGGCAATGAATTACCTGGGGATACGGTTTGATTGAAGCCTTGCTTATAATGAGCACATAGACCATGTGATAACAAAGGCCAAGCGGGGTTTGGCTGCGATGCGGGTGATGGCGGCAGCAAACTGTGAGCAGCGCCATCTATGTCTTCTGTGCGAGGGGCTGGTCATGTCTGTTTTGGAGTATGCAATGGCAATCCTGACTCTCAGCCGTAAGCAGATAGAAAGGATGGAAAGGATACAGAATGAAGCTATGCGCATTATTCTTGGATGTACAAGAGATACAGCATGCAGGGCGATGCGCTACCTTCTTGATTTTCCAACCATTGAAGAGAGAATACAAGTTTGCAGGGCACGCGCCTACCTCAGAGTTAACGCAAACACACAACATCCACTGCATAGTGAAATTATGAAGGTGAAGGGCAGCAGGTTAAAAAGAGGATGGTCGTGGATGGGTCAAGCCGAAGACATTCTTCAACAGGTGTGTTCACGTGAGGACTTAGAACCTGGCGAGGAGTGGGTGCAAGTGCCAACAGATTTCTGCACATCCTTTTCAGTTTGTATCCAACTAGATAGGAAATGCAGACAAGAAAATCCGGCTGCTGTGGAGGCTGAAGTACAAGCGTTGATTTTCGAGAATTCGCTAGACGGTGATGCGGTCATCTACACAGATGGGTCGGTCGTTCGACATGTGAGAAGCTCATGGGTCTTTACAGCTTGGGCCGGAGGGAGAATTGTGAAGGAGGACTCTGGTGCTTTCACTGAAACCACAAGTAGCCTGACTATGGAAGTCATGGCAGTAAGTAAAGCAATTACATGGCTCGAGACACAGACATTCACTAGGGCATGTTTCCTTAGCGACTCAATGAACATGATCAAGAGGATAGAGGAGGGGTCGATCCGAAGAGAATGGTTGCTGCCTCTGGAGCGGTCTCGGCTGACAAAGATTAGTTTCATCTTCGTGCCAGGGCATGCAAGAGTCCAAGGAAATGAGCGGGCTGACAAGCTCGCAGGTGAGGCTACTGTGGAGGGCAGACGCGCCATGGACCAGGCTGACATTCTGAATGCTCTATGAGAAGTAAGACTCTTGCATGAACCAAGTGATGACTGTGAATCTACAACCATGGCCAGACTGCGAAAACAGCAGATTAAAAGAGGGGTGGCCAAACAAGAACACTACGCAGGAAGCCAAAGAAGATTGATAAACCAACACAGAACTGGCGTCGTTAGCCGCTACACGCTGCAGGATTTGCTGAGGAGGGGATCCGAGCACTTATGGACTGAATGGTTCGATGTGCAATGAGGATGATCTGTCGACTAACTAACTAACTAACTATTTATGTCTGAATTTATTTGTTAGCATTTTCTCTCAGGTGCAGTTCACTTAAAGTATATTTATATATTGGTGTAACAGAAAATGCATATACTGATATAGATTGTCTGCCATCTTCTTTTAAGGTGTTGCCACGTTACTTGTGGTGGTGATTTTAACCATACCTCAAATTGGACTGCAAGATGTGTCAAACATACTACAGTGGATCTTTCTGGCTGTGTTCCCAAACTACTGCCTCTCTCAAGGAGTCTTTGATTTCTATCAGAACTACCAGTATCTGAATATTTGCAAGCCATTTTACGAGGGAAGTGGGTTTGAGATTTGCTGGATTATGAAACTTGCCAATCTGACAAACCCATGCTGTCCTGGTGAGTAGGACATATTGTTTGAATAGTGTGCTACTTATTACCTCCTCATGTCCACAACATGATTAGTCCACTCTGAGGTGTTCCTAGTGCCATGTCAAGTTATTCAGTCATAAAACTTATATGAAGTTCTTTGTACTATTAATCTAGTTTTATCTTTGCACATAAACATATTCTTGGGAAGTAAATGTAAGTTTCCCCTGATACAATTTTCCTGATAGTTAACATTAACATTGGTGATGTCTCATTATTTTCAAGAAATTCAGCTAGATAGGGATGTTAGATCTGGAAGTTCCCACAGGTTGTGAAATGACCTCTAGGCATTGTGTATCAGTGGCAGTATAAGCGAGCATTGTATCTGTGGACACACACACAGTCACACACTTAAACAGCAGTTTTGTATTCCCAATAGAAGATATAAGGCAGCTAAAAAAATACAGGCATTTGGGGGTGGGCGAGGGGGGGGGGGGGGAAGAAAGGACACATGCTTACAGGTTACGAGTATACACAGTGCCAGAGAAACCTAACTTAATAAAGTTACAATTTTTATATTGTTTTGTCAAATATATCAGCAGGATATATTTATTAGCGATATGCACTTACAGATCAGAAAACATGTAACTTTATGGAATTTTCTTATTTTTGCTAAGCAATTACTTTCATATTAAAATATTTAGTAACAATTGATAGGCCGGTCTCTCTGGTCGAGGGGTTACAACACTTTCTCCGTAATCCCGTTTATCACGCAGAGTCTCGTAGCGGGCGAGAACTGGGAGCGGTTCTACCCCTGTTGGTGACTTGCGGGATAACTGAGCCGGCTGCTCAGAAAGCAATGGCAAACTACTGAGCATAATCTTGCCAAGAAATCAACAGACAGCTGAAAGATGCTGCTGTTGCCAGCGATGTCCTGTAAAGGATTTAAAAAAAAATAACTGATAGAATTTAATTTAATAGTAAAAGAGTAGTTTTATTTTTTTTTGCACTCTCTCGCTTTGAACTTAAGCGTTGTCCATACACACTATTTATGGTAGTGATGGACTTAATTTTGCTTGTGGGTTAGCTGTCTCTATTAACAGTGTCCCTCGCCATCAGGCGAACCCACTCTGACTTCAGAGGTACTTATAATTAATGTCCCCGAGTCAAGGACGAAAAAGATTAGTTAAAGAACCACTACCTTTCCTTCACTAGCCTACATGGCGCTCTTGGGCAAGGTGGAGTGCTCATTTAACTACCCAAACATGGTTACCTGAAACCATATAAGAAGGTGGTGGATTGAGTTTGAGAGCAGCTGATAGGTAGTTGGTGTTTATGGTCTCAAGCTGCAGGAGATCTGGCCGATGCTCGACGCTCAGAGGAAAGGCGAGACGGACATATAATCAGATTGCTACTGGAACTATTAGTGTTAGAACTCTTCGCTGGCTGCTGAGGATGGGGACGGAGCGCTTATGGGAATGTCCCGAATGCTGTGATGTTGGTTCCTAAATCAATCAATCAATCAATCAATCAATCAAGTTGTGATGGTAGGTTGAGGATATCTTTTTGGCGATAATAACTGCGATCACTGACCAGTATGGTCACTGCCAAGAAGGAAAGCTATGGTACACTACTTTCTTCACAGATACTAGAAAACTATAGAAGTCAAGGAAATTATTGAGAAAGACTGTTACGGGAGCCAAATTCTGCTCAGAACAAACACTTTGATGATGAGTAAAAACAAAATTATCTAGAGAAAGAGACTGACTTCTAAAAGTTTGCTTGGGATACATGATGTTGTAATTTATTTAAGTATTTAATAAACACGTGTACAGAAGTTTCATCATTTGGTTTTAATTGCTACAGTATTATATGAATATTTTCTGTAGATTTTACATCGTCATCATCATCATGTGCCATGCCGATAAAGGTGGGCAGTCGTTTCTCCATCTCACATGATCACCAGTGTCGTGGATCAGCTCCATATTCTTGTCTCGACCATGCCACCTTACTAAGCCATCCAGATATTTACTTCTCTTCCTTCCCCTTGTTCTTTTCCCCTCGATCTTGCCAGTTGTCGCCAAATTCTCTAATTTTTTTCTTCTTATAATGTGCCCAAATAATGTTGACTGTCTGTGTCTAATTTCTCTAATCAATTTACATACATCCCAAGAACTTGTTCCCATTGTAACTAATGCTGTAGGGATCTCTCTCTTGGTCAGGACGAACACTTGGATGATGAGTAAAAGAACAAGACAGCAAAGAAGAAATGAATATCTAATGAAGAAGACTGACTTCTAAATGTTTGCTTGCGTTATATGTTGTTGTTTATTTCAGTATTTAACAATCACATATTCAGAAGTTTCATCATTTGGTTTTAATTGCTACAGTATTATTTGAATATTTTCTGTAGTTGATCTGTTGTTTGCTAAAGACGTATTTAACATTGGAAACTGTTGATAACTGGCACAGGGAAATAATGCTTTGATGTTTCAGATGATTGTGGAGACTTCTGTCTTTACTACAACCAGAACTTTCTTGGCTGGGAACAAGGTGGGATTGGAAGAATGCTAGTTTTTCTCACACTTCAAGGCTTTGCCATGTGGGCTTTCATATTTTCTTTTGAGTATGGATTGCTGCAGAAGGTAAATACAAAATGTCTCTCACAATCTTTTTAGAAACAAAAACCAAAAGCAAAGTAGTGTTGGTTATAAACAGGCCTTTGTAAACCAAAATATCCCTACATCATTAGTTACAATGGGATCTAGTCCTTTGTGTGTATGTAAAAACAAGTTTACATAGGAACTAGCCCTCAGTGTATCCATAAAAAGTTTACAATGGAAACTAGTCCTCAGTGTGTAAGTAAAAACAAGTTTACAATGGGAACTAGTCCCCAGTGTGTAAGTAAAAACAAGTTTACAATGGGAACTAGTCCTCAGTGTGTAAGTAAAAACAAGTTTACAATGGGAACTAGTCCTCAGTGTATCCATAAAAAGTTTACAATGGAAACTAGTCCTCAGTGTGTAAGTAAAAACAAGTTTACAGTGGGAACTAGTCGTCAGTGTATCCATAACAAGTTTACAATGGAAACTAGTCCTCAGTGTGTAAGTAAAAACAAGTTTACAGTGGGAACTAGTCCTCAGTGTGTAAGTAAAAACAAGTTTACAATGGGAACTAGTCCTCAGTGTGTAAGTAAAAACAAGTTTACAATGGGAACTAGTCCTCAGTGTGTAAGTAAAAACAAGTTTACAATGGGAACTAGTCCTCGTGTATCCATAAAAAGTTTACAATGGAAACTAGTCTTCAGTGTGTAAGTAAAAACAAGTTTACAGTGGGAACTAGTCGTCAGTGTATCCATAAAAAATTTACAATGGAAACTAGTCCTCAGTGTGTAAGTAAAAACAAGTTTACAATGGGAACTAGTCCTCAGTGTGTAAGTAAAAACAAGTTTACAATAGTAAACTCCACCTCAAAATTCCACCAAGGTGGCTGCTCCCAGCTTTTTTTCCTGCCCTTAAACTTTCTGCGCTTATTGCGCCTTATTTTACTCACCAAATCTTTCCCTGTACTGTCATACTTTCGGAAAGTCTTGACCATTGACTTGTGCTGCCTGGTTCTGCCTTTCTCCACCAATATGCTGCAAGGGCGGTGGTCGCTACTGTGGTACCCTAGGACACCCCATCTACACACTGCAGTGAGTGAAGGAGAAACCAGCGCCAGATCAATAGCACTGTCCTCATCACTTGGGCGGCTTGCTGTCCTGGTGACACAGCCAATGTTGATACAAACCAGATCAATGGTTTCAAGTGCAGTCTCGAGCTCCTCCCCCTGTGTGTTGGAGGAAATGTTTCCCCATGACATTTTTTTCATGACCTAATATTTCACTTAAGCACTGCCACTTCTGGGAATCCTCACTCACATTATGGGCATAAACATTAACCAACACGAATGGTAGACCGGATTGAACTCTAACCGCCTGTATTTGTATGTCGTCATTGTCCCAACTGGACATGTCTAGCTCTGAAGCCACCATACTGTCGCGGATGAGAATCGCCATTCCAAGATGTCGCTTGTTGTAGAAACATTTGAAGCGGGCCATTTGGAGTAGCTGATCACCCAGTCTCGTCTCCTGGAGTGCTACAATGTCATTCCTGTAAACCAGGTTTTCGAGAATAGGACCTCGTTGTTTAATGCTGGCGCAGCTCCAATATAGAATAAGAGTATTTTAAGCTTTATCCCATTATTCAACAGTTGTACTGTTGTTGGCTATGCACATCGTTACCACTGCTACATTATATGTGTTCCAGCTTGGATATCTAATGTCACCAGCCAAGGTAGTTGTACCATCTGCAGCCATATA
Organism: Cepaea hortensis; assembly: GCA_963921405.1. Taxonomy (NCBI): domain Eukaryota; kingdom Metazoa; phylum Mollusca; class Gastropoda; order Stylommatophora; family Helicidae; genus Cepaea; species Cepaea hortensis. Next base: position 63,691,836 of record OY992880.1, on the reverse strand, counting down.
CACCTCACAACTCAGCCGAAACTTACAGGTGCAGGAAGACGAAGATGTGGCTCTGGAGAGATTCAGAATTGAACATTCTGATAAATCAGAACTGTTAAGGTATTTGTACACACGTTTTCTCATACAGTATTACCCATTCATGAGATGAAAGATTCATTGTGGATGGACAGATAGATCAGTGCAGTATAAGATACAAACAAAATGTCAAGATAGCATGGGTCTGGCACATTGGCTGTTAATAAATATTTGTTGAATTTTTGTTTATTCATTATGTATAAAATTTATTTGTTAATCTAAATTTGTCAATCAAGTCAATTTTAAAATTAATCAATGTTGGTTTTGTTGTTTTTGAGTTTGCCTTTCTTCAGATTGACATAATTTACAAAGATATTGGTGATGATAAGTTGCTTATTGAAGGTATTGTGAATCCAGACATAGTTGAATCTGAAATAAATCACAGTAATTAGGCCTGATGGCAGCAAGATTAGTTTTAACAGATTCAGTGCCAAACAAAAATTAGGTTTGAACCCCCAAAAAATGGATGGTGGAAAATGGTTAAGTAGGGGTGTGTCACAGTCTGATTGAAAAGTTCTTAATATAGTATTATATATTAACTTAAAGGAGGTTGCATAGGGAAAATTACTGTATATAAGCTCATGGCAGATACAGGAATTCGCTTAAGACGATTAATTATCCTATAGCACTTAATCAGTTAACATGCTTCAGTGTTGAATGTCCATGATAAGAGACAGCTACACAGTGAAACATCGTGTGTTAGCCTGTGTTATTAGGCAGTCCTGCAATACATTGGCAGACAGTAGTACTGCATGGAGAACAGGTCTTTGTTGGGACATTCAGACATGTGAATGTGCTCTGTGAGAGATGAGGAAAGATAGAGGATACAAGCACAAAGATGTACACCTGAATTAACTGGCTGAAGCACAAAGCTGTACAGCTGAATTAACTGGCTGAAGCACAAAGCTGTACAGCTGAATTAACTGGCTGAAGCACAAAGCTGTACAGCTGAAATATCTGGTTGCCAAATAATCTACAGTATGCTCCAACTGTGGAAACATTTCTACTCTCAATCATTATACAAAATTTAAAAATTGTAAATCAAATTATCATAAAATAGTATGTATGTATCCTTAGAGGCAGTCTCATTGCTGCGACTAGAGATCACTTGACATTACATCAAATGGGGGGGGGGGGGGGGGGGGGGGGGGGGAGGAGGGTATGTGTGTGTCTGTCTGTCCGTGCGTGCGTGCATGCGGGCGGACGGGCAGGCGGGGGTTTTATAATAGAAGGAACTGGAGAAAAATGAGTACCACGTAGGAAACCATTCAGTTAATCTGATGGACTAAGTTTGAAGGAGAAATCCTGCAATTAGAAACAAGTTAACAAAATGTGAAGATCTGCTTCATGGGAAATTCTTTAGATCAGGGGTGTGAAACTCAGTCTCTCAGCGGGCCAAAACTCAAATCACACATAAGGTTGCTGGCCGAACAGGATAAACATTCAATAAGCCGAAAATTAACCCCTTTTTAAACATTAATATAAATTAAAACAGAAAAAAGATAACAAAAAATCATTGGTATACACATTTTCACTCTTATGTCAATTTGTCAGAGCACAATGTTTGGCATTTTTTCTTGGCTACAAGTTCGTTTATGTCGGGAGTAATGTTCTGGGTCATTGAGATTCCCATGATGGTCTGCAAGTGTTCATCAGTGAGACAACTCCTGTGTGATGTTTTGTTAATCTTCATCACAGAAAACAGCTACTCACATAGAAATGTGCTACCACACATGCTCAAGGTTCCAGCCTTGACGAAGCATTCTCTTCAGGAATGAAACGAGTGAACTGTACAGGCCCCACAGTGTCGTACTTTGCTTTTAGTGTCCCATTACATTGCAGCTCTATTAACTCCATCTGCAAATTTACAGGTGCAGTTTCCACATCTATGGCAAATGTAATACGAAACAGTGTTCAAGCTGTTTAACTTGTCTTGATGTTTAGTCTCATAGTGCCGTCTCAGATTATATTCTTTGATCACAGCCACATTATCTCTACAAATTAGACACACAGGTTTACCGCCAATATCAGTAAACATATATTCAGCCTCCCAGCAAAAGTTTTGAAAGTCTCTGTTTTCAGAATCAACTTTTCTCTTGGTCATTTTAAAGGCTAGCTTTGATTTTAAAATGATTGTGCATCTACCGACAGACACTTGATTGATATCAGGTTAGCCGTAGTGGGAAAAGGTGATGTAATATCCAAACACTACACTACTTTCATTTCTTATGTGCCAATCCAAAACGAGCAACTGAACGTTGCTAGGTCACTATAACGACGAACATCCACTCACTACACAACTTTTACTTTCGCTTATTCTGATCGAAGCGAGAATGCTCTCAGGTAGCCTATCATTCGGCAAGGCTGCTAATTAGGGAATTTGATTTGCACTTTATATCGTGGCCATTAAAAAATATTTTTGCCTAAAATTCTCTCTCTCGAGCTGAATATATTTGTACGTCAGTTGAGACCTCTCGGATTTGATATGATTGTACGCAGGGCCTGATGTGGCCCGCGGGCCTTGAGTTTGACACATGTGCTTTAGATGGTTCATTTGCCTCTGTGGCTTATAATGTCTTTGCTTATTTGTCTCTATTTTTTCAGATCAAATAAATTAGTGCTAGACAGCCTAACAAAGTATTATGGCAACTTTCGAGCTGTTGACCATCTTAGTATAGGTATTCCAGCAGGGGAGTGCTTTGGTCTTCTTGGTATCAATGGAGCTGGGAAATCCAGTACCTTTATGATGTTGACAGGAGACACGCCAATAAGTAGTGGGGAGGCATATTTGGATTTCTGCAGTGTGAAAACTCACAAGCAGAAGGTAAGTCCATGTTTTATTAAATGGGTAACTGCTTCATAAATGTTTGACTACAAAACAATTTTTATGTAGTTATGATGTACAAATCAGATGGAAGATGTACAACAGAGATTAAGAGCAGAATAGGGCAGGCAAAAGCCGCATTTCAGAAAATGAAGTGTATCTTATGCAATAAGTCGCTATCAATGAATGTAAGAAAGAGAGTGCTAAAATGCTATATAGAACCAGTTTTGCTGTATGGCAGCGAATCTTGGAATGTACATGAACAAATTAGGAAGAACTTAGAAGCAACAGAGATGTGGTTTTTAAGACGAATGTTGCGATTTCCTTGGACTGCCAGAGTAACTAACAACGATTGCCTGAAAGAGGCTAATGAAACAAGAACACTATATACAACAATAAGAAAGAGACAAACAGCTTTCTATGGTCATGTGATGAGAAGAGAGGCATTGGAGAACATCGTGACAACTGGAAAGATCAAGGGGAAGAGAGGCAGAGGCAGACCAAGAGAAATGATGCTGGACGGATTGAGATGGTGGCATGGAGGAATATCATCAGCAGAGTTGATCCAGAACACCAAAGACCGAGATCTATGGAGAGCCATGAATGCCTACACCAGCCGGCAGGGCACTTGATGATGATGATGTACAAACAATCAAATACAGAGGTTCTAGAAAACCTGAGAATGAAAAGAGAGTTGATGAAATAAAAAAGTTGCAAGTGAAATATTTTGGGCACGTTAAAAGACATAACACTCTTATAAAAACCACACTGGAGGGTAAGATAGAAGGCAAGCGAGAGCAAAAGTTAGACGCAATACAAGTGGGTAGATACCATCATGAGATGGACGAACAGTAATCTGACAGAAAGTACAGTCAGAGTGAGAGACAGGCAGTGTTTGAGATTCATTGCAGCCATCCTTCATTGTGGAGATGGCACCTGATTGATTGATGTACATACAAGCTGTTGCTACATGTTTTCAAACATAAACAAGGATGTTTTGTCAATGTATTTGGAATGTTCTATTAGCTTTCTTTTAGAATACTGTTGTAAAACTTGCCCACATCAGTTAGTTGATCACCACATCTAGTTGATACAAGTGTGCAGTGTGTCATGCAGGAGAGATAAAACTGGCTCGGAAAGGAATGAGTAGAGGGTCTTGATGGTACTCAAAGCATAAAGGAAAAGCCAAGCAGACTTATAATCAAATTGCTACTGGAATAGTTAGCATGAGAACTCTTTGGTGGCTTTTGAAGAAGGGAATGGAGCATATTTGGAAAAGTCCAGAGTGTAGTGATGTTGATTCTTACATTCAGTATTCAGAGAGAGAAAGAGAGAGAACATCATTATACATGTCATTAACACTTCTTGGGAATGTTATATTAGACCCACATTTTAATTGACCTAATAATAGATTAGATAGAAAAGAGTGTCTAGCTGAATGGATAGAATGCTGGGTTCCCATTCTGGAGACCCGGATTCAAATCCTCGTTAAGGTGATGGAATTTGTCTATCATGGGAAAAAAGAAACGTATAACCTGCACAATCCGCAGCAACTGCACAAGCCAGGCGGCCTTAATTTCTCAGGCTCAAGACTCCCATGTCCTACACCGCAAGGTATTTTAAGCAATAATTAGTTTTTTTTCATAGATAAAAATTAATGTGGTAAAAATTTAACCAGCCATCTGTACTTTACAAAGCTAAATCTTAGGTAATTATTTATTGGATCAGTGGCTATCACGCTTGTGTGCTGGCCTGGTGGTCATGTGTTCAAATGCCCATCATGGTGGGGGTTTATTAAAAATTGAACTCTCTCCTAGATAACCCCGCCTGTAGTAGATTCCAGGAAATGTTCCTGGAAGTAAAAGCAGAGTGAGAAATATTGACAATATTACCAATCATGTGACAATTGATCTATACAAATATGGGGCTAACACCATATACCCAATATACCTCAAGGCATGAACAAGGATCCTTTACCTTTTGTCCCTCCATTTCTTGTGTCTGGGTTACCCATCACTTCTATACTACAATCCAAACTGAATAAACAAATCAGTGTATTGTTGCATACAAACTCAGCTACTATGTTGACTGGTTCATACTTGGCTGTCTCTGTGTTCTATACATTGAATTATAAAATAGATACTGGAATTTGTTGGGCTGGGGAAGGAAAAGGTCATGAAGAAGAGAACAGGCTGCTACACATTATGAAATTATGACTTAGTATTTTAATGTGAAACTTCAAAGTACTCATCTTCATCATCACGTCTCATGTCGATAAGCAAAGGTGGCCATTGGTCAATATCTCATACCAGTCTTGGATGAGTTCTCTATTCTTGTCCTGATTTTGCAAAATGGCCAGGCCATCCAGATATTAATCTTTATTTCTTCTTTTTGTTATTTTACAATCAAGTTTGTCAGTTCTATGTTTTCAAGTTTATTTCTCCTCATAACATAATCCAAACATCTGAACTATGTCTAATTTCTCTGATTAATTTACGGTTCCATTTGTTTCTGGATGGACTGCCTCATTCATTTATCTGTGCATTCATGGTATTCTTTGCATTTTGCTCAGAAACCAGGTTTCCACTGCCATTGGATGTTTTTCATCTTGTCTGCTTATTGTCCATGGTTCCTATGCATACATCACTATAGATTGTATATAGCACTTGAACACGCTTTTTCTCACTGCAATTGACAGATTTTTATTTATAAGTCTGTTTCCATCTTGCTAAATGCTATTTTGGCCATGGTGATTGTTGTTCTACTCAATCAATATGGCATCTTCCATCAGATGTTATGACTTTTCCAAGATAGTTTTACCAATTCCACTGTTGAAGAATCTACCCATTTACTTGAATGTTACATTGTTTATTTCTTTCTTCAAGGCGAAGACAATGAATTATATTTCCTTACAATTTAATTCTAACCCTAGTTGTTCCCTATGTACGTTATCTACTAAATGCTACAGATCCTGTTCATTGACTGCAATCAGTACTGTATTATCTGTATATCATACATCGTTGATGCTAAGTCTTCCAATGGTGATTCTTCTCAAATCTTTAACATTTCTCATGTTTTCACTATATAGGGAAATAAAGTCTGGAGACAGTATACATCCCTGTCACGAATGGCTCTTCATTGGCTAGCATTGACCTACTTTATTATCAATTTTTATGGCAGCTTGTTGTTTCCAGTATATAATCTTCACAAGTCTTAAGTCTTTTCCATAAATGTGTAGATCTGCAAGCATTTTTATTATGTCAGTGTCTCTTACTTTATCGAAAGCCTTGGTGTCTTCAGTGAAGCAAAGATGTAGGTCTTTGTGTACTTCTATTGAATACTCTAATAATTGAAAGTACAATAGGTAATCAAAGAAGTGACATTATCAAAATTTGTAAGCATGGCCTGAATACCAAGATGTGATTGTATTCATTCAGTAGCATGTCCTTTGCAGAACCTCGCTCCCATAGCAACCTTCTGGAAAACCTCTCAATCATAAGCAAGATGTCTCACGTCCGATAAACCCATCTGGAGATCATCCGCCACATCCTGCACCCATCTTCTCTTTGGCCTTCCTCTTCCTCTCTTCCCAGGCATATACCCCTCCATTATTGTTCTCTTCAAACATTTGTGACGTTTCAAGTGACCAAAATATTTCAATTTTCTTTGTTTTATCGTCTTTAATAGCCAACCTTCTTCAGTATTCAGCTCTTGAAGTGTGGATGCATTTGTTCTTTTCCTTTTCCAAGATATTCTTAGAACTCGTCTATAACATTTATATTCAAAGGCATTTATGCACTGTTCAGCTTGTTTAGTAAGTGTCCAGGTCTCAAGGCGTATGTTGCAATAATTGTATAACATGGGTTATTAAGTGGTCATGGACAAACATGGACTATAGGTAATGAACACACATGATAATTATCACCTTATCTTTGCATTAATACGTTTGCTCATATTCCAGTGACATTGATCTGTAATTAGCATTTTCTCATTGGAATGAAATCTTTACATTTGTACAACTCAGGCTCGCAGGAAATTAGGTTACTGCCCTCAGTTTGATGCACTGATAGATCAGTTAACTGGGCGAGAAATACTGACTTTATTTGCCCGTCTTCGAGGAATTATAGAGAATGAGATACCAGAGGCTGTTAATGACATGATGAATGCACTTAGTCTGACTCCACATGCTGACAAGGAGTGTCGAACATACAGGTAACAAGTCCTTAGTTTTCTTTCTTCTTTAAATTATGTGCATTGGTTTAAAATAGAATAAATGTAAACAGTATTTTGTCCACTGTATAGTGAAGAATCTTGCTAGGCCTATTTTTGTTAGTCTAAATAGCACTTGATGGGTGTTGTGGTTGGTGTCATTTCATCTGACTTTTCTTCTTCTACCTGTTATTTCCCATTGGAGCATGGGCTCTCACCCAACTAACTCCATGTTCTGCTATCCTGTCCTATCCCCTGCAGCTCCCTACATGTCCTCCACATATTATTCATCTCTTTCTCTAATTCTCTTCTACTTGTTTTCTACGTTTCCTTCTATTTCTTTTTCTGTATGGGCTCCAGAGGAAGGACTTTCTAGTTGTATGTTAGCACGTTTACTTCTAGGAGAAGAGCCTACTTCCATCTTAATTTCCAGAGTTATTTTTCTGTACTTTTTGTTTGACTTGTTCAATATTTGTGGATTTTCCAGCTGAATTTTAAAACAAAATGAGGTAGTCAGTCCCATGCTAACCATCTTTGGTCACCTCTTGCAAAATGTATGGTAGGTTAAAGTGGTCCTGTTCTTTGCTTCTCTTATGGGGCTGCGTTAACACATGGAAATGTAATTTTTCTTACCTCAGGAAAATGTTCTGGTACTAATTTCATTAGACTAGATCAACCCTAGAATTATGTGGTCACATGCACAAAAATCCTGCCACTAAAGGGATTTTAGCCCAGTGTCAATGGGCCAACTTACTCTAGCTCTTCTGCCTAGGAGAAATTGTGTGTCATTTTTGTCTATTTATTTTACAGCATTTAGTATATAATTTACATAACGTAATATATCATTTCTTGATGCCACAATTGCTGCAAACTGGGGTCTTCTTTTTTGGCTTCATAGAAATCTGAACAACTTTATTGATTACCTGTCTGTTCATTGTATACAGTGTCTTCTATCTATGATGTTTCTTATATCAGTTTACGGATGTCAGCATGGCCAAAGGGATCAAAGGTCACGTTCTTAAACATCTGTTATGTTGATGCCAAGGTATCGGCTTTAACCCCTACACTGGTCAGTTGGACTTGAATGTTGATGTCTTGTCCTTGACTTGGGGATGTAAATTACAAGTACCTCTGATGTTGGAGTGGATTCGCCTGGTGGCGAGGAACACTGGTAATGCAAAAATCTAATCCCATGCAAAAATCAGTCTAGTGCACTAGAAGTAGTAGCTAAGCTTGAGTTAAAAGCGAGCAAGCCCCCCAAAAAATTTCAGTTTACATTTTGTCTCTTCTAGTAAAATATCAATATCTCTCAATAGTTTTTATTTTATTTATAATGTGTTGATGAATAGGTATTTGATAGGATATTGATTTGTCACGTCAAGAGAGACAGATTGAAATGATCTGTAAAGCACAATATACAGTCAAACCTCGGTTTTCATCTGAAAATAATCGGGAAAATCCGACACTGATGAAAACCGAGGCAATTATTTCTATACGAATCAATGTAAATCCAATTAATTCATTCTAGACACTCCAAAATAATACCAAAAACACATTTTATAGAGAATAAATATAGTGTTTAATACTATCTTTTGGCCCCAAACTTGTCCGACCTTGCACCTTCGCCGTGCCTAGTAACACTGTGCATGCCTGTGCACCTGTTGAATTTTTCATACCATCCTCTGCTGGCCTTAAAATCACTAAGTATACTAGCACTCGTCCCAGGCAGTTTCTTAATGAGATCGGCATACAACAGTCTGGCCTTTTCACATACAATTGCCTCCGAAAAAGAATCACCATCTAACTGTTTTTGATTTATCCAAATTAATAATAACTATTTGACATCTTCAGTTGTTTGCGGTCTCTGTTTCGTTAGCACATTCATGCCTTTCACAACATTAGCCTCCTTTATTGCTTTCTTTTTCGCCACAATGGAACTTATCATGGATGGGGAATTCATGTACATGCAGCCTATTTCAGCAATCTTAATGCCGCTCTTGTATTGTATTATTAGCAAGTTATGCTCACACAACGAAAAACAATGTCAAACTGAGCAGAAGAACAAGTGGGTCCTTTGTTTTCACAATATTAGCAGCGATGTCACGTGGGCACATCGACGAAAACCGAGACAAATTTTTCGTGGAAAAAATCGACGAAAACTGAAACTGACAAAAACTGAAGGCAACGAAAACCGAGGTTTGACTATTTTACTGTCAGAAGTAGAAGAACAACCTTGACCTGTACATGGTGAGGTAAAATATTTGCAAACAATGCACAGTTGTTCAGTGATGGTTATTTTATTTTTTAAAATATGTCTCTCCTAACTTGTAGTTTGGACAGAAAGCAGATTTGTCACTGATAGCCGTGTGTTGGTGTAAATATACTATTCACAGTTGGAATCCTGTGTAATGGTGACACTCAATAGATGACTACAAGAGTTTTCTGTTATCTTGGTTTTATTTCCATACCTACTCTTTCTTTGTGTAGTCTTTCCTTTATTTTGAAGATGCTTTCAAGATATTTCAACTCGGTAAATTATTTAGTTTGAATTTGATCTGAATGTTCAGTTAACTTTGTGGCTTGTACATGCATCATAATTTGTCTTTGGTTTACTCATCATCAAAGTACACTTTTCACTTGCTACATTTATGGGATTTTTACCTGTTATCTTCATCTTAATAAAGTTGTGCTGATTGGTTTAAAAGTAAAGTATATCTGGTGATCATGTGGTTGAATCCCCACTGAGGCAGATTTTTTAAAGAATTTACCTGGTTGATTCAGCCTGCAGTTAGTACCATGAAATGTACTGCAAAGTTAAGCTGACCAACGTGATATTGACTACATCACCTACCAAGAATCCTCGGTAAAGTGGAGTTTTATTCTGTCGGGGGAAAAAAGAAACCCCTAACCTGCACAGTTCGTGGCAACTGCGCTAGCCAGGCGGCCTTAATTCCTCAGGCTCCCCATGTCTTACATCTACTATAGGCAGTAGATGACTTATCAAGTGCTGACTGGTCTATAAAAATGTGGGGCTAGCACCATATACCCATTACGCCTTCAGAATTTTTAAAGTGTAATTCACTTTACTTTGACTCAATACACCTTGTAGCAGGTAAAGAGGTCCTTTACTTACTCTACTTCATATAGTAGACATTAGTTATCTGCTGATGGTAATTTATTCATCTCATCTCCTGGGTTACTTTTGGGTCATTTCTCAAGTGATTTTGCCCATAGATATCTTAAACAGTGACAGAGATGAAGAAAACATTTGCCTGACTGCTGTGGTTATCATGCTGTACTTTAGCATATAGCTTTCACATTATTCATACATTCCTCCTGTACTTTAGCATATAGCTTTCACATTATTCATACATTCCTCCTGTACTTTAGCATATAGCTTTCACATTATTCATACATTCCTCCTGTACTTTAGCATATAGCTTTCACATTATTCATACATTCCTCCTGTACTTTAGCATATAGCTTTCACATTATTCATACATTCCTCCTGTACTTTAGCATATAGCTTTCACATTATTCATACATTCCTCCTGTACTTTAGCATATAGCTTTCACATTATTCATACATTCCTCCTGTACTTTAGCATATAGCTTTCACATTATTCATACATTCCTCCTGTACTTTAGCATATAGCTTTCACATTATTCATACATTCCTCCTGTACTTTAGCATATAGCTTTCACATTATTCATACATTCCTCCTGTACTTTAGCATATAGCTTTCACATTATTCATACATTCCTCCTGTACTTTAGCATATAGCTTTCACATTATTCATACATTCCTCCTGTACTTTAGCATATAGCTTTCACATTATTCATACATTCCTCCTGTACTTTAGCATATAGCTTTCACATTATTCATACATTCCTCCTGTACTTTAGCATATAGCTTTCACATTATTCATACATTCCTCCTGTACTTTAGCATATAGCTTTCACATTATTCATACATTCCTCCTGTACTTTAGCATATAGCTTTCACATTATTCATACATTCCTCCTGTACTTTAGCATATAGCTTTCACATTATTCATACATTCCTCCTGTACTTTAGCATATAGCTTTCACATTATTCATACATTCCTCCTGTACTTTAGCATATAGCTTTCACATTATTCATACATTCCTCCTGTACTTTAGCATATAGCTTTCACATTATTCATACATTCCTCCTGTACTTTAGCATATAGCTTTCACATTATTCATACATTCCTCCTGTACTTTAGCATATAGCTTTCACATTATTCATACATTCCTCCTGTACTTTAGCATATAGCTTTCACATTATTCATACATTCCTCCTGTACTTTAGCATATAGCTTTCACATTATTCATACATTCCTCCTGTACTTTAGCATATAGCTTTCACATTATTCATACATTCCTCCTGTACTTTAGCATATAGCTTTCACATTATTCATACATTCCTCCTGTTACTACTGTGATCTTTTTGGTCACCCTATGAACATTACCATGGACAGCCAGAAAGACCAATGAACAGGTCCTTCAAGAAACAAACGAAGATCGTAAACTGATTAGAGACATTAGATGCAGACAGTCAAAATTTTTTGGGCATGTTATGAGAAGAAATGAATTGGAGAACTTGGTGACAACTGGTAAGATCGAAGGGAACAGACCAAGGGAAAGACCTAAAAGCAAGTACCTGGATGGCTTGGCCTTGTGGCATGGTCGAGACAGAAACACAGAGCTGATCCACGACTCGGGTGATCGAGTGAGATGGCAAAACATGACCGCCCACGCTTACCGGCATGGCACATGATGGATGGATGGATGGATGAACATTACAGCTGTGTGTCATTATGAATTTGTTGCCTGTGGAACTCAAGTTCTCCATAGATCAGTGGGGTGTGAGTGCATGCATGTGCATGAGAGGGAGGGAGGGAGTACAAACAGTAGCTCTAGCAGCATAATTATGTTCAGATTGTTTACAAGCAATGATGTAAACAGCCACATTTTGCAGACATTTGTAGAAGTAATAAATAATATGTTGTTTCTTTTGATAATAACCCAAATTCTTGTGTTACACATTGTATTTATTCATCCACATATTTCACAGTGGAGGAAACAAACGGAAGTTGAGCACAGGCATTGCACTTATTGGAGATCCAGATGTCATATTTCTGGATGAACCAACAACTGGTATGGACCCAGTTGCTCGTAGAATGCTGTGGAAAGTCCTTGCTACAGTCAGGGATAGTGGCAGGACTCTGATATTGACCTCTCACAGGTGAACTTATTTTACATATAACTGCATGTTTATTATATTTATAATAGTTTTGTGAACTTCAGTCATGTTTTGTCCACATCAGCCGTAAAGCTGTATCAGTCATAAGACTGCTACAGTTTCTTTCAATTGGTTCATGTTCTGAGCTTGTAAATGAATTGGTATCTCAGTTCAGATGCTTTGCCATCTTCCTAAGCGATGGTTAGAAGGAGGCCATTCCTAAGGGGAAAGACATGGCAGGAATGAAGCGAGCTGCTGAATTTCTAAACCTTTGAGTACAGGGAAATTGGACATACAGATGGGTGTCCTTCTATGTGGGAAGAGGATAAACAAACCATGAGGTACGTCCTCAAAGACAGCTGCATGAGAGAAGCAGAGTAATGACATGCCTTCTTCAATCCCACCGAGGGAAGAAAACTGACGGGAAAAACCTGAGACATACTGCCAATTTTAAAACAGACTTAGATGTGTTTATTTGATAGCAAATGAAGCAGAAGAAGTAGTAACAGCTGTGCTGTTGCCACTTACTTCCTGATATTATTTCTGACCTTATTTGTTCTTGCCATACTTGGAATTGTCTTAGGCATTTCAATTTTGTTGTTTCATTTTAATTTCCCAATTGCTTTTAATGACCCAGTTTGAGATGGCTAGCATACTTTTGCCAAGATGACTGTGTTTTATAGTTCTCTTTTTTTTTCTCTGCAATGTTTGCGTCATCTGTTGAATTATTTATTTTCTTTTTTGGCACCTGGGTTCAATTTCTGCTGCCATTCTTACATCAGTAAGTATTTGAAATGTTTCATTTGCTTTAGTTGTTAGTTTTCAGTGACAATCTTAGTTTTTATTTCCCTCCTGTGTAACATTCATAACCTCTTGTTTTCTCAGCTTTGATTTTCATATTTGTTTCTTTTGCTGCTGTGTTAAGGTTGTGCCATTATAATTCATCCTCTGTATTTCCTGTGAGAGCTAAATCATTAGCAGAGAGGAGTCCATCACACCTATGTTCTTCATTAGTCTTTACAGCTGTGCTTATTTGTTCTATGAATACAGTGAATAATAGGAGAGAGAGAGAACACATCCTTGTTTATACTCCTGACTGTATATAGAACTGTTCAGTATCACCTGCACAGATTGACTGTAACTGTATGAACATTTAGATACATACATTCTTGAAGAGGGCAAACTCCAGTTCTTCATAGTTGTAAAGAACACAGTATTAGCTTTATAAAACTATCTTTCCTATCCACAGCATGGAAGAATGTGAAGCTCTGTGCACTCGCCTGGCAATCATGGTCAATGGCCAGTTCAAATGCCTAGGCAGTATTCAGCACCTCAAGAACAAATTTGGGGAAGGTTACACTTTCACAGCCAAAGTGACCTACCCTTCAGATGGCACAGAACCTGACTTAACACCTCTCCAGAACTTCATCGACACAACATTCCCCAACAGTAAACTGACGGATGTCCATGAGAACATGGTTAACTACCACATCACAGACACTCGTCTCACATGGGCTCAGGTGTTTGGTGAGTTAGAGAGGGCCAAGGAGAAGCTACATATAGAAGATTATCTCATTAGTCAGACATCCCTGGAGCAGGTTTTCATTTACTTTGCTCGATTGCAGGACTCTAGTGAAAACTTGAACCAAGGATCAGGGAGTGTGTGTAGGTGTTGCCTAGCCTGGATAGGCAAACTATGTGCCTGTGGTGATACAGGATATAGCAGGCCTCATGGCTACGAAAGTGTGCCTTCACAAAGCAGGGTATAATATATGATTGACATTTTTTGGTGCTTTCAGTTAACAAAGAAATATGCTTTTCTGTTGATATTTTGTTAGACACATTCATAAACATGCTTGAGTGGATAGGCAAAGTGTGTGCCTGGTAATCCAGAACAAATGTATCATCTGGTATATTTACAAGTATGTTGGATATATGATTTTCATTCCAGTTTATTTATTATACCTATCACACAAATTATTCACATGCCTGCTTGTGTGACTTGGGTTACAACAATTATTATAGTGAAAGGATCAACATTGTTTACTCCACGTTGAGCTACAACAATGATTACCGTGGAAGGATCAACATTGAAGGATCAACGTAAACACAAATTTCTTGAGGTAACACAAGCATGACCATATTTCATGCACATTACATTAGTACAGAAATTGTTGCGATAACACACAGACAATTCCATATAGTAAAGACAAAGACAAAATAAAGATTTTCTGCTATGAGTCTGTGATGTGATAGGGTCATCACATTTTGTCAGCCTGGATGCATGGAGGAATAGGTGGCCAAAACCTGCCACTGACCATGCTCATGACATGATCACCGCTGTTTACCACCAACTTCAATAGGTGGCCAAAACCTGCCACTGACCATGCTCATGACATGATCACCGCTGTTTACCACCAACTTCACTAACATGCCCACAAAATGGCATGCAGATAGCACAAACAATACAGTTCTGTAGATAGCGCATGCAGTGTAATTATTGAGATACTACAAGTACTTACAGTCATGTAGATAACCCACAGTGTAAAAAAAAAGTTAGTTGCATGTCCTTTACAGGATGTTGCAGTCAACCCCAGCATTTTTGCTGTTTTGATCTCTTGGCACGTTTACGTCCAGTAGTTTGCCATTACTTTCTGAATGACTGGCACCCATACCATTTCATAAAAAAACCCAGTGCAATAAGGTCTGCTGCCAAATCACGCACAGCTGTGTTTCAAATGCCGGTATGTGGGATTACTAACTGTGTCCTTAACCCCATCGCCACGGAGACGGCACACAGTTTACAATAGTAAATTGTCCATTTCATACCTTACATATTTGCCAAGATTACTATGGGCTCAAATATTATCAACTGCTTTAATAAAAATTACAAGAAGTAATTTAAGGTTCATTTAATTGGATTTTAGTCTTTCATTTGAATAGATATTGTTTAGTCTTTCATGTATGTATAATCTTTTGCATTGTGAACAAGTTATCTACAGGTGTATGTAATCCCCATGGCAGATGCTGCCAAAGGGATGAGAGGTGGTGGATCTTTAAATATTTTGTCTGCCATCCCCTTGCTTCCTAGATCACATCCGTTGTCCTCAATACATACACATATATTCCTCATTCTCATTCTAAGTCTTTTGCAAAATCAAAACTGCGTCACCTCCAGTAACTGCCCACTGCACTCCAAGGGATGATACTGCCCACTTTGGGAATCATTGATTTAGAATGACAGTGTTACTGCAGCCGGTTGGTCTCAAACAGCTTTGAAATGACATGTGGAATTAATGTTAACATTTCTGCAAGAGATTCAGGACTTCTTGTTTTGTGTCTCTGAGTCTGTTCTTTCCTGCATAAACTGAATCCCGGTTTTAAATGGATGTGTAAATAACATTGTTGACACATTCATGTTTTTCTGTTTCAAGATGTGTCCTTGACCAATGAGATGAATAGCAGATAGAAATGTTTATGTTACAGTTTGTCAAATATTGTTTATACATTTTGTACACTACTTTATGTTGTTCTGTTCTGTTTAAAATATAAGTTCTTGTTTTGCCAGTTTCCATCGTTTTTAATAAAGATTCCATCATTGTGATATTTCACTAGCTACTTATTATTTGAAACATGATATTTTGTATGATTTTCTTTGTAGTTGAAATGCTGTGACTTGTGTATTTTTATGTATCATTAGTTTACTTTTTAACATTATTTTTGCATAGAATTTTTCGTTACAAAACATCATGACTTACTTATTGAAAGCAATTTTTCTGTAGTTTTTATTCAGGACAGTATGTCTAAAATGCAGAAACTTATTTTATTTGTGTAATTTATGAAACATTTTCTTTACAACAGATGAATTATTGGTTATAAATCACATGTTCATGTTTATATTTTGGATGGATAATGCAGGCAAGACAATCTACATTCATCCCACTGTGTATAAAATCCAAGAAGAATATTAACACTAAAAAGATAGAGTTTCTCGGATTAAGTGCAGGATTTGACTCTCTGAGTTTTTATGTGATAAAGTATGTTTGCTGTTTTCTAGATTTGTTTTTTCAAGATTGTTGATGTGCAAGCTTATAATGCAAATATTTTAAAATGATATCTAGGCCAAAATAAAAGAAATAATAATAATGTTGTATGCCTGCGGCGATGAATACTTGGAAATTCTTCTCATCGTCCTGCCTTTTATCTCCTAATAGAGCATAGACCCGCAGCCCACTCTTGCCTCTTATCTTTTGCCACATTCTGCTGTTCTCTCCATGCCTTCCCCGTATTATTCATCTTTGTCTTTAATTCTTTTCTCTGTGTGTTGTTAAAAACCTCCCTCTGTTTCTTTGGCCTTTTTTGTTTTCAGAGAGATGACTTTATGGTTTACTATTAACATGTTTTCTCAGTGTGTGTTCTATCCAGCGCCAGCGTCTTATCCTCACCCCTTGATATTTGAAATGTGTTTAGTTTTCTTCATAAGCTCCACATTTGTAATGATGTCATGCCATTTTAATCATTCTGTTCTGCACAGACACCCGTAATGAATGTTTGTAGCAATTTATTAACCGTTCTCCATTTTTCTGATCCATACAGCAGTACTAATTTTATGTTGGAGTGAAATATTTAGAGAGTTGGTTAGAGTGTAATAGTTTCTTTTGATTTCCACAAATTATCTATTGCAAAGAAGCTACCGATTTAACATTGGAGTTAAATATTCTGTTTGGAGCCCAATTCAATATTCTTTGACTTGCACAAATTGCCTAGTGTTATGAAAGCTCCTCTTGCCTTGTGTATTCTCATTTTAATATCTCAATCTGTTCCACTATATGTGTCTACATTCCTACTTGAATATGTGTATAACTCCACCTTTTCAAGTGAGGTTTCACTAAGAGAGATGTGGTTATCATTTGCTTCATTCATTGTCATTATGTGTTATTCTCCAATTAATTTTACACCTTATTGTTGTGACCTCACATTAAATGTGTTTCATTTATCTTGCATCTAATGTTATGTGTGGGTCAGAAGGTCAGTGTCATCAGCGATGTCCAGGTCATCAAGTTGCTCTGTTGACTTTATAATCCAGTCTATAGTCAGTCAGAAAAATAGAAGTGACAAAAGGCATCTCTGTCAGTCCTCTTCTTATTTTACATATATATTTGTCTTCACTTCTCAAGAACTCTGCAGTTCATGTGTTTGTAGGTTGCTTTTATTAAGTTAATAATCTTCTGTTGGATCCCACAATGCCACATCAATTTAAAAAGATTCATTATCAGTGGTATCAAAGACCTTTACATAGTCCACAAATCCAATATACAGTGGAAAATTCATTTCAG
This sequence comes from Cepaea hortensis, assembly GCA_963921405.1. NCBI lineage: Eukaryota > Metazoa > Mollusca > Gastropoda > Stylommatophora > Helicidae > Cepaea > Cepaea hortensis. The sequence goes on along the minus strand of OY992880.1, from coordinate 63,674,123 downwards.
TTCTTTGCTCTCTCATTAAGCATAATGTGACTATCTTGTCAGTGCAGGATTTATATGGGCAGAAGCCTGCCTGTTAATGCCTTAATTGTTTGTCAGTGGCATCTCTTATTCTCTCCAAAATGACCTTACTTAATATTTTCCCAGGAACTGCCAGTAACATTCCATTATTGGTTTAAGAGCACTGACAAAAGGGAATATATTTATCACAAACAGGCCAGTTTACTTAATCTAAACTTTAAAAGTGTATTAAGAACATATTTTGTTTCCAAACTTAAGTTGTGCACAAATGATGAATTAACTTCAAAAGCAATGTGCTGTAGTTGAAGGTTGACAAGTGTCTCTAATGTATTGTTGAAATATTTACAACTACAATCTTTTCTGCCACCCATGTATTTTACTCAGTGTGGCAAATGTTTATACCTTACAATTAAACAGAATGTTTTCTGTGCCTTTAGAATGTTCCTAAAATGTCTTCGGTTGAGAGGTACATCAACAGCATGACCTTTTTTTTTAAAATCAGCAGGTGATGTTATTTTGTGGCTGTGATAGAATGAAACATCTCAAACCATATCCCTTCTCTCTAGGTCTCTAGATGTAGGGAACCAGTGTTCTAGCCACTTGATCACTCACGTCTGAAGCTGAAGGAACTGTAAGAAAACAGTGCAGGATTTTCCCAAGTAGTAGATCAGGTGCTTATATTGCACCATAATCACCATTATTATAGTTTGTATCAGATAGGAAAGTTTACAGTGTCCAGAAAATTGCCTACGTTCAGTAGCATGGATTTTGTGTAGAGAACATCGGTATATCATAGAATTGTTATTACTTTAAAAATATATTTCAAATGTTCTTTTTCATGACATTTGTATTCTTCAATGTGTAGGAGCTTATTTTATTGGACAAATGAAGCATAGATGTTATTTTTATGTTATGGGGTGAAAAAAAGGTTTCAATTGGTGTACAAATCATGAAGAATATATTTGAAATATTATTTTTCATTAAAATTGTATACTTCTATGTATGGGTGCTTGTTTTGACAGACAACGAAGCATAGATTGTTTGGTTTTTTTTATGTGAAGGGTAAAAAAAATTTTCAGTTGGCTTACAAAATATGAACAGATTGTCATATATTTTTATAACTTGATCAGTATAATGACACAAACATGAAGCATTGTTTTATGTTTATGAATGAATTAAATTATTTATTTTTATTTACTTTTCTTAAAAGTCATGTTTCTTTAACAGCATCTTGTTCGCAGGAGAATAAGTTGCAGGTAAATACGCTATGTAAAGTTGTTCTCAAGTACATGATCTGTGATCTTCAAAAATACATATATAAAAAGAACAATGAAGAAGGAGAAGAAGAAGCATATACTGGTGTTTATATATTTTAACATGTGCCCCAGTTTGTCATTTGTATAAGCAGCAAATATTATAGCTTATTCACTGTACAATTATTTCTGAATTATGCTAGATTTATTCCTAGGTTCTCAAAATGGGAATTCCTTCTGTGACAGATAATTACATTAGTCCCTTCATATCTGACTGTCTCTGTAACTTCTATTCCGGACAGTTGTACTTAGTCTTTGTGAGCAGAACAAGCTTTGGGAAATTTCCCTATCACAATAACATTTCACAAACTAAATTCCCTCACTAAGAAGTTTGCCATAAATTAACTTGCATACAACGTGGGAATTAGTCTAGAATGCTTCTTATTGCACAGTGTACATGTCATGTCCACAAGTTTGAAAGAGGCTGCACTAGTTACTGAGATCTCCGTGTGGACACCAAGTATACGTACAATAGCCAGTGGTAAAAAGCCAACAGAATTTATACCCAGAGGCAGCAAAATGTATCAGATATCACCCAGTCCAGGCAACTCTCTATATTAAATGTCAATAGTTACATATTCTTTTCTTATGTCCAGCAGAGTAAGTACATAGCTAGTGAAAATTCAGTACACTGACAGTAGAATATGGCACCAGTTTGCCAGCATTTGGCGGAAAAATAAACCTTCCTGCCATGGGAAAATCCATACTGTCATTTTGTTATATAATGACCATGACCCTTTGCAAGTTTGCTAAGCAGTTTCCTGCTACGGGTCTGTGATGTGATAGCACCATCACATTTGTCTAGGCCTGAGAGCAAGGGGGAAAAGGTGGCCAATATTTCTCTCATGTTGGCTAGTGATGAGCCCAGGTGTCAAACTCCAGTCCGACCTTGCTCATGACATTACCAGTGCTGTTCACCATCAGCTTCGCTAGGACATCTGGGCATGCAAAGTCAAAGAGAGAAAAATCATGCTCAAAAACCTATCTAATAAGAGTTAACAATTGCCATGGTAGTCATGTAAAACCATACTTAACTGTGCCCAGTTATATTTCTATACCATTGGTTCTCAACCAGTGGGGATGGGGGGGGGGGGGGGAATTTAGAGTTTGGAGGGGGGGGGGGGGAGAATTAAGATTATTTCAAGATCGCGTTAATACAAGAACCGATTACTTGATATTGTTTTTCCCTTCATACTTTACGATTCTGTACGTCTCACCCTTATAAAATATTATAAAGTAAGTAGACCCACAAATCCCGTTTTATGTGGACGTCTAGACTTGTTTAGTATGTGCTATTAAATTTAGCTTCCATTATTACATATCCTGTGTAAAAAAAAAGGGGGGGGGGGGGTTAGGTAGGAAATACAAAAGGGTGGGGGAGGAATGACGTTCTGAAAATATGATGAAGGGGGACACGGGCCAAATTTTTAGGTAGGAAATACAAAAGGGGGGGGGGGAGGGGGGGGGGGAATGACGTTCTGAAAATATGGTGAAGGGGGCACGGGCCAAAAAAGGTTGAGAACCACTGTTCTGTACCAATTCAGTCTCCATATCTCTGACTCATCTGGAACAGAAAAATGTACATGAATAACTAGAATATATTGGAATAAAGTAACAATTGTTTGATATTAGAATGAGTTAAAGTAATAACTGTAATTAGTGAGTGTTGGATGAGAATAGCAGATGGGGTTAAGAACTCAAGAAGATGTAAAATAAGCATGTGGACATCAGGTGTCAGTATTTATATGTTTTGTATACATATATAGTCATAGAAGCGCCTAGATTGAACATCAACAGAAGAATAATAAATGATCTTCTTCTTCTTCTTCTGCGTTCATCCTGAGTTTTTTTTCGGACATGATTGCATTGTGCCTGTTTACATCAGAGGTGCTTTCTTGCACCGTTAGGCCGACACATCTGACTTCTGCGGGCATTTGTTGACCGGGTTAACCTTACCGGTAATAAATGATCTGAAGAATGATAACACAATAGTATTGTCAGAAAGTGAGCAAAAATTGCAGGATCTTGTTCATCAAGTCATCATGAATATGAATATGGAATCAATGTAATTCAACTTGAATCTTTTCCACACTTGCTTCATCACCTGTTTAATGTTGTAATGTCACAAGATGCCACGTATTGCAACCCTTTTTGTATTTCTGACATGGTTCATGGAGTGTTGCTCTTAGTGTTTCATGGAAACAAAAGCTAACAAATATAGATGTCCCTTAAAAACTGGGAATAAAATAATCTGATGGAATAAATAATAAAGATAAATCACATATTTTTGCTGTATTAGAAATTTTTCTACAAAACAATTTTCAATTTGTGAGTGGGTGTAATTCATTCTCTCTCTCCCCCTCCATTTGTTGTCCTTGAAGATTCTTCATTGCTTGAATGTTTCAAATGTCGCCATGTGCACTACACGTGGCTTCATGTTACCTGAAGTACATCATTGACTAGCTGTCGGGATGTGATCCCATTAGTGATATAATCTATATATATGATATATGTGTTATAAACAGAAAGTGTGTCAACTGCCTTGTGCAAGCATAGAGCAAGTTATCTGGGCTGTCGTACCGCCAAAGACATAGAGACGCCCTAAAGACCGCCATAATCACAAACACTCCATTCAATGAAGCACGGTGGAGGTGCGAGACAGCCACAGGCATCTCACAAGCGGAAAAAAAGCTCGACTCCACGGTCATATTGACGAGCTTAAGAAACAAGGCACTCCTGATACTGACACCAACCAGCGGCAAAGAAAAACTACTGGCTGACATGAAGGAAATCCATCACAGCAAGAGATGGAGAGCGTAGCACAGATGAAAAAAAGAAAATGAATAAATTATTCAAGCAATCAAGACAGAAAGAGAACTGCTAAAAGCCGACAGGGAACTAACCCAGATCAAACCAGCAGAAGCCATGCAAAAGACCACAGAGGAGCGACAAGCTTTAACTAAGCCAAAAATCAATGTGAAACCTCAAACCAAGGCCAGCAGCTCACACACTAGACCCAAGAATTACAAGATGAAATCAACTGACTACCAGACTTCTGAAGAAAGCCTAGAGGAGGATTCCGACAGTTACCTCGAAAGATGGAGTAAACACTATGAACTCCGACGAGAAAAACAGCGCAAAGAGGAGGGAGAAGCCGAAGAAAAGTGTGCACAAGAACTGCGAAAAGCCGAAATGGAGCTAGCTAAAAACAAGCCACGTGAATGGCCACAAAGGAGCCGAAAGGTAAGCCAACAACCAGTGAACAACCACAATATGAAGCCAACAACCCATTCTCATTGACGAATAAGTTCAAGGGGAAACCAGTCTTCAATCGGAAATATGACACAAGCCTGGACTCGAAAATCAATAAACCTGTCGAAGGACGCAGAATACTTGACAAGGTAATAGATAGACTGGACTGATGAAGATATTGAGAAGGTAGCCAACTTTGTCACGGGTCGATCACAGAACAAGGGAACAAAAGCAAGTAAACCAAAGGATGAGTCCTTATAAGGACTGCATCCTATCAAAAACGACGAGCCGGATGCCAACATAGACTAAAGAAATCGCCAGTGGAGAGGGACACAAAGAAGAACCCACCGGCCAATCCCCCAGCTGACGTCACAGGCATAAATGCTTCAAGATCGAAAAGCCATTTAACACTGGCGCAGAAAACGAGACAAACTCAAACCGCACCATGAACCACCAGAAATACAACTATAACCAACACCACAAATGCTAGTTGATCGTGGTGGAAAGTTTATTGTTTTTTTTTGTTTTCTACAACTGGAAATGAAACAAGCACGACAGGAGTCTTCTGATCATCAGAAATTTCCCTTTCCTTTATCTTCCTTACATTTTCCGGGTGATGATCTCAGGTGTCTTTCTCCTTTGTACCCCGTTAATGGCTTACAGAGGTAGACTTCTGCTCGCGCTCAGGAAGCCAGTTTTTCTGGGCTGCTTGGTTATGGGATTGAGCACCTCAACCCTCACTTCGTCGCTGTTGCGGAGTGCAGTCTTCGCCAGACGTCTTACACCACTATTAGTAACTACTGGAGGTTGAATTTCGGCCGGCATTCCTTAATTTCGGTGACACCTACAACGTGGTGTTTCGACAACATTGAAGATTCCCAGCCTTAAGTCCCTGCACTCATTTGGAGAGATGGCTACAGAGTCGACACGAGACAGCAATAGTTCCAGATCTTAGATGAGAGATTGTTCGCTAGCTTCGATGTTAGACTTGAACATACTTTGACTTGAAGACAAGAACGTGAACCATATTACAGCAGCGACTTGCCCCACTTGAAATTCCGATTGTTTCAAAGCCAGCACAAGACCTTTTCGGCTGCCTCGCCCAGTTGCTTTTGTGCCCGAGTTCTCGTTTGTCCTTTAATGCCCAACTGCTTAAGTACGTCGTACATTGACTGAACGATTAGACCTCTTGCGCCTACTTCTACGGGGAAAGGTAACACGTCACCCTTCACAATCAACAGACTTGAAGCTCATCCTCCACTAACTAGTCAATTTATTTAGTCTGAGGAGCATACTGCGGGCACGGTTTTCCACCGGTGTCATTATTGTCGTGTCGTCCATGAAAGACTTCAGTGGCGACATTTGAGTCACTAAGTTTCGGACCTTGTGCGTAGCCGGATGCCGCATCCAGGACAACCTGCATAGTCAGGACTAATATCGACAATCTGTCTAGTCGTCAACGCCGAGGTCGAGAAGCGAAGAGTCAACGCCTCATTAAGTACGTCGTGATTCTACTGGGTTGAATGCTGTGATGTCGGTTCCTAAATCAATCAATCAATCAATCAATCAATCTACTGGGCATGACTGAGAAGAATATGTTGCTCTCCACGTTCCGAAGAGATTGGTCTGAATTAGGTATGCTGGTTGAGTTTTACTCTGGGAATGTAAATTCCTTTGGTTTTCTTAACTCCGAGCTTACACGTTTATCCGTCCACACGGATCAGAATCCAATTAAGTCTCTTTAGGAAATTTGGGCATCGTTTGTATACGGTGTATGGTACACAGTTGGCGACAGATGCTGACTTGTCGCGTGCTATTATTAAAGGTAATTGTGACTGGTACACATGTGGTGTAACTAGCACGCTGACCCACTTACTTGTGACGCTTGTTTAAAGTTGGATTTCTTGTTGGGCACACCCCGTATGTGATGTGCGGAATCATGACCAGGTTAAATCCTAGTATGCTTCTTCGTAGATGTGAAATTCCAATACCCAACTCCGGTTTCTGAGCTTGGGGAGGAAAAGGAGTGCACTACAACAATCCTGGTGAAGATATTACATTAAGAAGAAGAAGAAGATAAATGCAAACTTTTTTTTTCAGAGTCCAGACTATCTGAGCAACAAAGCATCGAACTTAAGAGTTAAAAAGCCTTTCAGGGGATTTGCAATAAACCAATAACGAGACTAGGTTGAAATCAAAGCCATTCTGGAGATTTCGTCGCAGACATGTTTTATCATGTCTTGGTCAGACATTCTCTAAATACAACCCTACAATTTCTAGTAAGATTTCGCCACAGATGTGATTGTTTTATCCTGTCTTGGTCAGACATTCTCTAAATACAACCCTACAATTTCTAGTAAGATTTCGTCACAGATGTGTTTGTATTGTTTTCCAAAGGTTCAATTTCATTTAACATCGGAGAACTCCATATGTGTTCTAGTTCCGCTCATAGATCACACAGTGCAGGAATTCCTAACACCGGCGAGGGTCGACATGTGTGTATGTCAGAATCACTCCTGATACACACGTTCTTATTGTGTCTGATTTTTCTTATTTGAAAATTTTGCCAGGGAAGTTGCCTACTCAACCTACTATTTTCTATTTACTACTGCCGAAGGATATAGTACATACAGGTCTTTATTGTTTTCGCCCTAATCACAGAACGTCAGACGTTCGATCCACTACTCTAGGAACAGAGAGGGATATACTGATGATATACTGTCCTTGAGACGCTTCGCCATGTAACAGGTCGTTTGCAGAACTTCGCTCTCAACACGATCCGTTGAAAAGATTCTTGATCATTTGTTATCTTCCCTGCTTCATGCATTTTTACACCTGTGCCATCTTAGTAAGCATATCTCCCCCGATGTGTCTCCACCTTGCCGTGGTGGGGGGGGGGGGGAGGGTGGGGGGGGGGGGGCTTGCGTGTCCCATCGACCCCCATGGATGAAAAACTACATATCGGACAGCTTATGGGATAGGGACCAGACTAAGAGAGACACAACCTGCTGCTCTGCAGGTTAGACTGAGGATAGCAGTCAAAAATTTAAATCAGCTGCACGAAGGCAGAAGTTCTTGGTCCGGACAAAACTCTTAAGGCTCCCTGTCGAGGGCTGTGGCAGCCACAAACCCTCGGATCTGAGAGCCGGGCCGATACCAACCTACCGAAAAATAGGGGCGAGATACTAAGCAAGCTACATGCTCAGGTCTGATACATGTTCGAAGGCTCTCAGCTGGGGGATATGAGGGATTCCCGGATGAGAGGGCCTGGCCGTTTCTCGTTCAGTGCTGCACGAAGGTAAGGTGCTGAGCCAGCAGCACATGTAGCCTACCTCGTGAGAGAGTACAAAAAGTCAGAAAAGTGCCCCAGTCGAAGGAAATGGTTACGACAACTGTCTGTATCTAACTCATAGAGAGTGTAGACAAAAGTGGAAGAACGATACTGCCACATGGCGTTTAGACAGAATGACGTCATCGGAAAATGCAGTAGAAAATGATATAGGGAAAACCCCACAAGAAACTAAGGAAACTTAGAAACAGGGAACGTCAGACGACAACAGAGAAGGAACGAGAGGACCTTGGGTGATTCGGCTGAGGCGCGACATATTGTGTGAAGCCCGTGTTCGTTTGGAGAGTTGGTTGTGAGAAGGCAAAGGCTTGGCTGAGGACTATCAGGTGGAGGATGTCTAACGAAGAAAGTGTCAATACTGAGCAGAGGACCTGAAGGCATGGAATACCTAGACAACCTGTGAAAATGAGAACAGCGAGATAGATTGAGCTCCTAACTACAGTCGGACATTACCTGGATAGAGTCGTAAATATTTTGTGTGAATGCGGTTCCTGTGTTAAAAGGGACAATTCATTTTCTCGATTAATCCATTGTATTGATCCAGCGCATCATTAAAAGAATGTGTGAGTACTGTTGTTTAGGATGGCGTCGGTTGATCCTTCGTATTACAGTTATTATTGCTTCAACGTTGACGTTTAGTTTAGTTTAGTTTAGTTTATGGATCAACATCACGGCACACGGGTGCAACCCATAAGTGCTCCGTTCTCCTCCTAACTCAAGCCTGAGTCTGGAGAAACTCAGCTCAGTGCACGAACTCCGTAGCACCGCCGAGGATCCTGAAATACTTGGGTAGATTTTTAACTCGAAATTTTGCCCGGGCAGCGCCGTTAGGCTATTCTTTTTCGATTTGCAACTGCCAAGGGATTTTTTACGTGCGCAACAATACACACGGACGTCCGATCTCACTACCCAGAGACCAGGGGAAATTACTGGAAGCCCCGGTGACACGTTGCCAATTGGTAATTGCGGGAGTTGCGTTGTGGCAGTCTCAATGACGCGAAATGGAACGCACGGCGAGCGAACCTATTGCGTGGTCCGAAGTCAAAAGCAAAAGCTTACCGAGTAGATGTCGCTCGCAGTCTGACCGCTCCTGGTGTGTGGTTGAGCGACCAGTGGCAAGCGATATGCCCAACACATGGAAGTGAGGAACTAAAGCAGCCATGAGCAGGACGTGGCAACTCCTCGGGTCAGCCCAGTCTCAGAGCAATATGTGCCGGCTCTGCAATTATGGAAGCCTCCTTGGATAGCGAGGGAATGCCCATGGTCTGCCCCTGCCTTCCCTTGAGGGCCGACCGCGATGTTGATCGTTCTATCTTGACCAGCTGAGATGAGGGCGACATCACAACAGTCTAACGTGCCTCGAAACCAGAGGAAGGCTAACCTCATTAAAAAATGCCCGCCGGAAGTCGGAAGTGTCGTCCTACGGGTGGCAAACTAAAAATTGACACTACGCAATTACGTCCGAGTGAAATGTCTCGTCCGAATGTCTCTCGTGCTAGGAACAGCTCTGACTACCTAGTTTCCGAATGCCGCTCTTGTTCGGAACAGCTCTGACTAGGTAGTTTTCCGAATGTCTGTCGTGCCTGGAACAGCTCTGACGGGCGTAACGACAAGCACATGTCCGAAAACTCGCTGAGTGGATACCATCTGCAAACCTGTCTGGTTTGTGCGGGAATGGCCCGGGGCAAACGAAATGACCAATATATTGAAGTGAGGATTTAAAGCAGCCATGAGCAGGATTCCCTCGGTGAGCCCAGCACCAGGGCGCTATGTGTCGGCCCTGCAACTATGGAAGCAACCTTGGATGGCGGAAAATGCTATGGACTGTCCCTGCCTTCCTTTGAGGGATGACCGTTGCCGTCGACCGTTCCAACTTGGCCAGCTGGGTTGTAGATGGTACCACAAAAGTGAGAGTCTCCCAGGAATGCTACCTGGTCAAAAAAGCACGCTGTAGTCGGATGTGTTAGCCTACGGGTTTCGGCCCAAGGGCGCTTAACAGACACACCGCAATCACATCTGAAAAAACACTCCGGATGAACGAAAAGAAGTAAGCATGTAGAAGATATAAATGGAATCAGCATTGGAGGACGAAACAACAATAACATTAGATATGCAGATGATACAGTATTGATTGCAGACAATGCGCAGGATCTGCAATAATTAGTAGATGTGGTTGTTGTACACAGTGAGCAACTGGGGTTAGAATTAAATTGTAAAATGACACAGGTTATGGTCGACACTAGTAAGAACGAAGTACCACAATGTAATAGACAAGTAAATGGGAATATTCTTCAACAAGTGAATCGGTACAATTATCTCGGACCAGTCATAACATCTGATAGGAGTTGCCTTGAAGAGATTAGAAAAAGAATCGCCATGGCGAAAGTAGCCTTTAGCAAGATGAAAGACATTCTGACCAATAAAAAGATGTCAATTGAAACGCGAAAAGAGTGTTGAGGGGATATATAGAATCTGTTCTTTTGTATGGATGTGAAACTTGGACAATGAGCAGTCAAGCTGAAAAACATCTGATGACTGCAGAAATGTGATTTCTGAGGAAAATGCAAGGAATACTTTGGACAGAGATAAAAACCAATGACCAAATACTACAGGAGACAAATGAAAATCGTAAATTGATTAGAGAAATTAGACGTAGACAGCCAACATTTTTTGGACATGTTATGAGAAGAAATGGATTGGAGAACTTAGTGACAACTGGCAAGATCGAAGGGAACAGACCAAGAGGAAGACCGAGAGGAAAATACCGGGATGGCTTGGTCACATGGCATGGACGAGACAGGAACACTGAGCTGATCCATGACTCTGGTGATCGAGTGAAATGGCGAGTCATAACCGCCCACGCTTTCCGGCATAGCACATGATGGATGGATTGTCATCTTAGTGCTTGTCGACCCCTGCCACTTCTTTCATGAACCACCTCTTCCATCGTTGTTCTTTCCAAGCCAATGTGAAGTTTTCTATGGCCAAAATATATCAGTTTCCGAAACAAGACGATGCTTAATGGTCACTTTCCTTCTCTGTTCACAGCCCGTAGAATGTCAATAGTTTTCCAGTTTTTGGTACACTGGATTTTAAGAATGTTCTATAAGATTTAATTTCATAAGGCCACATTTTCTTGTTTAGCGATGACTCAAGTCCGTACGTTACCATAGGAAAGATGCTGCAAGGTCTCCGAAATTTTACTTGAAACGTGTTGTTGTAAATACCAACAGTGTGGTATACTTCAGACATAGCTGGACGCCGTGACTCTAATCCATTCCACCCCCCCCCCCGTTTTGAAATACAGGTGTGTGTGTGTGTATATATATGTGTGTGTGTGTGTGTGTGTGTGTGTGTGTGTGTGTGAGTGAGTGTGTGAGCGAGTGAGTGAATGAATGAGTGAGTGTGAGATATATGCTAGGAATACAAGATAAGGAAAATCCTGGAATTTAACCCGGGACCTCTGTTGAAGTTCATCATCATGTGCCATGCCGATAAGCAGGGGCGGTCATGTTTCGCCATCTCACACAATCACCAGAGTCGTGGAGCAGCTCCGTGTTCCTGTCTCGACCATACCACGTGGCCAAACCATCCAGTTATTTACTTCTCTGCCTTCCCCTGGTTCTTTTTCCCTCGATCTTGCCAGTTGTCACTAAGTTCTCCAATTTATTTCTTTTCAAACGGGACATAGGCCTGTTTAAGTTAGCTCTACCCATGATGTGGAGTGAACTGTAGTATGTCCGTTAGCTTACAATGAATGAAAGGAACAAAACGAAGAGTCCGCTTGACATGCACATAATCAACATAATGAAGGGTGTTGAGATAGTTTGGAATGGACAGTAATGGAAGGTGTGGTTTCCGGATGACAAGGCGGAGTCTGTCCAGAAATGAATGCCTTCATTCACGATCAGTTATTTTGAAAACTGTATGTTGCATCGTTATGAAATTTTTGCTGCCGCCTTATATTTACCCCCACCCAAGGAATATGTCTTTGATAGCTCCAAAAGCAACTTAAATCATGGAAAGCGGCGACATTTCTTTGATGTTTTGGTGAAAAACTAGTGGTTTCTCGCTAACAAACTTGTTTTACAGTAATGCCCCGTTCCACTACGCGAGGCTCTTGTCATAAGGCCAACCTCAAGTCCCACGGGAAAATTAACTATTTAACGCTAATGTTTCCGCGTGAAGACGTAATACATTTAATAATGTGCACTTCATCTCTGACCAGTAAATTATATACCGCATATAAACAAACTTTGAAATCTACCGTACAATCTCCAGAATGTTTGGTGGGTGGACATAATGATAAGGTTATATGCTAAATCTCATCATTTTCCCTCAGTTAGTTACTGAGATATGGAATTTTATGTAGGGGCAGACAAAAGTAAACAGACTATAGCAAGAAGATGAACACAGAACACTACAGATAAACTGGACATGAAGGTGCAAAAGGCAGGGGTGGACGACCAGCAAGAAGATAAACACAGAACATTACAAGATATACTGGCCTTGTGAAGGTGCAAGAAGCAGACAAACTGGCAAGAGATCGAGCAACTGTTTCGCGGGCTGTGCTGAGAGCGACATCTTGTAGGGCCTGCTACGTGATGATGCTGAGATGACAAACCACCCCTCCCCCCCTCCCCCCCCCTCCCCACTTTCCAGCAAACAAAAATATAACAATATTTAATATTTATCCGAAACTCATCATTCGTCAATTTCGTGACATTAATGTTTAAATACAATTACGTTGAATAGTGAGACAATGGAGGTGAAAAAGTCGCTTCGATATGGTCGACTTCATTGCACCGGGTTTTTATCCCATATGACCTAGTCTCTTTCCACAGCGCGGAAAGCGTCGCACAGAGCACGAACTCCGTAGCTCCAGCGACGACCCCCATGAGTCTTCGGGAAAATGCACTCGTGAACCGAAGGACGCGGCCCGGAATTGAACACACAACCTTCGAAGCCTGAGTCAGACGGCTTGACCACTTCGCCACGGAGACTCCCGCAATGGGGGTGAAAGGCACCCCTATAGACAGATAAGACGATACTCAAGAGAAAAGTCACTGTCTCTCAGAAACTAACAGAATTTACTAGCTATAAACTGAAAGTTGGAGGCCCCACGATGAATGATATTGTTGAAATAAATGAGCATACAGGTGCAAGAGTTCTGTCATATAAACTCGAAATCCACAGATAAATGGTTATCATAGGCCTGAACAGAACTGACAGGAGATCTCGGAGTTGATGGATTTTCAGATATGCAGTGACAATACCCCACAAAATGGGGAGAGAAAAAAACAACAACTGTCAACCAGCAGCACACCTCCAAAAAGTAATTAAATGATATCCATCGAATGTGAGTCGTGCTCTGTGACGAATCCGTTCAAGTGATCAATGAGCTTGTGTTCTACTAAATCACAGATGTGTTCTATGAGAAGAATATAAAGAAGAAGAACTTATAGAAACAATGGAAGAGAGGAAAATTGGACTAATGGGAATAGCGGACACCAGAACAAAGGGGAAAGGATGTAAGGAGCTCCACCGCAGTTACACGTTTGTTTACTCTGGAGTAGAACAGCAAGGAAGGGCAAGACACGGTGTGGGAATAGTCATCGAACCACGGCTAGCAAGAGGGATACTAGAAATAAAATATATATCAGAAAGAATCATAACAGTGAGAATAAAAGAACAAGCAATTACAACATATGTACAGATATACGCACCATGTAATGCAAACAATAATGAGCAAGAATGCGAGGACTTCTACGAAGACATACATGACGTGCTAAATAAAATAGACAAAACAGGGCAACATCATAGTTATGGGAGACTTCAATGCAAGACTAGGACACAAAAGAGTGGGCATAGAAAAATATCTGGGAGCATTTGGAGATCAGCATAATGAAAGTAATGATAACGGAAGTAGACTGATATAGCTTTGCAGCCAACACGACCTCTATATAACAAACACATTCTATAAACATAAAGATTCACAAGTATACACTTGGTATAAATGGAACGATGTAGATACTAAAAGCCAAACTGATTTTATATTAACAAGAAATACCACATTGGCACCATGCCGTCTTGACAGACGATAGTTTGTGCTTTAAAAAGGCATAATAACTTTTACCTATGGCGGTAGCGAATGTGACTGATAAGGCCAATTTGCGCTGTAAATGTTCGTTCACAGTGGGTGCATGTGAACACGTGGTCATTTCCACCATCATGCACCATCTTACGTCTCACACGCTCGGTGTGTGACTTATCTGCAATAATTTTCTCCTTTGTCTTTATTCCATTTCTGATGTTTGCCCCCCATGCAACACGTTCAGTGGCGACTTGCTCCCAATGTGCATTATCAATGCCTGTATCAATCATGTCCCGCTTACACACATCTCTGTATCGTAGTAGAGGCCTACACTGAGATCTCTTACCCATCTGTAATTCACCAAAAAAGATGTCCTTTGGTATTCTACCAGCATCCATCCTCCTAAGATGTCCTATCCATCTAAGTCTACGAAGACTGAGCATGGAATAAACCGTCACACAACCTGATCTTTCCAATACTTAAGTATTTGTGATTTTGTCTTGCCACTTAATACCAAGAATTCTTCGCAGGCACCGCATATGAAAACTGTGTAAACGTTTCTCTTGGTGTGATTAAGTTGTCCAGGTTTCACTGCCATAAAGAAGAGTACAAAGGACACAGGCTTGATAGACAAGGACTTTTGTTTTGACAGTAATCTTCCTGTTCTCCCAGACTCTTTTTCTTAACCTGTTCATTGTTGTTGCTGCCTTACCAATCCGGATGTTGATTTCCTGATGTAGGGATACTTTGCTATTTACCACTGATCCTCGATATATAAAATGGTCTACCATCTCTATTTCGGCGTCGTCAATAAAGATTGATGGTACCCCATGTGCACCTTGTGACATAATCTGTGTCTTCTTTTTGCTAATTGATAAACCAAATGCAGAACAAGCATTGGAGAATGCAGATAGTAGACATTGCAATTCTTCCTCAGTGTCACAAAATAAAACCCCGCGTTTGACCAGCTGATTACTATAAACGGCTTTCTGATTAAACGGACTGTCTGCAAAGCGACAATTGTTTCAACTAATACAGAGAAAACATTCATAGTTGTGGCTGCACGTGTTCACAAACAGGTCGGGCATAAATAACAGCTGCACGTGTACATCTGGTCAGCAAAAATAGGAACATTCGGAAGTGAGATGAATGCATACATCGCTTTGACAGTTTGTCAACAGTCAGAGACAACCGGAATTGCCAGCTAGGGACAGGAAACAGTCCGTCTGTCAATTAGAGTTTCCCGACATCAAACAGAAATGGCAGCGGTGATTGTCACTAGTCGACAGAAGATTGACGGCTTGTTATTGGCAACTGTTGTTGGGAGTATCCAGGACCTCGCTGGCTTGTTTTGGGAATCTAAACAACTGATGACAACTCTGACATTGATGGACCCAGGGAAGATAGAATCTTGACAATGGATCATATGCCCAAATAACACCTGCAGGACATCAACCATGTCACGTGACCAGTTTTAGGGATTTGCCAGAAAACCATGATTGGAAAGGACAGTTGAACTCAAACCTTGGATTTTAGCGGACGTGCTTCGGCACTGCAGTTCTGACTGGAATAATGTCTACCGTGTGCTTATTAGTGGATTTAATGGTTCACGTGCCTGTCATGGCAATTTGTAGATGTGATTTGTTAGACTGCAGTGTTGCCTAAGGTAGTATATTATGTAATTAGTCCTAATTAATTTAGGCGGTAGCATGGTAAAAACTAGTTAGAGTAGTGAAGTGATATTGGCTCTGCTAGGGTGAATAGAATACTGAGGTTGCACTCTGTTTATTGGTCTTTCCTTGTCATAGCCTGATTCGGACGTAGGTGAGAAGCTATAAGGCTCTCTGACAGAGTAGTTAGCTGTAAAATAACAGAGCAGGGTAATAAGCTTACACCCAGCCGGTAAGATCAGTGACTAGTGCTCTCACATGATGTGTTGGTTTTCCCACAGGTTCCCCACCAGTTACTAGGAAATTCAACACTGGTTTTGAAGAAGTGCACTCCAATTGGACCAACCCCAGTTGGACTCTAAAAATGATTCTTACGGAAAAGGAATAACGTCCGAGAAGAAAGATGGTATATGTTTACGCTGGACTCATACTCAGAAGGGTTCACCATGGTATGGCCCAGAAGAGCCAGCCAATATAACGACTCCTGCATGGTATGGTTCACATAGGATGGGTGATGATTGTGGATATATCACACATCAGACAAACATGGGTTAAAGAACGAGAACATTAACGGATAAGTCACATCGTGTGCTAGATTCCAGTGTAATATTACATATGACATATACTTGAACCTATATGAACACTAGTTAGGATCAAGTGTAGAAACATTAACAGCAAAACCTAAATACCCTACAAAGGATTTGTGCATTCTTTAGGACCGATAGGAACTTACAAAGTTAGTTTGCAACCAGTCCGTGATCAATCTGTAATTACAAACAGTATCTATTTCGGATGATCATGAGGATGGATTACCAGGTGGCTACAGATGACAGTCAGTATCCGGCAAGAGGGTTTCGACACTGGGTGAGGTGCACTGGTTATGATTTAATGTGCTGTGGTGTGCCCTTGCAATGAAGAACTGACTATGCTATTATCTGGAAGTCCGATCATACACACATTATAGAACACATCACACATTTTCTTTGCATACACGCATTACGTACATTACACATTTTTCTTTTAATAAATTAATCTTTATTAATTTTTAGAAGCAAGAGTTGTTGAATATGTTGCGTTGGGGAAGTATGAGAAGGGCATAGTAAGACAGTGAGAGAGTGATAGGAAAAGGTGTCCACGGGCTGATGGAGTGTGTTGGACGGAAGCTGTTGGATTCTCCAGGATATTGATAAGGGGAAAAAAATATTATAATGTGGGTGTTGACTCTCCTCACTCCAGGGACGACACTTTAATCGGACACACGACATTATTGGGGGCTCGATAACGGGATCTTTGGACAGCGGGATCCCTCGTACATGTGATCTTTGGACAGCGAGTTCTCTTGCAAGTGGGATCCTTTGACAGTGGGATCTTCTGACAACGTGGTCTTTTGACACGGGATCCTTGGTTATAAACGGAGATATTATATTGGAGAATCCAGCTAGAGTGAATGTGGATAGGGGTTAGGACAAATATCTTACCTGTTCACACTTCACACGTCTGCATAGGTCTGTGGTCCTAATTCTACTCTTGTCACTGAGTGATTGTGTTGGGTTGTGTGGTGTGTTATAATATATATAGATACATTGAATTTGGTCATTATCTATATAGTTGTTTAGAGATAATCTATACTCTATCTGGCGAGTTACCACTCTGTAAAATGGCCACCCCTAAACTAACCACTGCAGAATTAAAGGCAAAGGGGGAAGAAATGGGACTGTCGAGTTCTGCTCTAACGGATTACATACAGGAAGTGGAGAGAGAGAGTATCGTCAAGCAGAAAGGGATGATCGAAAGGCCGAGTTGGAATTGAGAAGGATGGAGTTGGAACAGGCTGCTAAGAAACTTGAAGCTGAACACGCTGCTAAGAAATTAGAGGCTGAACAGGAAGCACAGAAAAGGGAGCACGAGTACCGGATGCGGGAACTCGAGCTCAAGAGGCAATCTAATGGGGAAACTGAGGGGGCAGTTGGAGGTTCCTCCGTCCCAGGCTCAACCCCAGCAGGTGGACATAGTTACCATGCTATGAAGTTTCCTCTAGCGATCTACGAGGAGGACAAAGAGAAGATTGACCAGTACCTTCAACGCTTCGAGGCCATGTCCGTGGCTATGGGTCTGGAGCGTAACAAATGGAATCTCAAGTTATCCCAGGGATTACGCGGGACCGGTTACGAGGTTTATTCTCGCCTGCCACCAGGACATGAGAACAATTATGACGAGTTGAAGACGGCTCTGCTGAAAAGATTCGAGGTACCATCACATACCTACCGAAAAAAATTTCGAGCAGCGAAACGAGAACCGGGGGAGTTGTTTGCCGCTTACAGTTTGCGTCTAAAATCCTATCTCCACAAGTGGATGGATTTGGCTGGGTTCGCACATGACTATGAGAGTCTGGAAGAACTCATGGTGGTCGACCAGCTGAAGAAGCAAATGTCGAAACCGCTCAGGACATTCCTGGGAGAGCAAGGAGCGGAACGTATTGACCTCGTGACTAAATTAGCAGAACGGTTCGTCGAAGTACATGGGGAGGCAGGGGACAACCTTTCAACCAACACCAAAAGTCAGGAGAAACATGACAAGAAGAAAACCACAAACTCAGGAACAAAAAAGTGGGAACCTTATGTGCAAAAATCAGAGGACAGTTCAGAGAAGAAGAAGGAGGGAAGCAAGAGCACTTCAAGCTCTACACCAAAACGACCGTGGTCGGAGAAGTGGTGTTCAATTTGTAAGTCATCCTCTCACAATACGAGGGACTGCAAATCGAAGGCTAAGAGCCCTCACTTCGCAGCATGTCAAGTGACTTCCAAGGAGGTTGTCACGGAAAATGCCAAGTTCAACAAGGAAGCTCGCCACCAGGAGAGCTCACTCAAATCCGGTACTAGAAAATCTAGGACAGGGAAATGGTGCAACCAATGCCAGTCAAACACGCACAGTGCTATTGACTGCAGGGGAAAGTCAGGAGACTCTAAGTTCGTCGTGTGCCCCGGGAAACCTAAGGTGGAGCCCACCGAACAGGTCGAGGCCGAGGAAAAGACTCCAGACCAGGAAAAACCACCTGTAATGGAATTGGTAGAGGTTAACGGTCGTCAAGTGGAGTGTTTGTACGACACAGGACTGGACGGTGAGGACGTGATTTCTGCGGATCTGGTACATCCAGAACAATTCACAGGTGAGACATGGGAGATACAGCCTGCACAGAAGAGTGCTGTAGCCATGAAGTTGCCCATTGCTAATGTGGAGATTCGGTCAAGGTACGTCACCGGCACCATCAGGGCGGCTGTATTGAACGATCCCATTTTTCCAGTAATCCTAGGTTGCCGGTATGTCTTTCTGGGAATGCCCAGGAAGCCAATCCATATGGGAGCAATGCAGACTCGCTCTCAGACGAGAACGGAAGATGCAGAAGCAATTGTGACTAACCCAATGCCGGGGGAGCTACGAACTGCCCAGAGTGAGGATGAAACTTTACGTCCTTGCTACAGAAAGCTGCAGAAAAGTGCTGATCCACCAGGACGGGGGCAGTACTACATGAAGAATAGGATACTCTACAGGAAAGCAAGAAGGGGAGACAACCTATACGGTCAGTTGGTCGTCCCGAAAGCTCACGGGTCCCAGATTCTTCATATGGGGCATACCATCTCCTTTAGTGGACACATGGGTATTGCCGCCACCATGCAGCGGATTTCCTGCCATTACTATTGGCCGGGAATGACAGATGATGTGCGTCGGTATGTGAAGTCATGTCCTGAGTGCCAGAGGGTGGCACCGAAACACTGGACAGCACCGGTGGTGTTGGGTGAGATGCCCATCATGAACTCTCCTTTCGAGAGGGTAGCCATCGATATCGTGGGTCCACTTCCCAGGACTAGGAAGAGGAACATGTATATACTCACAATGGTGGATTGCTGTACAATGTGGGGTGAAGCCATACCGTTGACCACGATTGACTCGAAAAGAGTGGCGGACGCACTGATGGAGGCCTTTACCAGATTAGGCTTTCCTGATCAAATTCTGACGGACAATGGGTCTGTTTTGTTTGAAACTTATGGAGGAGGTATTTAGAGTGTTTCACTCTAACCACATACATACCAGCCCTTACCATCCTCAAGCCAATGGACAAGTAGAGCGTTTCAACGGCACGTTGATGACAATGCTCAGGAAACTGGCACAGGACAAACCTGATAGGTGGGATGAATATATCCCAGCAGCACTCTTTGCCTATCGGGAAGTTCCTCATGGCTCAACAGGAATACCACCCGCCACGTTGCTGTTTGGTCGTCCAATCAAAGGACCGTTGGAAGTCATGATGAGGAGTTGGACTGAAGAGAGGACGTCAGAAGAAGTGATCTCATCCTATAAATACGTGGAGGAACTGAAAGAAAAACTCCACAAGGGATGGACTCTGGCAAATAAAAACTTGAAAAAGGCCAGGAAAAGACATGCGGCTTACTACAACCGTAGGTCGAAAGACAGATCTCTAGAGGTGGGAGACAAAGTATTGTTGCTACTCCCTACGGGAAACAACAAACTGGAGATAGGTTGGCAAGGATCATTTCCCGTAGAAAGGGTGATATCCAGAACCAACTATCAGATTCGAATCCGGGGAAAGTCGAAGATTTTCCATTTCAATCTCTTGCGGAAATACGAAGAGAGACCGGGAGACAAGGCAGCTCATCTCATGGCAATGGCAGTTGCAGTGGAGACCGATGTGGGAACCAGCGAAGGCAGGGAATATCCCCTGGTACACCAGGAAACCTACAAGGATGTGCAGGTGAACCCTGATCTGACCTCTCAGGAGAGGGAAAAGATAACCCAGGTTCTCAAGTCTCATAAGGAGATACTGACTGATAAACCAGGACGAACGAGGTTGATTGAGTTCGAGATGACTTTGACCACACAGGAGCCTGTTCGCCAGAAGGTTTACCCAATGCCATTCTCTAAGGAAAAGGCCCTGGAGGAGGAAATACAAAAACTGCTGGAGGATGACGTGATTGCACCCTCCACATCCCCATACAATGCAGGGGTAGTTTTGTTACGGAAACCAAGTGGAGAGCACCGGTTGTGTATAGATTACCGACTTATGAACAGTCATACACAGTTTCAGGTGGAACCATTGCCGAATCCAACCCAGTTATTCGCTAGGCTCCATAAGGCTCGGTACTTTTCAAAGGTTGATCTGAGTAGGGGGTATTGTCAGATACCAGTCAAACCGGAGATTCGACCACTGTTAGCTTTCAGTACACCCAGTGGACACTACGAATTCAAGGTCATGCCCTTTGGACTCAGCAATGCACCCTGTGTGTTTACTCGCATGATGAGGACGGTACTAGATCCTTTACAGGATCCGGCCATCATCTCATTCATGGATGATATTCTGATTTCCAGTGACAGCTTGGATGACCACTTGAAATCCTTGGAAAGAGTGTTTAATAGACTCAAGGAAGCAGGGCTTACCGCTCGTCCAACCAAGTGCATGATTGGTTACCAGACTCTGGAATTTCTGGGACACACCATCACTCCAGAACACATAGTCCCGGAAGAAAAGAACCTGGAGAAAATAAGAAATGCACCAAGGCCAAAAACGAAGAAGGATGTGCGATCTTTTCTCTCGTTGTGTGGGTTCTACCACAAATTTATCCCACATTTCACTGAACTGGGAGCTCCATTGACAGAAACTTTGAAAAAGGGATTCCCGGACCAGATCGTTTGGACACCAGAATGTGAGAATGCCTATAGTCAGTTAAAGGAGGCCTTGGTCAGCAAACCTGTATTACAGCTCCCTGACCTTTCCAAACCATTTGTGTTGAGAACGGATGCGAGTGCGATTGGAATTGGAGCAGCTTTGTTACAAGAAGGAAAAGACGATGCTTCGGTTTTGAAACCTGTGGCATAAGCAAGCAAGAAACTACTGCAGGCTGATAGGAATTATTCAACCGTCGAGAGAGAGTGCTTGTCTCTCGTATGGGCAGTGCAAAAATTCCAGCCATATTTGTATGGAGTTAAGTTTCGGGTTCAGTCGGATCATCAGCCCCTGATGTTCCTGGCTACTTCTCAGAAGCTCAACGCCCGTTTGATGCGGTGGTCTTTGTTACTTCAACCCTATAATTTCACAGTGGAGTACATTCCTGGGAAGGAAAATGTTGGAGCGGACTTCTTGTCAAGACATCCAGCTCCTGAGGAAAAGGAATGAATCATCTGGATTAATCACGGTGTAGAAGAGTGAGATGGACTACTCTCTTAAGAGGGGGCATATGTCACAAAATAAAACCCCGCGTTTGACCAGCTGATTACTATAAACGGCTTTCTGATTAAACGGACTGTCTGCAAAGTGACAATTGTTTCAACTAATACAGAGAAAACATTCATAGTTGTGGCTGCACGTGTTCACAAACAGGTCGGGCATAAATAACAGCTGCACGTGTACATCTGGTCAGCAAAAATAGGAACATTCGGAAGTGAGATGAATGCATACATCGCTTTGACAGTTTGTCAACAGTCAGAGACAACCGGAATTGCCAGCTAGGGACAGGAAACAGTCCGTCTGTCAATTAAAGTTTCCCGACATCAAACAGAAATGGCAGCGGTGATTGTCACTAGTCGACAGAAGATTGACGGCTTGTTATTGGCAACTGTTGTTGGGAGTATCCAGGACCTCGCTGGCTTGTTTTGGGAATCTAAACAACTGATGACAACTCTGACATTGATGGACCCAGGGAAGATAGAATCTTGACAATGGATCATATGCCCAAATAACACCTGCAGGACATCAACCATGTCACGTGACCAGTTTTAGGGGTTTGCCAGAAAACCATGATTGGAGAGGACAGTTGAACTCAAACCTTGGATTTTAGCGGACGTGCTTCGGCACTGCAGTTCTGACTGGAATAATGTCTACCGTGTGCTTATTAGTGGATTTAATGGTTCACGTGCCTGTCATGGAAATTTGTAGATGTGATTTGTTAGACTGCAGTGTTGCCTAAGGTAGTATATTATGTAATTAGTCCTAATTAATTTAGGCGGTAGCATGGTAAAAACTAGTTAGAGTAGTGAAGTGATATTGGCTCTGCTAGGGTGAATAGAATACTGAGGTTGCACTCTGTTTATTGGTCTTTCCTTGTCATAGCCTGATTCGGACGTAGGTGAGAAGCTATAAGGCTCTCTGACAGAGTAGTTAGCTGTAAAATAACAGAGCAGGGTAATAAGCTTACACCCAGCCGGTAGGATCAGTGACTAGTGCTCTCACATGATGTGTTGGTTTTCCCACAGGTTCCCCACCAGTTACTAGGAAATTCAACACTGGTTTTGAAGAAGTGCACTCCAATTGGACCAACCCCAGTTGGACTCTAAAAATGATTCTTACGGAAAAGGAATAACGTCCGAGAAGAAAGATGGTATATGTTTACGCTGGACTCATACTCAGAAGGGTTCACCATGGTATGGCCCAGAAGAGCCAGCCAATATAACGACTCCTGCGTGGTATGGTTCACATAGGATGGGTGATGATTGTGGATATATCACACATCAGACAAACATGGGTTAAGGAACGAGAACATTAACGGATAAGTCACATCGTGTGCTAGATTCCAGTGTAATATTACATATGACATATACTTGAACCTATATGAACACTAGTTAAGATCAAGTGTAGAAACATTAACAGTAAAACCTAAATACCCTACAAAGGATTTGTGCATTCTTTAGGACCGATAGGAACATACAAAGTTAGTTTGCAACCAGTCCGTGATCAATCTGTAATTACAAACAGTATCTATTTCGGATGATCATGAGGATGGATTACCAGGTGGCTACAGATGACAGTCAGTATCCGGCAAGAGGGTTTCGACACTGGGTGAGGTGCACTGGTTATGATTTAATGTGCTGTGGTGTGCCCTTGCAATGAAGAACTGACTATGCTATTATCTGGAAGTCCGATCATACACACATTATAGAACACATGTCACGAGCTCGCCATGAGTTAACCAGATAATAATACCGACGTTTGCTTGGCGTATATTTTCTAGGCCACAACAGTCGTACTAACAGAGTAAACACAGCTGCACAGGTTACATCGTGTCAGCCCATAAACACATTTGGTGGTGAGTGAGAAGGAAGGGATACAATGCGTTGGCAGTTTATAAACATTTAGAATCACATAGCCTTGCCCGGCTCAGTACATGGAACAGCCCTGTCTGTCAGTTATAGTTCCGGACATCAGGCGAAATGGCTGCTGGGATTGTCACCACTGAACAGAAGATTGACAGTTTGTCAACAGTCAGAGACAAACCGGAATTGGCAGCGAGAGACAGGAAACAGTACATCTGTCAAGTCTTGTTTCCGGAACATCGAGAAGATTGACAGCGTGTTGGGAAAAACTCTTTGTTGGAACTGTACAGTAACTCTCTAGATTGTTTTGGATGTCACAACCAGTGATGACAAATCTAACATTAATGGAGCCAGGGAGGATGGATCCCTGACAGGAGATGATCTGCCACTGTGCCACCTGTGTGGGGGCATAAAGGAGAACGTCACGTGGCCAACTTTGGTAGTTTGCCATATAAACCCGAGTTGGGATCAACTAGGGGGGAGTTGACCAAGAACCGTGGATTATGATGGACGTGTTTGTGGGAGAGCTCTACAGTGTTAGATTAATTTAACATTAACTAGCATGTGCCGTTATGGCAAAGTGTAGTAGCCATCCCGGGAATGAGGCGGTTTTTACATAAGGTAGTCAATATAGTCTATTAGTTCTACTTAATATAGACTGTGGCCTTGTTAAACTATAGTGTGATGATTAGCACTGTTAGTGGAAACTAGTTAGAGTAGAATAGTGATATTAACTCTGCTAGTTAAGAATAGATTAGTGAAGTGTTGATAAGCTTTACTAGTTGAGAATTGAGTAATGAGGGATAATTGGGATCTTCCCGTAGGTGTCCCTGGTGGGCGGGGTTCCGCATTCTGTTTGCTGATTTTTTCTTTGTCATAGCCTGATTCGGCTCTAGGTGGGTAGCTAATCTGATCTATGACTAATTCTAGTTAGCTAAAGATCATTAAGCAAGGTGATAGGCTTACACTCAGCCGAAAGGATCAGTGACTAGTACTATCACCAGATGTGTTGTTTCTATCCTAGGTTCCCTACCAGATCCAAGGAAACTCTACAAGGTTTGGGAAAGAATTAAAAAACCCATTCTGAAGAACACCAGTTCAAGAGTCAATAAAGTTGCATACAGAAACATAACTTACGCTAGAAGGAAATTGATTCATCAAAGAGAGTGATGCATATTGATGCACCACACAGCATTAGACAGTAGTAACGAACCGAGAACCGGCTAAGAGTACCTAGTGTTAGTACAGTAACAATTAACATTAGTAATTAGCACTTATGGACTGAATGGTTCGATGTGCAACGAGGATGATCTGTCGACTAACTAACTAACTAACTAACTGCGTACACACTACAAAAGACTTGTGCAGTTTGTTAAGGAACGTTAGGAACGGACATTGTGTAGAGGGCAACCGGTCCATGATTAACTGTTAATACCACCGGTGTCTATTTCGGATGTTCATGAAATTGGATTACCAGAGGTCTACAGAGGCAAAGCAGTATCCGGCAAGATGGTTTCGGCAACGGGTGAGAAGTACATGTTCTGACGTAACGTGCTGTGGTCTATCTTTGCTGGGATCAGCTGACTGGGTTGCTGTCTGAGAGTCAGAGTCTACACACTTTATAGAACACGTCACACATTTTCTTCACATACACGTCTCATATACGTTACACTTTTATTTTAATAAATTACTCTTTATTAATTTCTAGAAGCAAGAGTTGTTGAGTATGTTGCGTTGGGGAAGTATGAGAAGGGGGCATAGTACGACAGTGAGAGAGTGATAGGAAAAGGTGTCCATAGGCTGATGGAGTGTGTTGGACGGAAGCTGGTGGATTCTCCAGAATATTGAGAGGGAAAAAATATTATAATGTGGGTGTCGGCTCTCTTCACTCCAGGGACGACACTGTAAAGGAGGACACGACATTATTGGGGGCTCGATAACGGGATCTTAGGACAGCGGAATCTCTCGTAAATGGGATCTTTGGACAGCGGGATCTCTAATAAACGGAATCCTTGGACAGCGAGATCTTCTGCAAGCAGGAACGTTTGACAGGGGGATCTTCTGACAACGGGGTCTTTTGACACGGGATCCTTAGTTATTAGAGGGAGATATCATTTTGGAGAATCCAGCTAGAGTGAATGTGGATAGGGGTTAGGACTAATATCTTACCTGTTCACACTTCACACGTCTGCATAGGTCTGTGGTCCTTATTCTACTCTTGTCACTGAGTGAATGTGCGGTTTGTAGTAATATCTAGATTTATAGTACTTGTTCATATAGTAATTTGCAGTTATATTGTACTCGACCTGCTAGCTTACCTCTCTGTATAATGGCCACCCCTAAACTTACCACGTTAGAATTAAGGGCAAAGGGGGAAGACATGGGACTGTCGGGGTCTGCTCTAACGGATTACATACAGGAAGTGGAGAGAGAGTATCGTCAAGCAGAAAGGGAAGATCGAAAGGCCGAGTTGGAATTGAGAAGGATGGAATTGGAAGCTGAGCAATCAGCTAAGAAATTGGAAGCTGAGCAAGCAGCTAGGAAATTGGAAGCTGAGCAAGCAGCTAGGAAATTTGAAGCTGAACAAGCAGCTAGGAAATTAGAAGCTGAACAAGAAGCACAGAAGAGGGAGCACGAGTACCGGATGCGGGAACTCGAGCTCAAGAGTCAATCTAATGGAGAAACTGAGGGAGCAGTTGGAGGTTCCTCTATCCCAGGGTCAACACCAGTAGGTGGACATGGGTACCATGCCATGAAGTTTCCTTTGGCGGTCTACGAGGAGGACAAAGAGAAGATTGACCAATACCTTCAACGCTTCGAGGCTATGTCAGTTGCTATGGGTCTGGAGCGTAACAAATGGAATCTTAAGCTATCCCAGGGATTACGCGGGACCGGATACGAGGTTTATACTCGCCTGCCACCAGGACATGAGAACAATTATGACGAGTTAAAGACGGCTCTGCTGAAACGATTCGAGGTTACGTCACATACCTACCGGAAAAAATTTCGAGCAGCGAAACGAGAACCGGGGGAGTTGTTTGCCGCCTACAGTTTGCGTCTAAAATCTTATCTCCATAAGTGGATGGATTTGGCTGGGTTCGCACATGACTATGAGAGTCTGGAAGAGCTCATGGTGGTCGACCAGCTGAAGAAGCAAATGTCTAAACCTCTCAGGACGTTCCTGGGAGAACAAGGAGCGGAACGTATTGACCTCGTGACTAAATTAGCAGAACGGTTCGTCGAGGTACATGGGGAGGCAGGGGAAAACCTTTCCACCAACACAAAAAGTCAAGAGAAACATGACAAGAAGAAAACCAAAAACTCAGGAACAAAAAAGTGGGAACCTTATGTGCAAAAATCAGAGGATAGTTCAGAGAAGAAGAAGGAGGGAAGCAAGAGCACTTCAAGCTCTACACCTAAACGACCGTGGTCGGAGAAGTGGTGTTCAATTTGTAAGTCACCCTCTCACAATACGAGGGACTGCAAATCGAAGGCTAAGAACCCTCACTTCGCAGCATGTCAAGTGACTTCCAAGGAAGTTGTCACGGAAAATGCCAAGGTCAACAAGGAAGCTCGCCACCAGGAGAGCTCACTCAAGTCCGACAATAGAAAATCTAGGACAGGGAAATGGTGCAACCAATGCAAGTCAAACACGCACAATGCTATTGACTGCAAGGGAAAGTCAGGAGACACTCAATTCGTCGTGTGCTCAGGAAAACCTAAGGTGGAGCCCACCGAACAGGTCGAGGCCGAGGAAGAGACTCCAGACCAGGAAAAACCACCTGTAGTGGAATTGGTAGAGGTTAACGGTCGTCAAGTGGAGTGTTTATACGACACAGGACTGGACGGGGAGGCCGTGATTTCTGCGGATCTGGTACATCCAGAACAATTCACAGGTGAGACCTTGGATATACAGCCTGCACAGAAGAGTGCTGTAACCATGAAGTTGCCTATTGCTAATGTGGAGATTCGGTCAAGGTACGTCACCGGCACCATCAAGGCCGCTGTATTGACCGATCCCATTTTTCCAGTCATCCTAGGTTGCCGGTATGTCTTTCTGGGACTGCCCAGGGAGCCAATCCATATGGGAGCAATGCAGACTCGCTCTCAGACGAGAACGGAAGAGGCAGAAGCAATTGTGACTAACCCAATGCCGGGGGAGCTACGAACTGCCCAGAGTGAGGATGATACTTTACGTCCTTGCTACAAAAAGCTGCAGAAAAGTGCTGATCCACCAGGACGGGGGCAGTACTACATGAAGAATAGGATACTCTACAGGAGAGCAGGAAGGGGAGACAACCTATACGGTCAGTTGGTC
The DNA here is from genome assembly GCA_963921405.1 of Cepaea hortensis. Lineage (NCBI taxonomy): Eukaryota > Metazoa > Mollusca > Gastropoda > Stylommatophora > Helicidae > Cepaea > Cepaea hortensis. Next base: position 63,646,009 of record OY992880.1, on the reverse strand, counting down.
GTCCCGAAAGCTCACAGGTCCCAGATTCTTCATATGGGGCATACCATCTCCTTTAGTGGACACATGGGTATAGCCGCCACCATGCAGCGGATTTCCTGCCACTACTATTGGCCGGGAATGACAGATGATGTGCGTCGGTATGTGAAGTCATGCCCTGAGTGCCAGAGGGTGGCACCGAAACACTGGACAGCACCGGTGGTGTTGGGTGAGATGCCCATCATGAACTCTCCTTTCGAGAGGGTAGCCATCGATATCGTGGGTCCACTTCCCAGGACTAGGAAGAGGAACATGTATATACTTACAATGGTGGATTGCTGTACAATGTGGGGTGAAGCCATACCGTTGACCACGATTGACTCGAAAAGAGTGGCGGACGCACGGATGGAGGCCTTTACAAGATTAGGCTTTCCGGATCAAATTCTGACGGATAATGGATCTCAGTTTTGTGGAAAACTCATGGAGGAGGTATTTAGGGTGTTTCACTCTAACCACATACATACCAGCCCTTACCACCCTCAAGCCAATGGACAAGTAGAGCGTTTCAACGGCACGTTGATGACAATGCTCAGGAAACTAGCGCAGGAAAAACCTGATAGGTGGGATGAATATATCCCAGCCGCACTCTTTGCCTATCGGGAAGTTCCTCATGGCTCAACAGGACTACCACCCGCTACGTTGCTGTTTGGTCGTCCAATCAAAGGACCGTTGGAAGCCATGTTGAGGAGTTGGACTGAAGAGGGGACGTCAGAAGAAGTGATCTCATCCTATCAATACGTGGAGGAACTGAAAGAAAAACTCCATAAGGGATGGACTCTGGCAAATCAAAACTTGAAAAAGGCCAGGAAAAGACATGCGGCTTACTACAACCGTAGGTCTAAAGAAAGATCTCTAGAGGTGGGAGATAAAGTCTTGTTGCTACTCCCAACGGGAAACAACAAACTGGAGATAGGTTGGCAAGGACCATTTCCCGTGGAAAGGGTGATATCCAGAACCAACTATCAGATCCGGATCCGGGGAAAGTCGAAGATTTTCCATATCAATCTCTTGCGGAAATACGAAGAGAGACCCGGAGACAAGGCAGCTCACCTCATGGCCATGGCAGTTGCAGTGGAGACAGAAGTGGGAACCAACGAGGGCAGGGAATATCCCTTGGTACACCAGGAAACCTATAGGGATGTACAAGTGAACCCTGATCTGACCTCACAGGAGAGGGAAAAGATAACCCAGGTTCTCAAGTCTCATAAGGAGATACTGACGGATAAACCAGGACGAACGAGGTTGGTGGAGTTCGAGATGACTTTGACCACACAGGAGCCGGTGCGTCAGAAGGTTTACCCAGTGCCATTCTCTAAAGAAAAGGCCCTGGAGGAGGAAATAAAAAAACTGCTGGAGGATGACGTGATTGCACCATCCACATCCCCATACAATGCGGGGGTAGTTTTGTTACGCAAACCAAGTGGAGAACACAGGTTGTGTATAGATTACCGACTTCTGAACAGTCATACACAGTTTCAGGTGGAACCTTTGCCGAATCCAACTCAGTTATTCGCTAGGCTCCATAAGGCTCGGTACTTTTCGAAGGTGGATCTGAGTCGGGGGTACTATCAGATACCAGTCAAACCGGAGATTCGACCACTGTTAGCTTTCAGTACACCCAGGGGACACTACGAATTCAAGGTCATGCCCTTTGGACTCAGCAATGCACCTAGTGTGTTTACACGCATGATGAGGACTTTACTAGATCCGTTACAGGATCCGTCCATCATCTCATTCATGGATGATATTCTGATTTCCAGTGACAGCTTGGATGACCACTTACAATCCTTGGAGAGAGTGTTTAATAGACTCAAGGAAGCAGGGCTTACTGCTCGTCCAACCAAGTGCATGATTGGTTACCAGACTCTGGAATTTCTAGGTCACACCATCACTCCAGGACACATTGTTCCAGAAGAGAAGAACCTGGAGAAAATCAGAAATGCACCAAGACCAAAAACGAAGAAGGATGTGCGATCTTTTCTCTCGTTGTGTGGGTTCTACCACAAATTTATCCCACATTTCACTGAACTGGGAGCTCCGTTGACGGAAACCTTGAAAAAGGGATTCCCGGACCAAATCAATTGGACACCAGAATGTGAGAATGCCTATAGTCAGTTAAAGGAGGCCTTGGTCAGCAAACCTGTATTACAGCTCCCTGACCTTTCCAAACCATTTGTGTTGAGAACGGATGCAAGTGCGATTGGAATTGGAGCCGCTTTGTTACAGGAAGGAAAAGACGATGCTTCGGTTTTGAAACCTGTGGCATACGCAAGTAAGAAACTTCTACAGGCGGAGAGGAATTATTCAACCGTCGAGAGAGAATGCTTGTCCCTCGTATGGGCAGTGCAAAAATTTCAGCCATATTTGTATGGAGTTAAGTTTCGGGTCCAGTCGGATCATCAGCCCCTGATGTTCCTGGCTACTTCTCAGAAGCTCAACGCCCGTTTGATGCGGTGGTCGTTGTTACTTCAACCGTATAATTTCACAGTAGAGTACATTCCTGGGAAGGAAAATGTTGGAGCGGATTTCTTGTCAAGACACCCAGCTCCTGAAGAAGAGGAATGAATCATCTGGATTTAACTCATGGTGGAGAAGAGTGAGATGGACTACTCTCTTAAGAGGGGGCCTATGTCACGAGCTCGCCATGAGTTAACCAGATAATAATACCGACGTTTGCTTGGCGTATATTTTCTAGGCCACAACAGTCGTACTAACAGAGTAAACACAGCTGCACAGGTTACATCGTGTCAGCCCATAAACACATTTGGTGGTGAGTGAGAAGGAAGGGATACAATGCGTTGGCAGTTTATAAACATTTAGAATCACATAGCCTTGCCCGGCTCAGTACATGGAACAGCCCTGTCTGTCAGTTATAGTTCCGGACATCAGGCGAAATGGCTGCTGGGATTGTCACCACTGAACAGAAGATTGACAGTTTGTCAACAGTCAGAGACAAACCGGAATTGGCAGCGAGAGACAGGAAACAGTACATCTGTCAAGTCTTGTTTCCGGAACATCGAGAAGATTGACAGCGTGTTGGGAAAAACTCTTTGTTGGAACTGTACAGTAACTCTCTAGATTGTTTTGGATGTCACAACCAGTGATGACAAATCTAACATTAATGGAGCCAGGGAGGATGGATCCCTGACAGGAGATGATCTGCCACTGTGCCACCTGTGTGGGGGCATAAAGGAGAACGTCACGTGGCCAACTTTGGTAGTTTGCCATATAAACCCGAGTTGGGATCAACTAGGGGGGAGTTGACCAAGAACCGTGGATTATGATGGACGTGTTTGTGGGAGAGCTCTACAGTGTTAGATTAATTTAACATTAACTAGCATGTGCCGTTATGGCAAAGTGTAGTAGCCATCCCGGGAATGAGGCGGTTTTTACATAAGGTAGTCAATATAGTCTATTAGTTCTACTTAATATAGACTGTGGCCTTGTTAAACTATAGTGTGATGATTAGCACTGTTAGTGGAAACTAGTTAGAGTAGAATAGTGATATTAACTCTGCTAGTTAAGAATAGATTAGTGAAGTGTTGATAAGCTTTACTAGTTGAGAATTGAGTAATGAGGGATAATTGGGATCTTCCCGTAGGTGTCCCTGGTGGGCGGGGTTCCGCATTCTGTTTGCTGATTTTTTCTTTGTCATAGCCTGATTCGGCTCTAGGTGGGTAGCTAATCTGCTCTATGACTAATTCTAGTTAGCTAAAGATCATTAAGCAAGGTGATAGGCTTACACTCAGCCGAAAGGATCAGTGACTAGTACTATCACCAGATGTGTTGTTTCTATCCTAGGTTCCCTACCAGATCCAAGGAAACTCTACAAGGTTTGGGAAAGAATTAAAAAACCCATTCTGAAGAACACCAGTTCAAGAGTCAATAAAGTTGCATACAGAAACATAACTTACGCTAGAAGGAAATTGATTCATCAAAGAGAGTGATGCATATTGATGCACCACACAGCATTAGACAGTAGTAACGAACCGAGAACCGGCTAAGAGTACCTAGTGTTAGTACAGTAACAATTAACATTAGTAATTAGCACTTATGGACTGAATGGTTCGATGTGCAACGAGGATGATCTGTCGACTAACTAACTAACTAACTAACTGCGTACACACTACAAAAGACTTGTGCAGTTTGTTAAGGAACGTTAGGAACGGACATTGTGTAGAGGGCAACCGGTCCATGATTAACTGTTAATACCACCGGTGTCTATTTCGGATGTTCATGAAATTGGATTACCAGAGGTCTACAGAGGCAAAGCAGTATCCGGCAAGATGGTTTCGGCAACGGGTGAGAAGTACATGTTCTGACGTAACGTGCTGTGGTCTATCTTTGCTGGGATCAGCTGACTGGGTTGCTGTCTGAGAGTCAGAGTCTACACACTTTATAGAACACGTCACACATTTTCTTCACATACACGTCTCATATACGTTACACTTTTATTTTAATAAATTACTCTTTATTAATTTCTAGAAGCAAGAGTTGTTGAGTATGTTGCGTTGGGGAAGTATGAGAAGGGGGCATAGTACGACAGTGAGAGAGTGATAGGAAAAGGTGTCCATAGGCTGATGGAGTGTGTTGGACGGAAGCTGGTGGATTCTCCAGAATATTGAGAGGGAAAAAATATTATAATGTGGGTGTCGGCTCTCTTCACTCCAGGGACGACACTGTAAAGGAGGACACGACAACACATCACACATTTTCTTTGCATACACGCCTTACGTACATTACACATTTTTCTTTTAATAAATTAATCTTTATTAATTTTTAGAAGCAAGAGTTGTTGAATATGTTGCGTTGGGGAAGTATGAGAGGGGCATAGTACGACAGTGAGAGAGTGGTAGGAAAAGGTGTCCACGGGCTGATGGAGTGTGTTGGACGGAAGCTGGTGGATTCTCCAGGATATTGATAAGGAAAAAAAAATATTATAATGTGGGTGTTGACTCTCCTCACTCCAGGGACGACACTTTAATTGGACACACGACACTCAGAGTGGGTCGTAACTGCAGCATCATCTGCAAAAAGCAACTCTCTGATCAGTACCCTCCTAATTTTGCTCTTGGCACAAAATAACATAAAGAGAAGTATATTAGATGCAAGGGCAGTGCCCAATTTCAGTATAAACACAGATCATAAAGTAGTCGTTGCCACAACAAGAACCATCAGAAGAAGAAAACAAAGAGCAGGAAAATACATACCATGCGAATCAGTAAACTTAGAAAACCTTAAAGACGAGGCAGTAAGAGAAAATTATGAGAAAGAACTAACTGAACTCTTTGTAAAATTACCTACAGAAAGAAAAACAGTGGAAGAAGAATGGGAGATGTTCAAATCAAGCATCTTAAATACTGCACAAATAACATGTGGAACCACGAAAAAACGCAATACACGGATAAAGAAAATAACAAGTTGGTGGAATGCAGAAGTAAAGAAAGCGGTAAAAGACAAAAAGGAAAAATATAAAAAGTCGTTGAAGAGCAAACAGGAATGTGATTACATAGAATATAGAATATCGGGAAGAGATGCGAGTAGAATAGTAAAGAGGGAAACACAAAAAGACTGGGAAGAGTATGGAGAAACCCTAAATAAAAACTACAAGGAGGCAACTAGAAACTTCTACAAAAAGATAAGTTCAATGCGAACCAGAGGAGAACCCTTTGACTCAACTGAAATAATTAACAGCGAATATGGAGAACCAATAAGTGAACAAAAACAAATCCTAATAAGATGGAAGCAGTATTTCGAACAACGTCTCAACATCCCATCAGATGTCACAGGAATTAAAGAGACCTACACAGATGTCACCGAAGAACTAGAACCAGACATACTAAAAGAAGAAATTATAGAAGCCATCAGATTAGCCCCATTGAACAAATCACCGGGACAGGATGCAATACCAAATGAACTAATTAAAACAGCAAGAGAAGTAGGAACAGCTTGGCTACACAGACTATTCAACCATGTTTGGGTAGAACAACAGACACCACGAGTGTCAGCAACTCACTTGCGACAGGCATACAAGGATTCCCTACTTTTGCACCACACGAAAGTGACAACTCGTATTGTTTGCTAAAGAATACATTTAATTTGGAGCTGATCGTACATGAGATCCACGAGCGGAATACCACATCGGTATTAAACATCATAGTATGTTATGAAGATGTAATGAGGAGATGATGTTAATGATAATAACTACTGAAGCTAAGCTTAAGTCCTAACTATTGATACTGTCCTTTAACAACAAAGTATCCACAGCGGATATACAGTCTGTTCCCTACGCCGTCGAGTCTCTGTCTGCCCAAGCTCCCTGTGGCGTGTTCAGCCACGAGCAATTGGCTCTGCGTGCATCCGCTAGTTTGCGTGCTTGGAGTTCCAGCACGCTGGTCACTTGGTTATAGTAACCAGTATTACATGGTCACTTCTCGTGATGCGGGTTTCCCAGTCTCTTGGGTAACCCCAACTCACGCACACTCATTGCCCTCCTTGTTGACACGAGTGTGTCCCGTTGTAGAACTATTTATAGTGTTTGTGTCTCTTCTGTCTGGTTTCCTAGATCGCTATCTTCCTTAGCTTTATTTATAATCTCCTAAGCTCTGCGCTTTTACGTAGCGCTTTGACAGACTCTCCGTCCTCCCGTGTTGTGTTACAAACTTTTAAGTTGTTGGGGTAACACAAGTCATACACTTAACAAAAATTGGATGTCTACTTTTGTCAAAGACTTCGTAAGTTCTCTACTTCTCTTCTGGGGATAGGACAAGATCTCTCCTTTCCTCCGTCACACTGTTGTATTAGTTCACTTGGCTAATTGAGTAGCTCACCACACTAGTACAGTTGGCTATAGACTTCCATTATATTTCTGGGAATTGTGTAATCCGGATCCATGCCATAAGACCTGTCCTCCAATTGTCCAAAATTGACAACCCATACAAGTTGCCTCTGTTACGAGTACAACACATGAACAATGAATGTCCATGTTCCCATATAATATTTGCCCCAACTAGTATCTATGCTATCTGTGCCACTCTTCACCTTTTTAGCTTCCGCTTGTGAAGAAATATTTAAGTGTTACACTAAGGTTTTCGACATGTTATTGTGTCCCCTGTTAGCGTAGTTATCGTTCTTTGCAAGTAATGATGTATGCAACTTTATGTGTTAGTTTTCCTGGTTGGTTGCGTGTTTTCTATTAAATTAAAGTGTATTTAATTTACTAATATGTGTATGCGTTTATAATCTATGTGTTTGTACTCTTTCGAGTTCCGTAAAGCGGTTTCTTGTAGCCATAAACAAGTGTGTTATGCTGATTCATGACTACACTTCCGTTTTAAGATGCTCAAAATATGTTTTCTATATCTATCACTAAAGTATGGCAACTACACAGATAAAAAATCTAACAACACATTGTTTACACAGATTGACACAGACAAGTTACAACAAGTCGTATTGTGCGGTGAAAAAAAAAAAATTACCGCTTACTCTTTCACTCTCCTTATTTAATTCATTCTCTCTCTCCCATTCACACATCTTTCGTTCATCTTTCATTCAAAAGTGATTTTAAAAAAATTGGTTCGTCATTAAAATATGGTTCAAGAAATAATAACTGGATGAACATTAAATATATACATTAAATAGTTGGCTGAATTTAAACAGGTTTTCAAGCCAAATGACTGTGCTGTTTTTCTGCACTCGTCATATCTATACAAAAATATACATGTTTGCGAGGATTGTTTCTTACCAATCCTATGGTAATAACTGACATAACTAATCTATTGTAAGTTGGTGTACTGTTCTAAATTAACCTAAGGGAACTAATCTAACTAAATAATTGAATTTGGGAAAAGTGGGTTAGTTACCTTAAAGTATTATTAGTACATAGAATGATATAAATTACTAAATGATCGGGTTAATTTGTAAGTGATGTTTTAATTAACTAAATATCTAAATAAATATGTTTAAATGGTGATAAACTAAAGTGATGTTTCATAATTTGAAAGTATGATGTAGGTGTTAACTTACACGAGTTCTTAACTAAATGTAAGTGAATTATAACTGTGAAATGACATAAATAAAGTTATATATGTAATTCTACATTCATAATTCTATTATCACTACAAAAATATGAAGTTATACGCAACTGTTTATAAAAACCTGTTATATACATATCACATTTAATTTCTAATTAACTAACTAATTAATTACATCCAGGTGTCCTTTGTAGACTGTCCTCGAAAATTAGAGTTCAACTAGACAAAGTCTGATTTACGCTCTCATCCTGGGTAATGTTCACATAACTAGTATCCTACCAATTTGTGTAGGTTCACATCTAACACTTCGATCCACTCAAGGGTTGTATAAGTGGTAGTGGTGTAGACAATTACTAATGGGTCTGTTCATGACACTCATACTGGCACAGTTAATATTACACAGGTTTAGACGACTGGCGATGATAACGCACTATAGTGTTCATAATCACCACATAGGGCACTAGGTAATTACAGTGTCTTTGGTGATCTAAGGTCGCTCTCTTCTCGTATTTCAGGTATTTCAATGTGAGAAGGTCGGCTCAAAGTGTCAGCCAGAGAGTTCATGCTTCCCTTCAAATGCTTAATAGTGAAGGCATAATTTTGAAGTATCAAGGACCACCTGTAGATCCTGTTATTGCGATGGACCCCAGACTGCATGACAGTTAGCGGCGAATTATCGGTTTCAATAACAAACTCTGTACCCGCTAGGAATCTATGAAGTTTCCCGACACAATAGATCACGCTTAAAGCTTCCAATTCAGAGGCTGAGTATCTTGCTTCAGCCGGGGTGATTTTACGGCTTACATACATTATCGGGTGGAACATTCATTCATAGAACTGGCCTAGGACGCCAGAAATGGAAATAGCACTTGCGTCTGTACGAAGGAAATAGGTAAGATTTTGATTAGGCAAGCGCAAAATAGGTGGAACGCTAAACATACGTTTCAATTTTGATAAAGCACCAATTAACTGTGCATCTTGAACATTTAATTTTACAGATGCTTTCAAAATATTAGAAAAAACGCTGGTGATTTCAGCCAAATTGGGTATAAATTTGCTGTAATAATTAACCAGACCAAGCAAACTTCGGACCTGTTTCTTTGTCGTTGGCATAGTTAAATTGAGAATCTTGGTCACAATTCTCTCATCTGTTCTAAGCTGGCCTCTGCTGATCGTATGGCCTAGGAAGTCAATTTCTTCCATTCCCAACTCCACTTTGGTTGGTTTTACTGTAAGACCGAATAATCGCAATCTATCGAAGACATGTCGCAGTTTCTGTAAGTGTGATGTCCAGTCTGCGGTATGGATACAAATGTCATCAATATAAGTCGATGTATTAGTTACTCCGTGCAAAAGGTCCCTAGTGAGTCGAACAAAAGTGGCTGGGGCATTACGAAGACCGAAAGGAAGAAAACGCCACTCATACAGACCTAGAGGTGTTGAGAAAGCTGTTAATGGGATAGACAAAGGGCGCATCGGAACTTGCCAATATCCCTTCGTAAGGTCAAGTTTAGAAAAGATACGTGATGTTGACATATCAAGGATAAGATCGTCACATGATGGGATAGGATCTGCATCGACTTTGGTTACGTTATTTAACCGGCGATAATCGAAGCAGAGGCGGATCGTCGAGTCCTTTTTCTTGACAAGGACGATAGGAAAAGAATATTCTGACTGTGATTTTTGAATTATTCCACTCGACTCAAGATTTAAAAGTTCCTTGTCGAGACTTTCCCTGTAATTTAATGGGATGGAATAAGGTCGGCATTTGATAGGGGTGTTATCAGTCAGAATAATGGAGTGTTCTATCCTGTCCGTCCTACCTGGGATGTCGGAAAAAATGTCCCTGTACTCCGTTACTAACTCTATAATGTGTCGTCGTTGCTCGTCTGTGAGTTTCGGTTCTAACCGTATGCTATCGATTGTCCCAGTCGTGTCTACTGTCGGGACTGGTAATTCTATTCCATCGTCATCTGTCTGATTAAGTACTGTTGTTGTACTAGCTGTGTGTTCTGTTTCCTGGCTAGGTGTGTTTGCGATGTCGTCATCATCTGTCGGCCTACCTAGTGTAGTTGTGGTGTGTACGTCTGTCGTCCGATTGCTTGGTGTAGGTGCATTCTGTTCGTCTGTCATCAGTTCTTGTCGTGAGAAATAAGGCTTCAGCATGTTGATATGAAATATCTTTAATTTTCCCTTTATCGATATTTCATAATCGACATCTGATATCTTTCGTTCAACTTTGAATGGCCCTTGCCATGATGTTAGTAACAAGTTACGTTTATCTGGTAGTAAAAGCAGAACCTTTTGATTGGGTTCAAGGTGTAGGGTTTTGGCACCCTTATTTGCATAGTCGCGGTATATCTGGCCTTTTCTCTCCAAAGATGATTTGGCTATTACACACGCCTTCAAAATTTTATCGCGTGTCTCTGTTACCATCTCATAAGGTGTTACTGAGGTTGGACTCTCTACTGAGCTAGTGACTAGCTGATGGTAGATTGCTAGGGGTCCACGAGGGTTCGCCCCATAAACTAACTCGAAAGGTGAGAAACCCGTACTTGAGTGCGGAATTTCTCGATGGGCAAACAGCACAGCTGGTAATAGAGTGTCCCAATCAGATGGGTTCTCTGCTGTTACCTTTGCCAGCATGTGTTTTAGATCTCCGTTAATTTTTTCTATGATCCCGTTGCTGATAGGGTGGTAGGGGATACTGAAATGCTGTTCTATTCCTAGCAATTGTGTTAGGGCTTGCATAGCAGCCGAAATAAACTGCGTTCCTCGGTCGGATAAAATGGTTCGAGGAAAGCCAAATCGACAAAATAGATGTAAAAAACATTTGCCACATCTTTGGAGGTAATGTATTTTAGTGGCACCGCTTCGATCCACCTTGTACAAAGATCCACGAGGGTTAGTATAAACCGGTTTCCTTTGTTCGACACCTGATTCAGGGGTCCAACAATATCCACCGCTACACTTTCGAATGGTCTAGAGGCCAATATTGAACGTTGAACCTCGGCTGTTACATGCTTTCCCTTTCTCACTAAATGTTGACAAATGGTACATGACCGACAGAAAAATTTAATATCGTTACAAAACTTAGGCCAATAGAAGTGTGACAAAATTCTGGCTCTTGTTTTGTCATAGGCCAAATGTCTAGCAAACGGTGAATCATGCGCAATCTTTAGCACATTTTGTCGGTGTTTTAAAGGTAACACCGTCTGCTGAATTTCATGGTTATTGGTGGTATAATAACGCATGAGAATTCCGTTGTGTATTTTAAAATACCAAGATGCATTTTTATTTACTTTCGCTCGCTCACCTAACAATTTAAAATAAGGTGCGATAGTTTGATCGGTGCGTTGTGCCTCGATAAATTCTTGTCGAGTGGTATTGTTACTCGCACCGCTGGGTGTTAACAACTGTAACATTTCATTTTGTAGATCAGTATAATGTGTTTGGGTATCTGACCTCGTTACAGCGTTAGCTGTGTTTGTTTGTTTCCAGGCTAATATTTCGTCATCAGTACATTGTTTTAATGATGGCAAGCAACCCAAAATCAAGTCAGTACAGGGATTTTGCAAAATCGCGCACGTAAATGTGCCGGAAAGGAACGGGGTGTTTATGCGGACTTTTGCCAGCGGGTATTTCTCAATGTTTCCAGAGAAAGTGCGGCATTTAACAAACTCACCCGTATAATCTTCTGGCTTAACTAGCTCTCTTCTTACCCCAAGTAAAGTGCTGCCGCTATCAAGTAAACATTGGCATGGTTGTTCGTTGACCAGTGCATCGTGGAACTTTAGATTACATCTGGAGGCTAAAGCTGAATTAGCATCTTCGTTGGAGCATGGTACAACATGACCACATTTCAGTTTCCCATCCGCATGAAACTGGTGACACGTGTCACATTTATTAAAGTCTAACATATCAGTCACTACAGCCACACTCTCACACTCATTATATGGCAATACATTTTCGAGTTCAGAATCAACTACACTATCATCGTCAGATGATGTATCTATTGGCACAGCATTGCTAGCCTTCATTCTTTGCCTGCCCAAACATTTAGACGAATAATGGCCATAACTTGAACAGAAAAAGCATTTATCCGCACGTTTGTATGAGTTTCGTTTGTTTTCCTGCTTTTTCATCATCATTTCTAGATGAGCAGGGTATGATGGACTTTTATCGCACATGGAGTACTGTGGATAAAATAATTTGCAGTATGCACACTGTGGTGGCTTCTGATACGGTTTGTGTTTCTTCTGATACTCTTTCTGGTTGTAAGACCTGCTTGGTACGTTCTTAACAAAAGCAGTAATCTCAGTATCATGCATTTATGTTTTAAATATGTCGCGGTTCGAAGAAAAATAAGCTGAGCCACGTTTTTCAAGTTGTTCAATAGATTTAATGTCTGCTTGTTGAAGGAACTTAGCAAAAGGGGTAGGAACTGTGGATATGACTTTATCCATCACCATTAAGTCCTGTAATTTATCAAAATTCTTCCCTACTTTTGCCGCCCTAAGCCATTTATTGAATATACTCTGGACGTTTGAAACATAGTCTAAGAACGTTTCAGTTGGCTTTGGTTTTATCTGTGAATACTGGATCTGATATCCAGGAGCATCGAGTAGAAAATGCTGCATAATCCTATCATGGATATACTGATAGTTACTTCTTAGTTCTGATGGTATCGACTCTATAACCTTTAATGGCTCCCCACTGAGATTTCTCATGTATATCATCGCCCAATCTTCTAATGGTATTTTCTGACTTTTAAGCTGGAATTCTATATTCTCAGTCCAAGCTGAGATTGAATCGCCTTGACTGAAGGGCTTGATGATCCCTTTATATTTAGAGAATTTATTTTGTTCTTCCTGACTCTTCTGTTTAGTAGAGGCTATCTGGATGTTTGAGTCAATCTCCATCTCTTTCATCTTCAACTTCGTTTGTGACTCTACCTCTAGTTGCTTTTGCTTTATTTCTAATTCCTTCTGTTTAATGGCGTCTTCCATCTCTATCTTTTTTTGTTTCATTTCTAATTCTGTTTGTTTTGTGGCTTGTTCTAAATCTAACTGTTTTTGTTTGGTGGCTTCCTCTAATTCTCTCATCTCTTTTTGATGCTGTCTTTCCAATGCTCTTTCATCTCTCTCTAGAGAGCTTTTCTTTCCGTTTCTTCTCTGTATCTTTGTTCTGCCCATTTCTCTAATTTCTCTCCAGTATGGCCTAGTTCTTTGCCAGTCTGGATGCAGTCATTTAATGATGACATTATATGGCTTTATGTTATTTAACAATTGATATCAATACAATCTTTACAATATAATTTTATAGTTATTATGTGTTAGACATTTACAATCTTCACTGAAAAAGAAGGTGCACGGTTAATGATGGTTATCAAAATTAGTGGAAAATATACTCATCTAATCTTCTGAAAAATACGGCACTCGGGATGTTCCACCGTTGTCTTTCATACACACAACTGATAGACTTGCTTGTATAACTGCTGTCTCTGTTTAATAGAGCATCAACACTTTAGAAAAATGCATGTGATATAAATACATGTTTGTTATCAATTTATACAATACAGTTTATGCGGTTGGTAACTTGCAAATGTGATATACATAATGATGAATGATGTAAATGAATGAATGTTATGATAGTATAAATGATCGTCAATGAATTGTAGGATGATTCGTCAAATGAATGTCAATGTCGTCTTGTCTTCACTTTCTATCGTCTCTGACTGGGCTGCGCTATATGACTTTCGCTTAACCTCTAATTTATTTCTCTTGTGCAAACAGAATTTGCTTTTACACAAGTACATACGTGAATGTGATGAATGTTGACATTATGACTGTATCACAAGAAATGTTTCACAAATGATGATTAAATTTGTAATTTCGATACATGTTTGCAATTTACACACAATCACAGTTTATATTTCACATATTTCCATCAAACGAATTTACATAAATATCATAATAACATTTTGTAGAATTTCCGAAAATGGTAGATTAACGTGCTTGAATGTGGTTCAAGCCCCACAAATGGTAATCAAATGGTAATCAAATGGTAATTGAAGATCCTAATGTCTACTAAATGGTAGGTTCAAGCACTTCTGACACCAAATGGTATCCTGCTGTCAGCAACTCACTTGCGACAGGTATACAAGGATTCCCTACTTTTGCACCACACGAAAGTGACAACTCGTATTGTTTGCAAAAGGATACATTTTATTTGGAGCTGATCGTACATGAGCTCCACGAGCGGAATACCACATCGGTATTAAACATCATAGTATGTTATGAAGATGTAATGAGGAGATGATGTTAATGATAATAACTACTGAAGCTAAGCTTAAGTCCTAACTATTGATACTGTCCTTTAACAACAAAGTATCCACAGCGGATATACAGTCTGTTCCCTACGCCGTCGAGTCTCTGTCTGCCCAAGCTCCCTGTGGCGTGGTCAGCCACGAGCAATTGACTCTGCGTGCATCCGCTAGTTTGCGTGCTTGGAGTTCCAGCACGCTGGTCACTTGGTTATAGTAACCAGTATTACATGGTCACTTCTCGTGATGCGGGTTTCCCAGTCTCTTGGGTAACCCCAACTCACGCACACTCATTGCCCTCCTTGTTGACACGAGTGTGTCCCGTTGTAGAACTATTTATAGTGTTTGTGTCTCTTCTGTCTGGTTTCCTAGATCGCCATCTTCCTTAGCTCTATTTATAATCTCCTAAGCTCTGCGCTCTTACGTAGCTCTTTGACAACGAGACTGGGGAAACGCCATAATTATCCCAATTTGGAAAATCAAAGGCAGCAAAAGAGACTGCACACAATACAGAGGAATTTCATTGTTGAGTCATACTGGGAAAATATTTTGCAAAATTCTTTAAAAAAAGATTACGAACTACTTTAGAACCCCAGCTAAGTGAAACACAACTTGGATTTAGGAAAAACAAAGGATTCACAGATGCCATTTTTGCTCTTAGACAACTTATAGAAAAATCAATCGAATTCAATGAAACACTCTACTTAGCCTTTGTCGACCAAGAAAAGACATTCGATAGAGTAGATAGAAACAAGCTGTGGGAAATCCTTAAACAATATGGAGTGAGTACACATCTGACAAACCTATGTAGAAGTTTATACAACAACAGTGAATGCATAGTGAGAGCAACTGGAGGACACTCAGAACCCTTTACCATAAGATCTGGAGTACGACAAGGTTGTGTCCTGCCCCCTCTCTTGTTCATAACATATATAGACAACATATGTAAAGAAACCAATCAAACAGTGACAGCAAGAATACCTTATGACGAGAACACAGAAGAAGAACCATCTGCAAATCTAACCATTAGAGAACTCCTGTTTGCTGACGACCAAGCACTAATAGCGAAATCAGAAGCTGAATTACAAGACCCCATGAATAGTCTAAACGAAATGTGTAGGGAACATAACATAAAAATTAGCACAAGCATAACAGAGGTAATGACTATTGTCATATGCCATATGAAGATAGACAGAGAGAAACTGATGAGCAAGCGCATCAGTTAATATACATAGAATAGTGATAGAGATAAGCACAATATGGCACTGTTAATAAACAAGTGCTACATCAGAGTTGCGTTGGATGACAACACAACGGCATTCTGAGGGTCACTTATTCACCAGCGTTCATTAGGTTAGATTTCCACTCCATTGCTTTACACTTGCAACACTCAACCGTCACTCCTTCACAAGTAGACTTAGGATACAGCTAGACATCTCACTCACACTCAAACATGGCCAGCTGCTGCTTCTGTTGAGGGCCGTGCAATCGGTACGGCCGTTCGTCGTTCGTTGGTGAGCACCACACAACTCTGCGCTGATGTCGGTTCATCCTACCACTACATCGTTCTGATTTAACGGCCGGGGGCCGTTGGCTTTGACACCACAATCTCAAGCTTTAAGGGGCAGCTTCATACAATTCCAACACTAGGTACGAGTGATTTGTGAGCACGGTACAGGAGCGTAAGACCGCGTTGAGAGTCTGAAGACTGGAGATGCGTGAATGCTCATGACTGTCACTTGATGTCTCGCTAGTGATAAATACACATCACTATTCAACTCACCTCAGGATGTTATGGGTTGATGATTGTTGACATATGCCTGGGTCATTGACAGTGAGGTGAGTGACCTGGTAGCGAGACTACGAGATAAACACCAGCCATGAGAAATAATGGTGAGGGTAGATGGAGACCCCCAGGGTGGATGGGGAGAGAGACAGTTTTAGGCTGGGGTGCAATGTTGTGGGGAGCCCAGGAAGGGGCTACACAGTAGGGTTAAAAAGACAGCGGAAAACTTGACTGGGGAGTTGAAGCTGGGACCGGCTGAGAGTCGGGTCGCTGGAGACAGGTGATGTTTAGAGACCGAGCAGGTCGGTAGTCTAAGGAGAAGGAGCGGAGTTAGATATAGATCTCCGTCCTGTGTTGTTCTCCGAGTTTTGAATGCAGGCCTAAAACCCAGTGGGGGTTGGATAGCTAGCGGAGACTAGACCCAGTGTGTGGGTTGTGATGTGTGAGGTCCAGCTGTGGATAGTAGCTGGATAACTGGTTTATGAATGGGAGATTCATAAGGCCGTGAGAAGACAGTGATGAGTGCTGGTTAAGTTGTGAGGAGGATATTTATATTCTATGGATTATATTGTTTCTGGATATAGAGTTGTGTTCCGTTTTGTCCGTGTTCTTTCTGCAATAAAGGATTATGTGCGCCAACGCAATCTTGTTTAATGACTGGTGAATGTGCACTGCGGGGGTGAGTTATATTGTAAGACAGTTAGATAGCTCAATTGACACACTAGGAGTATCGTTACCTAGACAACGACCATATCACGCACTTATCATCAAGAACTGCGTGATAATTGTCTTTGTCACCTTCTTGTGATGTGTTGGGTGTGAGAAGCAGACCTGCCGGACTTGCCGTGTAATCAGCTGATTCTCCTGGATCTTACCCACGAGCCGTTGACCAGAGCGTGAGCTTACTGCATAGTCGTCGCCCTGGGTTCAGTACCCAACCTACCATTAATTACCGCGCCCCGTGACAACTATAACTAAAGAAGAACAAACAACAACAATTCACCTAAACGAACATCCCTTGAAACAAGTGTTTCAAGTACCTAGGAAGTATAATATCATCAAATGGCAGATCAGAGGACGAGATCGAAAAAAGGAGCAATAAGGCAAATCAACTCATTGGGCAAATGGCACCAATACTAACGAACAAACATGTATCAATAACTACTAAGAAAGCACTCTACAACACAATCTTCCTACCAACGCTATGCTACCAATGCCAAACCTGGACAATGACAGAAAAAGAGAAAAGAAAAATCACAACAACAGAAATGACGTTCCTGAGAAGAATACTTAACGTATCAAGAAGAGATAAGATCAGAAATGAAGAAATCAGGACTAAAGTGGGGGTTAAAGCAGCACTAGATTTTATTAGAAAGCAGCAAGTCAAATCGTTTGGCCATGCAAGTAGGTTACCAGTCAACAGCATACCACAACAAGCAATGATGTACAGACCAGAGGGAAGCTGAGGAAGAGGCCGACCACGTAAACGTTGGACGGAGGGAATAGCAGAGTCCATGGGAATATCGATATATGAAGCCCATATTCGGGCACTCTCACGAAGTTTACACTTCACCTCGACACCGCAAGGTACAAGAGGAACATGATGAGATGAGATGAGTTCTATAAGAGAAAATATTACTGCTCTTGCAAACACATATGTCATTATTAAAGGAACTACCAAGGTTGTCCCAATCTTGCTACATCGAATTCTCTAGAGCATCTATGTGGCAAGGAATGGCTTGTAACTCCGACTCATCAATGTGACCAGGAATGGCATGTTAGCTGCCGAACGAAAGGCGCTGTTGTAATTTTGAGGTGAAAAGGGTAATTGCATGTCCTTTACAGAACGTCACAGTCAAACCTAGCATTAGTTAACTGTTTGTGATTTCTTAGCAAGTGTACCCTTAGTAGTTTGCCATTGCTTCTGAACGACCGGCACTCATACCATTGTATGAAAACCAACGCAAGGCGGTCTGCTGCCAAATCTCACGCATCTGTGTTTCTAATACGGTATTCGGGATTACAAATTGCCACAGGGCCGGCTAAAAATCTCTTCTTTTTTTGTTGTTGAATATAGATAGCTGATAAAGGAAAGTGATTATTCGTATCAATAGAAGACGGTACACAATCCTTGGTGTATGCCTTGAGAAGGGGAAAGCTGGAGGGGAAGAGTAACAGAAGGAGACCAAGAAACAGGATGCTGGACTGTTCGACACCGTGGCTTAGAGGAACATGATTACTTTAAATGATTGGCAGTACACAAGACAGAAGGCTGGGGACAGACACGATCACCATCGCCACACAGCATGGACTATAAGAAGAAAAATAAGTGGAAGTACTAGTAGCAGCAGCAGTATTAGTAGTAGCAGCAGCAGTAGTAGTAGTAGTAGTAGTAGTAGTAGTAGTAGTAGTAGTAGTAGTAGTAGTAGTAGTAGTAGTAGTAGTAGTAGTAGTAGTAGTAGTAGTAGTAGTAGTAGTAGTAGTAGTAGAAACAGAAAAAGACGAAGAGAAGGAGGAAGTTCAGTATACAGAAAACTGACAAACTTTTGCCTTAATTCACCCCAAACAAACAAGCACCCCTTACAGAGCCTCATTTGCATCGGTCCGGCAATCACTTTCGTTTAAGTGTTCGGTGAGTTTTATCAAATCAATTGCCATTTCTGCTTACACAAAGTGTGTAAATGTATCTATCTGTAAATTAAACATCTACCATCAAACATCTAAACATTGTACATTGTCCATGATTAAGCTGGATCTTTGCCAAGGGATCACAAACTACAATGGGCGTGTTAATAATCGATAGGCGGAAGTCAGGTTGAGTTGTGTGAAAGCCCAGCAAGGGTGTTTATATCTAGAATGCTAGGTGCAGTAGTGTGAGTGTGAGCGGTGGTTGGAATAAACACGGACTGGGGTTACGTCACTTCCGGGTGGATGATATTCAGAGCTGAGCGCAGGTCACCGAGATCTCAGGTGTCTGGGTATAAAAGAAATGTCGACAGTCTGGGATTGCATATATTTTACACAGAGAATAAAGCATAGTTAGGACATGGTATTGTAGACAGCCTGTAATGTTCACAACGTATCGACATGCTATTGTACTATTGTAACTCCATTGTAATTGTATTCATGAATACTATAGAAGGGTATACCGCGCAGCATCTAGATTAGACGAATAGTGCCAGTCTGAAGTGCTTCACATTTTCTCAGGCTAGTGTCAGTTGCGTTACCCCCAAACACGGACAACAGACCTGGCGTTCCAAATTACATTTTACTACGTGATGCATGGACGTATTATGCATACAGTTACGTGCTCAAGTTGTGGATAGGGTATTGGGAGTAGTTAGTAAGAGTGAATTTATGTGAATAGGGTATAAATCATTGTTTCTAGACTAGCTAGTAGTGTGTGCCAGTCGAAGTGCATTATACTTCCTAATTATTAACAATAAACCAACCAAGTAAGTATTGATAAGGAGTTTTGTAGCAAGAAATTATGTCCTGGATTAAATAAAACGGGTTGACTATTAATTACATAGCAATCGATTTCCAGTCCAATATGCGAATATAGTAGTTTTAAGTAGTTTTTTTTCTTCCTGGCTACGGTTTGTTACACATTTACCTAATTTGCTAGTAATATATGGTTCCGTCGCCCAACTACTGAGCTGAGTGCTTGGTGTTGTTTTCATGTGGAAAGCTTTCTAATTTGTCCGCGGTAGTTTGTATTGTGAACTGCATGTTTAGAAAAATGGCTAGTGACAGGTTGCTGAACTAGTTGGTTTATCTAATGGAGTAATACGTGTTCAACTGCTGGTTTTTCTAGTGACTGCTGCTTCCATTGACGATTAACTTAATTATAGTATCGGACTATTTAATTCTGGCAGTGGCCTTATGCATGCTTGCGTGCGTATGCTGTTGGATTTGTCGACAGTGCCGCCGATTTCGTTTTTTACATGGGATAGGGAGGAGTAGTTTGTGTGATATTTATATAGGAACGGAGCATTATGGTGTGACCCGTTGTAGTGAAGTTGGAACCCCGACTAGCGACTGAATATCTAGCTTGGTACTAAATTTAGTTTCTCCTGACTTCCATAAATTTCTTAGTGCATGAAATTTCCTCATGCGTTTTGTATTTTTCTTTTAATATTTTTGTTTCTCTAATCTTGTTACCTAAATATGTGCATGATCCATATCTTTTAGCCAGTTTCACAATGGGAAATCATGTTACTATTTGCTTCATTTATTCTCATTATCTTTGTCATTTTCCGATGAATTTATAGACTTGATTGTTCGACCTCCCATCGAGTGTGGTTAGTTTATCTTGCATCTGATGTTAGTGAGTTCTAGAAGTGGGAAATGTTGTTGGCGAAGCCTAGATCATGAAGGTGCTCTATCAGTCCAGTGCATTCACGTTCTGGTGGTCGTTATTGTTGTCATAATAAAAACTAAAGCGAGTAAGAACAACAAAGGTGACAACGGGCATCCGTCGCACTCCTAATCTTATTTGAAACGTATCCTTTAGTTTTTTCCTCGAGAAACTCTGTATTTCATGTCCTCATCTGTTGCCTTTATTCCGCTAATGATTTTCGGAAGGATTATACATCGCCTCATCAGGCTCCAGAGATCTTCTGTAAATCAGAATGCATTCACAGATCTTTTCATAGCCCACAAATCCAAAAATATAATGAATTCATGTCAGTGTTGGGCACTATCGTTATACGTACTGTCGGGGTGGATTTTTAGAATGGACCTGGTCTCCCAGGTCGACCCAGCTTCAAATGGGAAGTGTCTTGGGAAGTAAGAGAGGTCAGCATGATACTGACCACATCACCCTCCGAGTGCCGGCCGGCCTATAAAATATGGATCTGTCATCGTTTGCTTAGTGCGCCTTAAGACCCGTCAAAACAAGGGGGAGGTGGGATTTGCCGCATATCTAGTACACTATTCACCCTTCCATCCCTATGTGCTTCCTCTACGGCATGCACCCCTCTCTGGAGTCGATATCTTTTCATATCATACAGGTTGTTATGAAGAGGGCGGTATTTATCACTGATCACTTTCATATGTTCTCTGACTTGAGTAAGAACATGATGCAATTTGGTGGACAGGAGACCAAGTATGCATAACTGTGCATTCAGGCCTCCAAAATGTGGTGATCCTAACACGTCATATACCCTCAGAAGGTCCCTCCTACAGAACTCCCCCCCCCCCCCCCCTTTATCGTTCACAGTGCGTATCGGACAAAGTTGGTGTGCCTAAAGCGTATTCTGTAGCATTCAGTACCAGCTGTTGGAACGAGAGGTCCAGGCTCTTTGTTCCCTGTAGACTGCAGTCATTGCTTTTAGAGACCACTAATGTAATAGCTGTGTAAACTCTACAGCGGAGCAAGCATGACAGGAGAGTTCCGATAGTCAAAAGTAGTTCCCCTCGGGACGAATGTTTGGGCCCTTTAAACTCCACTGGGTCAACGTTCCTTAGAGTCTTAATGTCTCTCCTCTGTCCTGCTTTCGCACGTCCAACTTCCAGACGGGTTTGCCCATGCGATTTCTCGTTAGAGGGCGGGAATTTCATTGTCACCATCAGTTATGAAGTGGTTCAACTGAGGTGCTTATTTTCGCTGTAATAACTTCTTCTGGGATACTATCTAGACCAGTGGTTCTCAAATTTTTTTGGCCCATGTTCACCCCCTTCACCATATGTTGAGAATGTCATTCCTCCCTTTTCGTATTTCCTCCTTATAAATTTCCCCTCTCCACCCTGCCCCTACACAGTATACGTAAAAATGGAAGCTAACATTAATAACACATACTAGAACAAGTTTAAACGTCTACATCAAACGTGATTTGTGGGTCTACTTACGTTATTAGAGGAATATTAGAAGGGCGAGGAGTACAGAACCGTAAAGTATGGAGGGAAAAACGATATCAAGTAATCGGTTCTCGTATTAACGCGATCTTGAAATAATCTTCATTCCCCCCTCCCCCCATGGAAACCCTAAAATCCCCCCCCCCCCCTAGGAGGGAATTCCCCACCGGTTGAAAACCATTGATCTAGACCAGTGGTTCTCAACCTTTTTTGGCCCGTGCCCCCCTTCACCATATTTTCAGAACGTCATCCCCCCCCCCCTTCCTATCAAAAATTTGGCCCGCCCCCCCCCCTTTTTCACCATATTTTCAGAACGTCATTCCCCCCCCCCTTTCATATTTCTTATCTAAAAATCCCCCAACCCCTACACAGTATACGTAAAAATGTAAGGTAAATTTAATAGCACATACTAAAACAAGTCTAGACATCCACATAAAACATGATTTGTGGGTCTATTTACTTTATAAAATGAATTTTAGAAGGATGAGACGTACTTAACTGTAAAGTATGAAGGGAAAAACAATATAAAGTAATCAGTTCTTGTATTAATGCGATCTTGAAATGGTCTTCATCCCCCCCCCCCCTGGAAACCCTAAAATTCCCCCCTGGGGGGGGGGGGGGAATTCCCCACCGGTTGAGAACCACTGATCTAGACCAACAGCTTTCCCAACCGTCAGAATTGTGATAACTTTACTATTTTTTTTTTATTTAGATGGTTTTTCACGTTTGATAGTTAGCTCCACTTCTGCAGAATTTCTTCAGGGTCATTTAGGACAGGTCTATCTAATCGTTCAACACAGTATTCAGTCCATATGTTCATTGTACGTTTAATATTAGTAAGAATTTCCCCATTACTATTTTTGATATGACTACTTGGTTGATCGCAATTTCCTGCTAATTTCGTTGTGGGAGAAAATGCTTCGGACGACAAGGAATTTACAAGATGTTTGGAGAGTATTACTGGTATTGGAAATCTGATCATATGAGAAATTCCAGATGAAATATAATTATCTGAAGCCTAGTGTAAGTGAAATATTCCTATCTACGAGTTGTCGCGCATTGGTAGGTGGTGTTAGCCTCACATTGTTACAGACCAATGGGCACTCAATTTGTGATGTGGACAACATCACATCTACCGCCTTTACTTCCCTTAAGACTTCTTGATACCCAGTTTAGACTGGGTCGACCTGGGAGACCAGATCAATTAAAGGAAAGATCTCCACGTTGACGGTGTTTCGAACACATGAGCACCGGACCGGCAGGCATGTGTGCTAACCACGGCACTAACGTGGCTCTCTAAAACATTGGGAATTTGATAATCATATCAGAAATGTTCAAATTAAATATAATTGTCAGGGATATTGTGATTCCACGATAATCATGAGAGAAGAAGAGTTAATTTGTTAAAGATGGAACGATGATATATCTTAGAATGGTTCTCTCTTCTCCCCCTCCCCCAGTATAACTATGTATTATGACATTTTTACACAATGATGTTAGTTATGGACAATTTCGCAATCTCTAAAGAATAAAACTGGGGCCTTTGAACTCAAATGCTACAGAAAAGTGTGTATAATGTTGTTTACCAAGAATAAGAAAAATACTGAAATGCTACCGGATGTGAACACGGGAGAAAGTAGCCCATATACAGTATCCTGCCTCGGAGGCTGAAATACTTTAGCCATAGTAAACGTCACAGTGGCTTGGAGAGAACAGTGATGGCAGACATGATTCCTGGCAGGAGAAGAGGCTGCCGTCGACCAGCATGCAGATGGACACGGGACATTGCAGACACTTTTGACAAGTTAGTGATCGAAGCGGAGAAATGGCCAGCTATCGAGAGGCTTTTCAAAGCGCCTTGATAAGAGCCACGTTCTGTAAAGTACCCGCTGCATGCTTTTGACATTTCCGCTGAGATGAATCGTCTTGTAAATATATAATGGATCACAAATTGACATCTGCACCGGGCAAGAAACTGGAATTTAACTGATTAAGTGCCATGGGATGATGAATCGTCTTAAGCGACTCCCCATATCTGTCATGGGTTTATATATCGCCGAAGTGTTGTCATTATCAAATGTTGTCTCAATTAAAATAGCAGTGCAGGAGTTTTTCCTAAGCAACCCCCTTTAATTTGATATATCAGCAGACAGATGTCTGCTATCATATTAACAACTTTTAGGTATAACTGTAACACACCCCTACTTATTTTCCGCCAGCCATGTTTGTTCGGTCCAAACCTAGTTTTTGTTATTTGTTATTTTTTTTTTATTTAGCACTGAATCTGTTAATAAATGTCCGGATAGTCTGTTGTCTAGGACCGCGTGGACGATGTCTCGTTTCCTATTCAACACTTACCGCTGGGAGCCTACTTGTGCGTGCCATGCCCAAATGTATCGCCTTGGCTTTGACGTATCCGTGTTTGTTCTCTCCCGGTACACACCAGCAATTGTTCAGAAACCATAATAAAAACAAACATGCACAAACAAGTATTGATTGATCAAACAGATTCGCGTCAAGTGTGTATGGTGCCGCGAAGGCAGACAAAGCGGGAGAGAAAGCAAGCATTCCGAGTGGTTTTCATGCAGTGTTCACCATTGCCTACATTTTATATGAGAGTCAGAAATTGCTGGCGCTGTGATCAGTCTGTTTCATGTATGCATACATTATGTATGTATATACTGTTGTGATAACATCTTGCTGCTGCAACTTGCTGCACAGAGATACATTAATTTTCTGTTAGCCGAGGAAAGGTTGTCAGTAATGAAACTGGTCACATAACGCCACAAAGCTGTGGCCAAGCATATCTCACGTGCCTAGCATTTTATATATGTGCAGCACCATTACAAAAACATTGGTGGCATAGTGTTAAGTTGACCCATACAGTGTCCCATCACTATTCATGGCTTTAATGGACTCCCCCCCCCCCCCCCTTCTCCACCCTACCCTTATATGAGGCCAAATTATAAACTGCTGCAAGTATGCGAAATACCGTCAATAATCAGACACGCTGAGAAAAATATAAATTATAATGGCATTTGAAATGTGGTTTCTGGGGAAACAAAATAATACTATGCATTGAAAGAATAATGAGTGGGACAGTCTTTCTTAGAATGAAAAAAAAAAAAAAAACCTGTGAAGACCATAAATTGATTAGGAAAATTAGTCGTTGGCAATCACGAATTTTCGGACTCAAAATTTATGGTGAGATATAATCTTGAAATATCCTACTGGTGACAGGTGATGGGAAAATAGGAAAGGTGTGTGTGTGGGGGGGGGGGGGGGGGAGCGGATATATAAATAAATATCTGCACGGTTTGGCCTCATGGCATTATCGGGACGAGAAAAACCTAATGGATTCAAGACTCCGGTGATCCTGAGAGATGGCAAACTATGACTGCCCACGTTTATCGGCATGGCATATGATGATTATCATTGCACAGGCTTTTATCCCACATAGCTCTGTCTCTTTCCGCAGGGTGGCCTGCCAAA
This sequence comes from Cepaea hortensis, assembly GCA_963921405.1. Classification (NCBI taxonomy): domain Eukaryota; kingdom Metazoa; phylum Mollusca; class Gastropoda; order Stylommatophora; family Helicidae; genus Cepaea; species Cepaea hortensis. Next base: position 63,620,478 of record OY992880.1, on the reverse strand, counting down.
TGCCTCGCACAAAGCACGAACTTCGTAGCTCCAACGACGATCCACAGGAGTCTCCAAGAAAACTGACCGTGAACCCAACGATGAAATCCGAAATCGAACCCGGGCGAGGCAGGCCGCTTAGCTACTTCGTCCCGTTGTCTTATCAGTTAATAATTGATTACAACAAAAACGCCAAAACATAATTTGATTTATCATATTTCTTCTGTTTACAGACATGAAGAGCTTTAAAAGACTGGATTTCACGTTTTCTGGTGTTTGTGGCTTGATGGTGAAAAACTAAAGCAAATTTACTATTAAACCTAAACGAAAATGTCCTTTTTAAAATTTCGGTTGCTGGTGTGGAAAAACTTCCTTATTCAAAAACGGAAGCCAGTTGTAACATTCTTTGAGATAGGACTTCCCACACTGCTTGCATTCATTCTGATGGGTTTACGTTTAATAGTGACGACCACACCTTATCAGAATGTGACCGAGTGGAACCCCTGTAACTACAGACAGCTGAGACCAACCCTGAGAGATTCCCTAATTCTTGCATACAGTCCTGGAAATGAATTGACAGACAGAATCATGGAACGAGTAAATGCAACGCTTGGAATAAGCAAAGGTAATAAATAGTAATAATTTTTATATTGATTTATTACTCTTAAGGATACTGCAGCCAGGAGCAGAAGTAACGCGGTGACCAGCATGCTTGGCAGCCTGCTCAGTTGTCAGGGGTTCAAAGTCGCTATAAGGTGGATTTTTAAAATTATTATGGTCTCCTAGGAGAACCCTTTAAAATTATTATGGGCTCTTAGGAGAACCCTTTAAAATTTTTACGGGCTCTTAGGAGAACCCTTTAAAATTATTATGGGTTCTTAAGAGAACCCTTTAAAATTATTATGGGCTATTAGGAGAACCCTTTAAACTGGGTACAGGAGATGTCTTCGTAAGTAAAGGCTGCCGGTCTGATACTGATCACATGACCTCTCGAGTGCTGACTGGTATAATTAAACTACGGATCTATATCTTTGCTTTATTGACCATACAAAGGCTTTCGATAAATTGTGACATGTCGACATAATAAGGATGCTCGAAGATCTACGAATTGATTGAAAAGACCTTGTAAGAAAACATATATTGGAAACAACAAGCTGCAATCAGAACTATAATGATGTAGGTCAATATCAGCCTATTAAAAGAGGTGTGAGACAGGGATGTGTAATGTCTTCAGATCTTTTTTCCCTGTACAGTGAAAATATTTTCAGAAATATAGAAGATATGGAAGGAATCAACATTGGGGGAAGATACATCAATAACATTAGATATGCAGATGATACAGTCTTGATTGCAGACAATGAACAGGACCTGCAAAGTTTAGTAGATGCAGTTGTTGCACACAGTGAGCAGCTAGGGTTAGAACTGAATAGTAAGAAGACACAAATTATGGTCCTCACTGGGAAGAAGGAAACACCACAATGTGATATACGAGTAAATGGGCATATTCTTGAGCAAGTTAATCGGTACAGTTTTCTCGGAACAGCCATACCATCTGATGGGAGATGCCTTGAAGAGATTAGAACAAGAATTGTCATTGCGAAGGTAGCCTTTTGCAAGATGAAAAAACATACTGACCAATAAAAAGATATCAATTGAAACGAGAAAAAGTGTGTTGAAGTGCCACATAGAACCTATACTTTTGTATGGATGTGAAGCGTGGACAATTAGCAGTCAAGCTGAAAAACAGCTGATGGCTGTGGAAATGTGGTTTCTGAGGAAAATGCAAAGAATACCATGGACAGATAGAAAAACCAATTAGCAAGTCCTTCAAGAAACAAATGAAGATCGTAAACTGATTAGAGACATTAGACGTAGACAGTCAAAAGTTTTTGGGCATGTTATGAGAAGAAATGAATTGGAGAACTTGGTGACAACTGGCAAGATCGAAGGGAAGAGATCAAGGGGAAGACCGAGAAGTAAATACCTGAATGGCTTGGCCACGTGGCATGGCCGTGACAGGAACACGGAGCTGATCCACGGCTCTGGTGATCGAGTGAGATGGCAAAACATGACCGCCCACGCTTATCGGCGTAGCACATGATGGATAGATGGTTGGCAAACTAGCTGAATTTCCGAAGACCATAAATGACAGCCTTATGACCATTAAGTTACCCTGTTGAAAGGAAAGAAGCACGCAACCATCGTGAGTGTCTACGCACCAACCATGACCAATGAAGATGACGCCAAAAACAAGTTCTATGAGGATCTGCGAAGCGTATTAACATCTGTTCCCAAAGGAGGAAAACTTATACTCCTTGGGGACTTCAATGCCTGAGTAGGCAAGGACACCGTCTCTTGGAGTGGCATCATTGGAAAGTACGGAGTCAGAAATTGTAACAGCAATGGACTCCTCCTCCTTCAGACCTGTGCCGAACACGATCTCCTGACCACAAACACAATTTTCCGTCTTCCCACGAGAAATAGGACATCGTGAATGCACCCTCGTTCGAAACACTGGCACCTCATTGACTATGTCATCGTCAGGAGGAGTAACAGACAAGACGTTCGGGTGACAAAATCCATGTGTTGTGCCGAATGTTGGACAGACCATCGTCTCATTATCTCGAAAATAAACATACACATCAAACCACCACGGCGTCCTCATGGGGTAACAATGAAAACAAAAAATAAAATTAAATGTCACCCACCTAAACAGCAAAAAAAAATATAAAAAAAATGCATCAGTCGTTTGAAAATATGCTGGAAAACCGCCTCAAGCCCAATGCTGCAGCTAAACAGAATGCGCAGAGTGGAAATTTACTAAAGGATTTAATTTACAACATTGCTATGGAAATCCTGGGTCCAGCCCACCTCCCCCTCCCTTCCCCCACGAAAGCATAAAGACTGGTTTGATGAAAATTCCGAAGACATCTCCCAATTGCTGGCCGAGAAACATCTTCTCCTCAAGGCATATTTGAATGACCCGAAGTAAAAAAAAAAAAATGAATTCAATAACATTCGGAGAGTAGTGCTGCAGACACTTCGGCACATGCGGGACTCGTGGCTGAGCAACGAAGCTGATGAAATTCAAGGCTTTGCTGACAGAAATTATATGAAAAACTTCTACGACTGAAAGCGAGGTATGGTCCTACATCACCAGGCATAGTTCCCCTACTCAGTGCAGATGAGGGAACATTGGTCACCGATAAGAAAGAAATCCTTCAACGCTGGGCAGACCATTTAAGCAACATCTTAAATGCAACTTCCTTCTTCGATGATGAAACCATCAACTGCCTTCCTCAGGTACACACTAACGATACACTTAATGACATAGTGGAAGTAAACAAAGTCATCCAGCAACTTTCCAGCGGTAAGGCGCCTGGTCCTGACTTCAGTCCAGCAGAGATATACAAGGCAGTTGGGCCGGTCCTAATAGAGCAGCTTCACCAAGTCTGTACAAACATATGGGTGAACGAGACCATGCCGCATAATTTCAAGGACGCGTCAATAGTCCACCTTTACAAACGTAAGGGAAATCGCCAATCTTGTGTCAACAACCGAGGCATCTCCTTGCTCTCAATCGTAGGGAAGATACTCGCCAGAATTCTTCTCAATCGCCTCACGGCCCATCTCGATCAAGGTTTTCTACCTGAGAGTCAATGTAGCTTTAGAAAAGAACGAGGAACTGTTGACACGATTTTCGTTGCAAAGCAGCTGCAAGCGATAGTTAGTTAGTCGACAGATCATCCTCATTGCACATCTAACCATTCAGTCCATAAGTGTTCGGATCCCATCCTCAGCAAATCCCACAGCGTGTAGCGGCTAACGACACCAGTTCTGTGTTGGTTTTGTAGTCGATGGTAAAAGACAAAGTTAGACAATCATAAAAACTGATGCTTCCTTCGCTACGGTGCTAAGAGGTAGAGAGTAGTTCTGACTTCGTTACGGCCAAAGAAGAAAAATAGTGAAAAGAGAGAGAACCTCACACCGCCTCAACCGACAAAAAAAGATTATAGTAATTAGATAAGAAGATATACGAGATCTCAGACAGAGGCAGAAACTATTTTATAGATGTTCACACAGGAAACACCATGTTTGAGCCCAAGCGATGAATTAAGGTGTTAGATTGTGGTAGAAATAGTGGTTGTAAAAACTAAAAGAGACAAACAAACAAATCAAAAACAGTACAAAAATAGCTCTTTATTTATCTCCTCTAGCTGAACATGTTTGATAACACATTGCAATAACAGATACAACAGACAACTGTATATATCAACAGCAACGGTGGGTAACCCCCAACCAATCAACACCACTTAAGGCAACAGGGTACACCAAGTACCACAACGCAGGTGCTCCAAGCAATAGCTGGTTAGACTGACCCAATAAAGAACCTTGACACAAGCAACACTGCACAGACCATAAGGCACTACAAAAACATAGGTTACACAACATAAACCCCAAGACACGACATAAACAAAGAGTTGTGACAAAATTTACTATCCCACCAAGAACCCAGGCCTGCTGACACTAACTAGTCAGCCGCCCCTGTAACAATGGAAAACACAATCTATGATTATCATGGTAAAGGCAACATATTAAACACATGAAGCAATGAGCACATGCAATATAACATTTGAATTAACCTACATATAACAAATGTCTTCCATCAAATTATCCACTTTGCTATTCCCTCTAGTTGTACTACTGCTATCATGAGACTACATCTCTAATGGTTAAATGCGGCAATCAATGCTGCATCATCAGATCACCTACTATTGTCTTCTCCAGTTGTGCCACTGCTGTCATGAGATTACACTTGATATTGCTAGGATAGAACACCTTCTAATGCAACAATCTCAGCCTGCTCCACCTCCCCATTTAGCCCAGCATTCACTTACAGATTGTCTTCAGTTCAGGGAGGTCATTACCTACAGGTCTCTGGTCCAACACAACTTCTCATCCCCAACAGCACAGGCTGACAATACCCCCCATAAATGCCAATGTTACACAGCAACACTAATCAACTTGTCAAAATCAACACCGAACACAACTCAGCTACACCGGTGTACAACGACTCTAACAGGACAACACCATTTGAACATGTACATAGAGGACACAAATACAGTCCAATGCACCAACAGCAATCAAGCAGACATAGGATATGCAATTCAACATGACATCACCAGGACACACACCTTTGTACACCAACTAGACAACATCAATATACCATGACACCAGCAACAATCAGGACACAGGCTATAACATAAGTCACCGCCAACAACTCAGGCATATAACATATATCGCCACATAAAACATCACAATCATCAAATGATTGCTCTCACCATAGCCATCACCACAATCACAATCCCAATCATCTTAGCTGATATCAGCTACATGATCAGCCTCAACATAGTCATCACCACAATCATAATCACCATCACAATCATCAAATGGTCACTCTTACCATAGCCATCACTACAATCATAATACCCAATGCGCCACCTTTCCCCCATCTTCTGTCATTTAAATACCTAAACTTATGAGGGATGCCATATGATATAGGACACACTGCTCCTGCAATGTCCATGTTTTGATAAAGGATATCAACAACAATATGACATCACACACATTACCGCATGATATTATAAATTAATAACCAACAGGCAAAACATGTTCAACCGTGAAAAGCAATGGACACATATACCCAGTGGAATTACCATATTTGTAGAATGTGGCAATGTAACATTTGCACATAAAAGAATCACAACATTCACAGAAAGTTGAAGATAGACATGTATTACACAGGAACTCAACCGAGGAACTCTGAGGCTACTAAGACAGTTCATAAAATAAATACACCATAGTATCAAGTAAGAGTGCATCATCCATATGAGACAGGATCAAAGCATAACCATGTTCATGGTCAGAAACAGAACATCAGCACTAATATAACAACCAGTATACTATATATATTATGTGATAACCATGTTCATGGGCAGAAACAAAATATCAGCACTAGTATAACAACCAGTGTACTATATATATTATGTCATTATTACACACTAATGCCAACTACACCAGTGTACTTTTATCTGTGAGTGGACAGCAAATGTGCAGTTATGCCCTCTATTTCCCATCATTCTTCATACGATACACCGGTTATACATTTTCTTCTCTTACGCTTCGTGTCGCATCGCAAGTGCATATATCTTTGCGAAAGGTGGTACGTAGCAATAAATCACACCCTTCCCCTGGTACAACAAACACCCTGTTTTACTACACATAAAACTCCCAGTTTGATACACTAGCACAAACACTACTGCATTCTGGTAGCAGATGTGACACCAGACTTCAATGCTAAATGAGAAACCCCTTTACCAATATCAGTTCCAGATGCACCTGCCTGTTCTCCCTCAGTAAAGCCACACTTCATTCGCAGTTACGATTACACAATGATTGCTGATACACACCCCGCGTATTAAGATGTATTATTTCCTACGCCTAGTGGCTATCTGCATGGCGTCCCTACAATTCAACACATTATCTCCTACACTTCTATTTATTACCTACATGTTCTAACAGCTTAGCTTAACCATTAACCCATCATTGCCACATATAACATGTAAGTACTCTTCTCTGCTTTACACATGTTATAAATATTACACTTAAATTATGGTTATTTTCCCCTACTCATTGTTGCTTTGGAGTGTTCATACCCAACACTTGACCAAACATCCAATGTGATGCTCACCATTGTCACAGAATAATCCTGTAAACATATCTTGCTGCTGTATACACATACACATATGATTCTCACCATTCTGATGCTAAGTAACCTTCATTTCTAGCAACCTCACAAGCACTTACTCCCTTCCATGCCACCATGGCCTGCATGGCACCATGTGGCATTATTTCAGTCTTTACTATAAACTAATTTATGGCCCCACACATTGTATATTTTGGTGAATCTCCCACATATCTATTTAGCCAGTAACACATTAATGCCATAGGATAACCATGTAAAATAATTCCCAACAAAATAATCTTGTGCCAGCATGGCTGGCATGACATGACATCAGTCTCTATGATACTTAACCACCATCAATGACCTATTCTACATATTTCACATCACCATTGTCTGATTGCTGGCATCTCTATGAATTAAATGTTATATTCCTAAAACTTTAGGGACACTAAATCCTTCTGTAGAACAGCTCATTTTAGTAATACTTATTCATATTATCTATTTATATTTCTTCGTTCCTACCATCTCGCCTAACAATTTTGTTCACCCATGCAAACACTTTCAAATTGGTAAACTGGTGTGTGCTACGATTTAACAAATATTTATTGAATTAAGCATTTTAAACTTAATCAGTTAAAACTTACAGTTTTGTCACAACATTAGTTGACACAGATTAACTCAGGGAATTGTTCCCACACCTGACAACAACAGAACAGCACTGAACTGAAGGCCATCCTGCCCGCATCTCTCATCAGCACAAAGGACTGCTACAAGGAAAAATGGCCTCGGGTCTTTTTTTTCAAGTGGCGTTTCCGGCGTGTCCAGGTTTTTAACTCGAGATAGACCAAACCAAAATTTCCTTGGTTTTGCGCTATCACAGTTTAATACTCTTCTTTGGCTTCCTGGGTAGTGTTCTTGTTTGGCCACACCTCTTTTAACTTGCTATTCTCGCAGCCTGACCATGGTTGTAGATTCACAGTCATCGTTTGGTTCTCGTAATCGACTTACTTCTCGTAGAGCATTCAGAATGTCTGCCTGGTCCGTGGCTCGTCCGCCTTCCACAGTAGCCCTACCTGCAAGTCTGCTAATTTCCTTATATACCCGCATGCCCTGGCACGAAAATGAAACTAATCTTTGCCAACTGAGACCGCTCCAGAGACAGTAACCACTCTCTTCGGACCCACCCTATCTCTATTTTCCTGGGCATTCTCATTGAGTCACTAAAGACACATTCCCGATTGAATGTCTGTGTCTCGAGTCATGTTATTGCTTTACTTACTGCCATGACTTCCATAGTCAGGCTACTTGTGATCAAAGCTAAAATACCAGTCTCTTCCTTCACAATTTTCCCTCCGGCCTGAGCCGTAAAGGCCCAAGAACTTCGCACTTCTCAAACGACCGGCCCATCCGTGTAAATGATAGCACCATCCTATAAAAAATTCTCGAAGATCAGAGAATGTACTTCCGCCTTTACAGCAGCTGGATTTTCTTGTCTTCATTTCCCGACTGATGCACACTGAAAAGGATGAACGGCTCTGTTGGCATTTGTACCCACTCCTCGCTAAGTTCATAGTCCTCAAGTGAACACTCCTGCTGAAGAATGTCTTCGGCTTCACCCATCCACGACTTTCCTCTATTTAACCTGCTGCCCTTTACATTCTTAATCTCCATATGCAGTGGATGTTGTGTGTTTGCGTTGACGCTGAGGTAGGCACGTGCTCGGCAAATTTGTATTGTCCCTCATGGTTGGAAAATCAAGAAGGTAGCGCATCACCCTGCATGCTGTATCTCTTGTACATCCAAGAATAATACGCATAGCTTCGTTCTGTATCCTTTCCATTTGCTGATGACAGAGTCAGGATCGCCATCACATACTCAAGAACAGAAAGGACCAGACCCTCGTAAAGAAGACATAGATGGCGCTGCTCACAGTTTGCTGCCGCCATCACGCGCATCGCAGCCAAACTCCGTTTGGCCTTTGTTATCACCTGGTCTACGAGTTCAGTATAAGCGAGGCTTCGATCAAATCGTATGCCCTTGTAATTCACTGCTTGCGTTCTTTCCACAGTCTCTGAACCCAGATTTACAGCTGGCATTGGGTTGTTGACAATATGGTTATTCAAAGAGAACCATGTCACTGTTGCCTTTGTTGGGTTGACCATTGCCCCTGCTTCAACACACCAAGTGCTTATGCATAAGCTGCAAGAGAAATTTCAGGAACAGACCTCTGAAATGTTCTCTACTTTCATTGACCTTACCAAGGCTTTTGATACAATCAGCAGAGAAGGACTGTGGAAGATTATGGCGAAATATGGCTGTCCTTGAAAGTTTGTCCAAATAGTGCGGCGATTTCATGATGTTATGCAGGAAAGAGTACAGGAAAATGGTGAACTGTCTGAGCTCTTTCTTGTCACCAATGGAGTGATGCAAGGATGTGTCCTGCCACCAACACTGTTCAGCCTCATGTTTTCAGCTATGCTGTTGAATGCCTTCGAGAACAATGGCATTGGAATAGACATCAAATACCCCATGGATGGAAAGTTGTTCAGTCTCAGAAGGCTGAAAGCTAAAACCAAAATTACCAGCGACACCGTCAGAGAGCTGCTGTTTGCTGATGATTGCGCTCTATATGCCAACTCAGAGGCAGACATGCAACACAATGTTTCAGCTTTCTCATATGCCTGTGCCGACTTTGGGCTTAATATCAACTTGGAGAAGACTGTAGTTATGTACCAGCCAGCTCCAGGGAATAATCACATCGTGCCGAATATCAAGTTGAATGGTCACAGACTAAGTGTTGTGGACAAAGTCACCTATCTTGACAGCACTGTGTCACAAGCTGCCACAATTGATGACGAAGTGAATGCAAGAATCTCCAAGGCCAGCGTAGCCTTTGGCAGGCTGTACAAGAATGTCTGTATTTAAATGCACTAAGAGAATACATTGTTTTCATGTTTTTGAGATTGTGATGAGAAATTCACGGTTAGTTCTTTCTGTACTTCTAAATGTTTACGTGCAGTTATCTGTATTGTATTAAACATTCTACAGAGGCATTCTCAGACGAAGATGAGATGGTGAACTTCATCACACTAGTCAACAATTCTGGCGGTCAGGAAATCAATAACCCCAATGTTTATCTGGGAGGAATTGTCTTTGATCAAGCATTGCATGAAGAGAATGGAACTGTGCAGTTAAAGAACAAAGCAACCTATAAGATCAGACTGAGTTACAACAGTCGTAAATGGTCTTTTGGGAGTTCCACACACTGGCCTACAGACGTTGTGTTTCCTTCTTATCAAATCCCTATGCCACGAGACAATGATGCTGAGTGTGGTTTTAACCCTGGTAAGTGTTTACATGAAAGATACAACCATCTTTTTCTTTAACTTATTTTTTGTGTGGCTAGGTCAGAAAATAGGCGGTCAAGTGGTTAGTAATTAGAATAGCTATGACTGTCTCTTATCTTACATCTCATCTTTAGAACAACTTTTCAGAGAGACGCAACAATATAACACCCCTTCCTGGTCGCTTTGTAGTGGGTCACAGGTCTAACCGTATTAGACAAGCGAATAAAACTAGGAAACACCATGTGACCATTTCGCACATGAAAATCACATTAGCTGGAAAGTATACATAGTGTATACGGCACTACCATGGCCAAACTAGTAAGTTCTCCCAGAACCTCAAAATGCATGAAGCGATAATCCAGGAGAGATGCTGCCAAAATACAGTAAAATCTCGGTTTTCGTTGCCTTCTGTTTTTGTCGATTTCGGTTTTCGTCGATTTTTTACCGCGAAACATTTGTCTCGTCTTTTGTCGATTGCCTCGGATTTCGTCGGCGTGCTGACGGGACCACGCTGCTAATTTTGCGAAAACAAAGGGATCCATGCGTTCTTCTGCTCAGTTTGGCGGTTGTTTCTCGTTGTGTGAACATCACTTGCTAATAGATTAACCCTTTCCTGTTAGCTCCCTCATGGGACCAAAGAAAGTTTTCAGAGCCAGCAGCCCTTCGAAGAAGTCGTCCAGGAATTTGATCGGGTTGAAGAAGGAAATCAATGAAAAATACGAGAGCGGCATTAAAATTCGCAGTAAGGTACGGTAAGTCGCCATCCACGATAAGTTCTAATGTGGCGAAAAATGAAGAAATAGAAGAAGCTAATGTTGCGAAATCCGTGAATGTGCTAACGAAACAGAGATCACAGACAAGTGAAGCTGTCCAACAGTTATTATTAATTTGGATAAATCAAAAACAGTTAGATGGCGATTCTGTTTCGGAGCAATCATATGTGACAAGGTCAGACTGTTGTATGCCTGTATTATTAAGAAAATGACTAGGACGAGTGCTAGTGTACTTAGTGATTTTAAGACCAGCAGAGGATGATTTCCAATATTCAAGGCGCACTGGCATACACAGTGTTACTAGCCACGGAGAAGGTGCGAGTTCGGATAAGTCCATCACCGAAAAAAATATTATTAAACACTATATTTATTTACTATATGTATTTTGGATTGTCTAGAACTAATTAATTGGATTTACATTGATTCATGTGGAAATAATTGCCTCGGTTTTCGTTGGTTTCGGATTTCGTCGATTGTTTTCGGACGGATTATCGACGAAAACCGAGTTTTTACTATACTCCACTCTTCACCCCACAGGCCCTTTGGTTAAGATCCAAGCGTAATCAGTGTGGGAATCTGGCCATTAGGTCGGGGGAATGGGGAGGGGGCACTAATGAAAATTTTAACACTAACCACATGCACAAGGGCTGCCTCGGTGGGCCACATTGGGCCGAAAGACTATGTGCAACTAAGAACCAGGAATATATACTATCATCGTGTGCCATGTCGGTATGCGTGGGCGGTCATGGTTCACCATCTCACATGATCTCCAGTCAGGCATCAGCTGTGATCTACTTTAGATTGTGCCACGCGGCCAAACCATCTAGATATTTATCTCTCTGCCTACCCGTTGTTTGTTTTCACTCACACTTGCTAGTTGTCACTAAACTTTTCAGTCAATTTTTGTCTCACAAGCCCAAACAATCTCCGACTATCTACGTCTAAAGAAACTTAATGATACCACCAGTCATCCAACATCAACATGCTTACTGACACTTGGCACTGTGACCATGCAGTGGAGCAAAACAAATTAAGGAGGGCCTGTACACTTTTGTTAGAGAGGCAATGTGCTGTCGGGTGCAACTTTCTCACAGTTAATATCATTATCATTCTCCTCATCAGCAGCATCACTTCTACGGCAGTATTTCACAAAAGTATCTTATCTGCCCACAGTTTACTATTTATAATGTCTGGAGTCGTGCACTTAGCTGAAATTCATCTCATTGGTACCTTTCCGTCTTGACAGACGATATTTTGGTACATTGTGCTTCAAAAAGGCTTAATAACTACGACCCATGGCGGTGGCGAGTGTGGCTGGTAAGGCAAATTCTTGCTGCAAATGATTGCCCACAGTAGATGCATGTGAAAACATGGTCATTTCCACCATTGTGCATTATCTTACATCTCTCACGCTCTGTGTGTGCTTTATCTGCAATCATTTTCTCCTTTGTCTTTATTCCATTTCTGATAGTTGCCCTCCATGCAACACGTTCAGTGGCGACTTGCTCCCAATGTGCATTACCAATGCCTGTATCAATCATGTCCCGCATACACACATCTTTGTATCGTAGTAGAGGCCGACCCTGAGATCTCCTACCCGTCTGTAATTCACCAAAAAAGATGTCCTTTGGTTTTCTACCATCATCCATCCTCCTAACATGTCCTAATTATCTAAGTCTACGAAGACTGAGCATGGAATACACCGTCACACAACCTGATCTTTCAATACTTCAGTATTTGTGATTTTGTCTTGTCACTTAATACCAAGTATTCTTCGCAGACACCGCATATGAAAGCTGTTTAAACGTTTCTCTTGGTGTGAGTAAGTTGTCCAGGTTTCACTGCCATAAAGAAGAGCACTAAGGACACAGGCTTGGTAGACGAGGACTTTTGTTTTGGCAGTAAGCTTCCTGTTCTCCGAGACTCTTTTTGCTAACATGTTCATTGTTGTTGCTGCCTTGCCAATCCTGATGTTGATTTCCTGATCGAGGGATAATTTGCTATTTATCTCTGATCCTAGATATGTAAAATGGTCTACTATCTCCAGTTCGGCGTCGTCAATAATGATTGATGGTACACCGTGTGCACCTTGTGACATAATCTGTGTCTTCTTTTTGTTAATTGTTAAACCAAATTCAGAACAAGCATTGGAGAATGCAGATAGTAGATGTTGTAATTCCTCATCAGAGTGGGTCGTAATCACAGCATCATCCGCAAAAAGCAACTCTCTGATTAGTAACCTCCCAATTTTGGTCTTGGCCTTCAATCTCTGAGCATTATAGACGCCACCATCTGAGCGTGAGTGAATGTATATACCGGCATCCTGATCACGGAAGGCATATTTCAGTAGAAGTGAAAATTATATCCCAAAAGAGGGTGGGGGATATTACACAACCTTGTTTAACTCCACTCTTGATTTCAAACTCTTCTGAAGTTGAGCCATCAAACTTGATTATACCCTTCATGCCTGTGTGGAACGATTCCACTATGGACAGAAAAGTTGGTGGGCAGCTAATCTTCTTTAGTGCTTTGAACAGACCCTCACGACTGACCAAATCGAATGCCTTTGCGAGGTCGATGAAGGCAATAAACAGTGGCTGATTTTTATTCCCGGCATTTTCCTTGCATTTGTCGCAATGAGAAAATCATATCAATGGTAGACCGGTTCTGACGGAAGTCGCACTGTGATTCGGGGTAGACTTGATCTCACAGGACTTGATGTCTGCGCAGAACAATTCTGGCAAATACTTTCCCAACAACACACAGAAGTGAGATACCCCTATAGTTGTTACAGTCGCTTCGATCGCCATTGTTCTTGTACAGCGTTATGATGTTTGAATCTTTGAAATCCTGTGGGACTTGTCCTTCTCGCCAGCATAGCTCTATTAGCTGGTGGATCTGTAGAGTGAGTGTGTCTTGCCCACTCCTGATTACCTCTATTGGAATCCCATTCTTACCTGGAGCCTTGCCAGACGCAAGTTCATTTATAGCACACTTAACTTCTGTTATGATGGGAAGTGTGTCCAGGTGGTCAAGAGTTGGCAGGGCCTCTATGGCGTTGAGGGCTACATCCGATAGCTTGTTCTCACTTGAGTTAAGCTCTAAATAGTGCTCGACCCATCTATCCATCTGCTGTTTCTTATCAGTGATGATTTCTCCAGTCAAGGTATTCAGCGGTGCACTTCTTTTGATCATTGGACCACAGGCTTTCTTTATCCCTTCATACATGCTTCTGATGTTTCCCTTATCACTTGCGATTTGAATGGACTCAAATAACTTGATCCAATAGTCATTAGCACATTGCCTGGCAGCCTTTTGCACATCCTTCCTGGATTGCTTCAGCTCACTCAGAGTGTTACGCGTTGTTCTTTCCTTGTGTCTTAAGAGAGCTATCTTCTTTTTATCAATCAAGGGCTTCAGTATCTGGCTGTTTGCCGTAAACCAGTCCTGCCTCTTATGATCCACTGTGCCGTAAACATCTACCGCTGTTTTATAAATAGTTTCCTTAAGTTTACTCCATTTATCATTTACTATACAATTTTCTGATGTATCAGTGAAAGCGTCTTCAAGTTGCTGTTGAAATTCAAAGCACTTTCCAGGATCGTGAGTGTTAATAATATTAATCCTGGGGCTAGATTTGTGTTTAGCCGTGTAGATTCTCTTTGGTCTCAGCCTAACTCTTGCAACAACCAAAGAATGATCTGTATCACAGTCAACACTGTGGTAACTTCGAGTTAATGATGTATGGTTCAGATGTTGTCTCCGTGTGATAATGAAGTCCAGCTGATGCCAATGGCCGGATCTTGGATGTTTCCATGTGACCTTATGCAGCTCTTTTGTTAAAAAAAAAACAATTCTAATACACAGGTCATTTCAAGTGCTATGCTCCAGCAGCTTTTGCCCATTTTCATTCATGCGACCGATGTTGTATTTTCCAAGGCACACTGGCCATGAACTTGCCCACACGAGCATTGAAATCACCGAGCATATAAATGTAGTCGGATTTTGGAACTGCCTTGATCACAGAGTCTAGCTGCTCATAGAACGTATCCTTCACATCATCAGAGGAAGCGAGTGTCGGTGCATATGCAGTGATAATGGTGGCAAATCCAAAGAGGTTGCCAAGCGCAGGGATAATAATCTTTCATTACCTCCAGCTGGGATATCAATCATTCCCAGTAGCGAATTCTTCACTGCAAAGCCCACACCATGTTGCCTTTTTTCTGCCTGCCCTCTACCCTTCCAAAAAAATGTGTAATTGTTTTCCCTGAGTGACCCTTCCTCAGCGAGGCGAGTCTCCTGCAGGCCAGCAATATCAATGTTAAGACGATTGAGTTCAGCATCAATCACAGCAGTTTTTCACACATCGTCAATATTTGTCAAGTCAGTGGAAAATCCTGGACACATGGTTCTTACGTTCCAGGTTGCAAGCCGTAGCTTGAGGTTTCTGTTACTCTTTTTATTAGTACCCGGTGCATTGGTTTTACAGCCTGCGATTCAGATTTTGTCCTAGTCCCAAGCACCCATTGAAGCAGGCAGGCTGTGGCGGATCAGCACCCAATTGGCCGGGGGCTGTCCAGCTTGAGGCGTGCGGTAGCTGATCAGTGACACCTGTAGGTGTCTCCCACCGTCAGAGGCAACGCGTGGCGCCCCATGTCTACGCCAACTGACAAGGACTTATAACCCGTAACTGCTACCTCTCGCTTTGATTCCGAGACCGGTTAAGACCTGGGATGGAGTTATTGCCTCGCCATAGCACAAAGCCTGGGCTAAAATAAAGAAACCATGTGTTGCCCATGCAGCATGATCCCTCTCTCAGCCTGCCTAGTTCACTGCAGAGGAAAGTTATCTGGAACAAGACAAGCTGCAAAAGCTGCCGGATCAGCAAAGCAATGCTCTAACTGTCCGCCTGTCGGAGCTTCGATCCTAGACCAGCTGCCAACCAAGGCTTAGGGCCTGGTCTGCCCTGCATGACTATTTTGTCTTTGGTTTGCATTTCCTCGCACCAGGATAACGCCTGTACCCTCCCAATTGCGCTCTTCCGCCCGAAGCCTTTGGCACAATGTGGGGTGCCGGGTTTGGTAAGCGCCGCCCAATATTCGGCGCTGACAGAAAGCAGGTAGTGCCGTCTACTGTTATACAGTAGCTCAGTCATATCTGACTAAGACCTGGCCTGACCTGAAATTCACCTAGTATGATCTTAAAGAGTAGTTGGAACAATACAAGTCACAATAACATTGAAGGATTGTCAATGAATCCAATCATTCAGCAGTCACATATAACATTAAAGCCGAGTGTGTATATTGTGTGGAATTACCACTGTAAAAAATCATCTTGAATTATTACTCTTACTAAGTAAAGAGCAGAATAGCCCGAGCAAAGGCAACATTTTACAAAGTCCAGAATCGTCCCTGCAATTTATGTTGATCAACTGAGTTGAGGACAAGAGCTCATCAGAGCTATATCTTGCTGTTCCAAAGCCAATCTTGGATAATTGGCAGACACTGGGGGAATTGTGTGCAAGCTGCTATGACAGTGGTTCTCAACCTTTTTTTGGCTCGTATCCCCCTTCACCATATTTTCAGAACCTCATCCCCCCTTTCGTATTTCGACCCTGAAACCCCCACCCCCCCCCCCCCCAACCTTTTACGCAGTATACGTAATAATGGAAGCTAAATTTAATAGCACATACTAAAACAAGTCTAGACGTCTACATAAAACGTGATTTGCGGGTCTACTTACGTTATAAAATGAATTTCAGAAGAGTGAGACGTACAGAAACATAAAGTATGAAAGGAAAAACAAATCAAGTAATCGGTTCTTGTATTAACGCGATCTTGAAATAATCTTAATCCCCGGTCCCCCCTGGAAACCCTAAAATTCCCCCTCGTAGGGAATTCCCCACCGGTTGAGAACCTCTGTGATATGTGGTTTTATAGAAGAATAATGAGAACACCATGGAAGGATAAAAATACTAATGACGATATTTTGAAAGAAGTTCACTCACAACAAGAATTGGTCTATCACAAGGAGACAATCCGCATTATTTGGGCATGTCATGAGAAGGGGGAAAGCTGGAGTATGTCACCACAACAGATTAGGAGCCAAACAAATGTGTGTTTGGACCAAACAATAATGTTTGGCGGAAAATGAAAAGTATCAGTGTGTCACAGTGGTGACTTATCATTGGTATATGTGGTAGCAGACATGCTGTATTATAATGCAGTGGCAGCAATATAGCCACATATAAGCCCATGGCAGATAGCGGAAGTCGCTTACGTCATAATCATCTCATGGCACTTAATCAGTTAATATGAGCAAACGCTGCCCCATGGCTGAGATATTCTGATGTGTGTTTCATTGTACATCATACAACTGTCAGGTTTAACTAGAAGAAATACTGATGTGTGTTTCCTTCTACATCAATCAACTGTCAGGTTTATCTAGAAGATATTCTGATGTGTGTTTCCTTCTACATCATACAACTGTCAGGTTTATCTAGAAGATATTCTGATGTGTGTTTCATTCTACGTGACACAACTGTCAGGTTTATCTAGAAGATATTCTGATGTGTGTTTCCTTTTACATCAAACAACTGTCAGGTTTATCTAGAAGATATTCTGATGTGTGTTTCCTTCTACATCAATCAACTGTCAGGTTTATCTAGAAGATATTCTGATGTGTGTTTCCTTCTACATCAATAACTGTCAGGTTTATCTAGAACAGGGGTGGGCAAACTTTTCGTGCGGAGGGCCGCATTGACAAATGTAAAGCTATTAGCGGGCCGCATATATATATATATATATATATATATATATATATATATATATATATATATATATATATATATATATATATATATCCATTTTGTTTACAGCAACCTATCACAATGAGTAATTATTAATTATTTATAGGTTATTAAGCAGTATAAATAACTAATTATTGCAATTTTATTTTACTTATACACTTATACATTATATTTGACAATATGGACAAAAACTTTTACTAATTTGTTAACACGATTTTACAACTTGTTATTATAACAAATATTCTTTATTATCTATCAATGGCTTTAATTTAGACACACAGCGACTACATTGTCACTACAGTTGTTGATTTCTAATGAGATGTATGTAACTGCTTGCAATTTTTGACAATATTCTTGAAATGTGGTGCAAGTTTACTTGTTGAAATTCGCATGACAGCATGCAAGTTGCAGTCCGACAATAAAGACCTATTCTTAGATTTGTTGATCTTTAAGCAAGAGAATGCTTTTTCGCAAATGTATGTTGATCCAAATAATGATAACAGTTTAGCTGCAAAGTTTTTCAAGTTGGTAAATGATTCTTGTGACACACCATTGCCCTTAAGTTTCACATTCAATTCATTTAACTTTTCCATAATTTCAATGGCAAACATAAAGTCTAACTGCCACTCTTTGCTGACAATGTTAGTATTAAAGTCACATTCAATGCCTTTCATCTCTAGGAACATCACTATTTCTTCTCTGTGTTCCCACACTCGCTTCAACACCTTGCCGAGACTCAGCCATCGAACATTGGTGTGGTTCAAGACATCGGAATGTTCAGTTTCCAAATCGTCAAGTAATGACTTGAACTGTCTTGATTAAGTCCTCTTGATCTGATGAGGTTGATGATACTGACAACTGGATCAATAACATGCTTTATATTCAAAACAGTTTTACACAGACTTTCCTGATGAATCACACAGTGAAGTGGCAATAATGTGGGTCTGGATATTCTGCTTTAATCTTATCACTTATCAACTTTACCAGACCTACATTTTTTTCCAGTCAAAGCACGAGCTCCGTCAGTTTTAACACTTGCCATCTTGTTCCAAACCAACCCAGTTCTTTCAATACAGTTAGTAACAGCATCGAATATATCATGGCCTGTGGTTGTGTCTTTGAGTGACTCAACACTCAGTAACTCTTCAGTGAGTTTGAAAGAAGTGTTTATTTCACGTATAAATATCAATAATTGGGCAGTATCATGTACATCGGTACTCTCATCCAATGCAAAAGAGTACCACAAAAATTGTTTATTTGCATCTTGAAGTTTATGCATCAAATTGTCACTGATCTTGTCAACACGCCTGACCACAGTTCTCCTTGATAAAGTAATGTTGTCTAATCTGTTTGTTTGTTCTGGACACATAATGTTTGCTGCATCTAGCAAACATTCCTTGATGAACTCGCCGTCAGAAAATGGCTTGTTCTATTTTACACTTCTGTGTGACAGTACAAGACTAGCTTCAGTTGCAGCATCTTGAATTGAAGACTGTTTAGTTTGCTGTTTCTCCAAATTTTTCACCAACTCAAGGCATTTCCTTTCCTTCTCTTCGGTCGTTAAAGTGTATCCGAAATCGGAATGTTTTGTTTGATAATGTCTTTTTAAATTGTACTCCTTGAAGACAGGCACTGACTTACGACAAAACAAGCAAATTGATTTGCTACCAACTTTTATAAAACAGTACTTAGTTGTCCATTCATCATTTAAAAAAAACGGCATTCATCTTCAATCTTACGTTTGTAATTGACACTCATCATAACGGTACATGAAATTCTATAAAATTCAAGAAAATAGCTTAAAAACGAATTAATTTTTTTATATTTCTAAATGCCATCGCGGGCCGCATAAAATCACTTGGCGGGCCGCATGCGGCCCGCGGGCCGTAGTTTTCCCACCCCTGATCTAAAAGATATTCTGATGTGTGTTTCATTCTACATCATACAACTGTCAGGTTTATCTAGAAGATATTCCGATGTATGTATCCTTCTACATCACACAACTGTCAGGTTTATCTAGAAGATATTCCGATGTATGTATCCTTCTACATCATACAACTGTCAGGTTTATCTAGAAGATATTCCGATGTATGTATCCTTCTACATCATACAACTGTCAGGTTTATCTAGAAGATATTCTGATGTGTGTTTCATTCTACATCAATCAACTGTCAGGATTATCTAGAAGATATTCCGATGTGTGTATCCTTCTACATCATACAACTGTCAGGTTTATCTAGAAGATATTATGATGTGTGTTTCATTCTACGTGACACAACTGTCAGGTTTATCTAGAAGATATTCTGATGTGTGTATCCTTCTACATCATACAACTGTCAGGTTTATCTAGAAGATATTATGATGTTTGTATCCTTCTACATCATACAACTGTCAGGTTTATCTAGAAGATATTCCGATGTGTGTATCCTTCTACATCATACAACTGTCAGGTTTATCTAGAAGATATTATGATGTGTGTATCCTTCTACATCATACAACTGTCAGGTTTATCTAGAAGATATTATGATGTGTGTATCCTTCTACATCATACAACTGTCAGGTTTATCTAGAAGATATTCCGATGTGTGTATCCTTCTACATCATACAACTGTCAGGTTTATCTAGAAGATATTATGTGTGTATCCTTCTACATCATACAACTGTCAGGTTTATCTAGAAGATATTCCGATGTGTGTATCCTTCTACATCAGACAACTTTTAGTTTTATCTAGAAGTGCGAACATTGACACATTCTACCTTTTGGCTGAGATATTATGAAGATTTTAGATGTTGCAGTTGGACCTCTGAACCAACAACAATATATCCGGGCCTGCCACAGAGATCACCATTATCTCCGTTGCTGTTCAACGCCTACACCGTGAGAATTATCGGCGGGCAGATCAGAGGACAGGTTATGCCGACGTCTTATGCCAACGATGTGTTAGTGTATCGTCAGGGTAAGGATAGAGATCGAGTTGCTGTGGATCTACAAACAGAACTAAATCGCATAAGCACTTGGTGTGTGGAACCTGGGGCAATGGTCAACCCAACGAAGGCATCTGTGACACGGTTCTCTTTGAATAAACATATTGTCAACTCTCCAACACCAACTGTAAATTTAGGTATAGAAACGGTGGAAAGAACGCAGGCAATGAACTACCTGGGGATACATTTTGTTCGAAGTCTTGCTTATCAAGATCTTGATCCGAAGAGAGTGGCTGTTGTCTCTGGAGCGGTCTCGGCTGGCAAAGATTAGTTTCATTTTCGTGCCAGGGCATGCGGGTGTTCGAGGAAATAGCGGGCTGACAAGCTTGCACGTAAGGCTACTGTGGAAGGCGGACGAGCAATGGACCAGGCTGATATTCTGAATGCTCTACGAGAAGTAAGACTTTTGCGAGAACCAAGTGATGACTGTGGATCTACAACCATGGTCAGACTGCGAGAATAGCAAATTAAAAGAGGTGTGGCCAAACAAGAACACTACACGGGAAGCCAAAGACGATTAATAAACCAACACAGAACTGGTGTCGTTAGCCGCTACACCCTGCGTGATTTACTGAGGAGGGGATCCGAGCACTTATGGATTGAAATGTTCGAGGCTCGCACGTGACCAATCTTTCAACCAATCCTGACGATTCCTCAAGATTCAAACCGTTCGATGAAACGATCTGGAGATGGAATAAGACAATTGAGAGTTGTTTCGCCCTTCACAATGTGGTCCAGTCTGCTGTGCCAAATGTCATATCAAATAAGAGGTACATTAAAAATACTGACACAGTGCTTCAAAGGAGACATTCTAGTTTATACACCCACAATGGGAGACATTTATTTTTTCTTTCTTGTTTAATCAGACGCGAAATTAAAAATATGAAATCATGTCGATTGCGTGGACGACTTCTGGAAGATTACAATAAAGCCTGTCTGCAGATGTAGAAAGGATAATAAGAAACTCAAATACGGAGACGTAAGGAAGTCACTTTAAAATTAACCCATAATCCCCTATCCGATTATGGGTGTACATAATTCTACCTCGCGTCCACAACTGAACTGGCTGACCCGACAATCAAGTACTTGTCGTAACATGCCACATTGTTTAAGAACCGTGCGATTATATATCAAAGAATGAGTTTATTCAACAACAGGGGCATTTTTCAATGCAAATTCTAATCTGATTGAGTAAGACAAGCTTTTAATACATTGCAGGGAGATTCCCATAAGTAACCCCCACCCACACCCCCACCCCCGGATATTACCTGTATTCATGAATGTCATCTTCCAGAAATGAGTGCTGATAATTTCATTTCAGATTTCTCCGTAGTATGGGAAGTGCAACATATTCATTTAATTGTCTAAAGACACAGGTGCCAAAGGTCACATAGACATATATCTAATATATGGAGATCTCAGAGCTATTAAATCAACATCCCATTTGATATCAGAAAGTCAGTCTATGTAGGAGCGTCAAACATATTATAATAACTTATAACCATCCACAGACGTAACTATTGTAACATCACCAAACAAGCACCATACGTAAACATGGTGGCCATGTATTACCAGCAGTGCCAGCTACAAATGTGGCAACCATATATTTAAATTAGTCAACAACGAAAGTGTCTAAGACAGTATTAAACCGTGTAAACATCAACATACACTGCTAGATAAGACAGTATTAAACCGTGTAAACATCAACATACACTGCTAGATATGGTATCCATCACTACGGCGCTGTTGTCTCTGACAACCGAAACAACAACATTTGACCTACTTCTCAGTGTGGTACTCGCCCGAGAAGTCAATAGAATATTGTGTTATGTAGTTCTTCCTTGTGTCAGCGTGCTGGCAAACATGGGCAATGTGAGCAACATTGTCATACTGACTCGACAGGGATTTAGGAAATCTTCCAACATACTTACTTCTCTTGTATTTGGCTGTCTCTGATATTTTACTGGCGTTTGGTGTAAACAACATTCCTCGTTGGCTTACGCAGAAAATAACCCTCCAGCATTTCAGTTCTCTGAAAGTGTCATTTACATATGTTTTGTATTATATATGGTGACTGTCTGTGTTTATAACCCTGGAATATTCTCTGCAGTGCTCATTCCTGTACTAATAACAGGCGAACGTATATTAGCCATATTTTGTCCATTCAAAGCGTCTTTGATATTAACTCCACGGCGTATACTAATTGCCGCGTCTTGTCTCTATGTTGCAGCCGTAGTGTATTTTCTATACACGCACCTATTATGTATACAGTTAAAGCAAATTGTCTTACAAGGCGTCTCTGCTAGCAGACTCATCCTCACTGATATGTGTATAAATCACCACACAAGCGGACTGTATCAGCTGATAACTCAAATTGTTAATTACATGACAGGAATAGTACCAATCAGCCTGGTCACAGTGGGATGTGTAGTTATCGGACTCAAGACCATACACATTACCAACAAACGCCGTCGTCTGACATCCAGTCAAGGCCAGGTCACCACTAAACACGGTATCACGAAGACAACTAGAACTTTACTGAGTATTTGTCTCCTGTACATTTTCTGTTACGGTTTTACATTTATCGTCTCAGAACTTGTGCGCCATAAACCACTAGTAGACCAATGGACACTTCAGCTTGTAATATTCCGCCTTCTAGATTTATTAGCTTGGGTAAACTGCCTTGGAGACTTTCTGATCGACTTCAGCGCCAACAACAGATTCAGGAAAGCCATCATCGTGGGTCAGAGAATCAAAACATAAAGATAGAAGTGAAGACACATTACTGTCGTGCTCAAGTCAATTATGTTTTTGTGACATAAATAATATACACTATGCAGATCACACAGTATTGATGGGACGCAGAGGTGTTTCCAAGGCACCAGGGCCGGGTTATATACTGGCCAAGACCTATTGACGCGTCCTCGTCGAGCGTCCTGGGCAACAGGTCCCTTTGGGGTCCTGGCTAAGGTCAATAGGATCGCCGATTCCTCTGAAGTCAGAGAGTGTCTGCCTGTATGGCGAGGAACCACCAGTCTGCACACCAATAAGCCAGACATGGGACAACGGATACTCATGCAAACCTCAGGTCCTGTATGACATCACACTGATGTTGGACAACAGGATGTCTTCATCCGACATACAGGACTTCGCGTTGGAGCTTAAGCCAATGAACACAAGCAAACACAGTATTGATAGCGGATAATGCAACAGATCTACAACAATTGTTGGACATTGTAGTAACAGAGAGTGCAAAGAAAGGACTCTCCTTGAATATCTAGAAAACAGTAACAATAGTGATATCAAAGAAACAGGTGACACCCAAATGTGAAATAGAGATAGAAGGGAAAATTCTTCACCAAGTGGATAGTTTTAAATATCTAGGGACATTTATAACATCTGATGGAAGATGCACAACAGAGATCAAGAGCAGAATAGGGCATGCAAAGGCTGCATTAAAAAAATGAATAATATCTTATGCAATAAGTCGCTATCATTGAATGTAAGAAAGAGAGTGCTGAAGAGCTATATAGAACCTGTTTTGCTGTATGGCTGTGAATCTTGGAATATAAATGAACAAATTAGGAAGAGATAGGAAGCAACAGAGATGTGGATCCTTAGACGAATGATGAGAATTCCTTGGACTGCCAAAGTTACTAACGACGAATGCCTTAAAGAGGCTGGCGAAACTAGAACATTATATACAACAATAAGAAAGAGACAAACAGCTTTTTTTTGGTCATGTGATGAGAAGAGAGGCGCTGGAGAACATCGTGGCAACTGGAAAGATCGAGGGGAAGAGAGGCAGAGACAGACCACGAGAAATGTTACTGGATGGATTGCGACGGTGGCATGGAGGAATATCAACGGCAGAGTTGATCCAGAAAACCAAAGACAGAGATCTGTGGAGAGTCATGAACGCCTACGCCAGTCGGTACGGCACTTGATGGTGGTGATGCCATTGTCGCCTGATATGTTTCGTTTCTGAGGTGCATATTTCACCCTGTGTTGATTACACGATTAAACAGTCAGTCCTGAAACAGCTTTTGTAGACATAGGCCCTATGTACTGCTGAAATATGCATTTTTCACACATTTCTTGCTGACATTTCTATTGCTGAAATATTTATTTCTCAAATATTTAGTTTTCGTATATTTATTCCTGAAATACTTATAAAGGAATATGTATTGCTTAAATATGTATTGTTGAACTACGTATTGCTGACATATATATGCTCAAAAACATATTGGTGAAATAAATATTTTTCGCAAATGTAATGCTGAAAATGTATTGCTGAAATATACATTGCTGATAATGTACTGCTGAAATATATGTTGCTGAAATATGCTTGCTGAAATATGCATTGCTGAAATATATATTGCTGAAATACGTATTTTTCACATATATACTGCTAACATACGTTTTACTGACACACACACACACACACATATATATATATATATATATATATATATATATATATATATATATATATATATATATATATATATATATATATATTGCTGCAGTATGTATTGCTGAAATATGTATTGCTGAAATATATATTGCTGAAATATGTCTTTTTCACATCTATATTGACTACACTGGGGAATTTGATAAGGTGAAACACTAAGAAATAATTAGAATGTTGGACAATTTAAACATTGATGGTAAAGACCTGAGAATAATAAAAAGCATTTATTGGCAACAACGTGTTTAACATACTTGTGTGCTATCGCCAGATCTGTTAATTTTAAGCAGTTATTACTAATGAGATCCATATAATATATGCCACTAATATCAGTTGGTTGGCATAATATAAATAACCTGTGATATGCCCATTACACAGTTGTGATCCCTGAAAATGAAATACAATTATAAGAAATTATAACTATAAATGCATCAGAAAATCAAAACAAAATTTCTAATAACACAAAAACAGCAGTTGCGATAATTACAAGCAAAACATATCTTTTCAAATCTATCATCATCATCATCATCATCATCATCATCATCATCATCATCATCATCATCATCATCATCATCATCATCATCATCATCATCAAGTGCCCTGCCAGCTGGCATAGGCGTTCATGGCTCTCCACAGATCTCGGTCTTTGGTGTTCTGGATCAACTCTGCCTATGATATTTCTCCATGCCACCGTCTCAATCCGTCCAGCATTATTTCTCTTGGTCTGCCTCTGCCTCTCTTCCCCTCGATCTTTCCAGTTGTCACGATGTTCCCTAATGCCTCTCTTCTCATCACATGACTAAAGAAAGCTGTTTGACTCTTTCTCATTGTTGTATATAGTGTTCTAATTTCATTAGCCTCTTTCAGGAAATAGTTGTTAGTTACTCTGGCAGTCCAAGGAATTCGCAACATTCGTCTCAAAATTCACATCTCTGTTGCTTCTAAGTTCTTCCTAATTTGTTTATTTACATTCCAAGATATATCGTTTTAGTAAATATAACTAGTCTTAAACAAATGGGCACTTTAATAACAGCAGATGAAAGATATATTAAAGAAGCAAAAGAGCATTTCACGAGAAGAAGAATGGTTTATGCAATACGTCTTTATACATGGAGGTGAGAAGTTCTTAAGATCTGTAGCGATCCCATGGCAATGAGCTATGGACAATGAGCAGAAAAATCAGGATTGGTGTGGACACTTCAGAGATGCCAATTTATAGGAGAATGTTGAGTGCACCATGGACCAATAAACAGAGTAACGAAGAGATTGAAGTTATCTGGCAAAGCGTACTGGTCACTCGTATCAAAAGAGGACAATTCACATTCTTTGGGCACACGATGAGGTAAATATTGCTACAAGACATATGGCTGAGATAGATATTGCTACATAAATATTGCTGAAATATATAGTTTTTAGATAAATATTGCTGAAATACATCAACTGGTCAACAGCATGAGAATAGAGGTGGAAGCAGTAACAGCGGTATTCTGTTAGTTAGAGAAGATCGCTGCAACACACATTGCATTCATTACGGACTACTGTATGTGTCGTAATTCTGTTACGTAAAGCTGCACTACTTTGTGTCATTTTATATTGTTTACATTTTCACAGCTTTACCGCAGTTCCACCAAATTTTATTCATATTTTTACAGATAATAGTATGTTTAGTAAGGTGGAGAAAAAATTGTTTCGTGTGGAATGAAAGGTGGAGAAGGTGGGGTAACAGACTGAGAACCAGTATGTGGAAAGAATGCGATTACTGGGGATTGGCAAGGGTTCTGGAAGAATCTCAAAAGTGAGAGGGAAGACCAGGAGAACGTTCAATCAGATAGCGGTGGGAATGATTAGTAGTGTGACTCTTCGCTGGCTGTTGAACGAGGGGACAGAGCGCGCATGGGAATGTCCTGAGAGCAGTGATGTTGGTCTTAGCTAGGGAAAGGTTAGAGGGGAAGAGAGGCAGCGGGAGACCAAGAGAAAAGATGCTGAACAGTTTGACATCACGGCATGTCAGTATCAGAAAAGATTGGCCACACAAGAGACAAAAGGCTGTGGACATACATAATCACTAACACCACAAAGCTTGGGCTATAAGAAGAAGAAAATCATACAGTCAAACACCAACAGTGATATAAAATACAGTTACGCTGATTTTAAAATAACTCATGATTCTAAACATACTTGACCAAAAACGTATTCATATTTTTACTTTTATAAATTCTCATGCCAGGTTACGAGAGTGCAGGCTTCCTGGCAATCCAGCATGCAGTTTATGATTCTCTGATGTATGAATATGTGGCAGGGAAAGAAGCTCAAGAGAAGTATAAAGCTACAGACATTATGTTACGCCGTCACCCTTTCCCACCATATACCGGTGACTATTATCCTTTAATTCTGCAGAGTGATTTTCCTCTGATAATCATGCTAAGTTTTATAGTTTTGGTGTTAGGAATTGTACGAGATATTGTACTGGAGAAAGAACGGCGACTGAAGGTAATTTAAGTTGTTAACTTAGTGTAATGTTTTCTTAATAATTATCATTAAGTGTCTTACCTGCTGGTGTCTGCGATCATGCTACACCACATCTTGATAACTCCGTAATTATGAGAGAAGGAAAGGCTGCAACAGGATGTTACAATAGGACATGTTTTAAAAAAAAGAAGAAAAGTTAGGTATGTGTAATTCCTGCGAATAGGCGGTTGAACTGTTAATGGATCTGGAGTGTTTATGCTTGTGACCACTGTAGCTACGGTTTATGTAAGCATGTTCCTCATGTTGGACTGGTAGTGCATGGTTCCATCACCCTGCTACTGAGTTGAGTGCGTGGAGCAACAATGTGAGCTGTGAATTTCGGGAGGAGTGCTTTTACATCTGTCCGCGGTTGTTTTTAGCGTGAACCGCATGTTCAGAAAAATGGCGTGTTTTTCGTGGCGGACTTTTGTGTTGGCACATTGCATAGTATACCTGTGCGGGCTATTGGTTTGTCAAGACTCCTTCTGTTCAACTTTTCACATGAGGCAGTGAAGAGCATTTTGTGTGATATTCACTGGCACAGGAACAGAGCATAATGGAGCGACCCTTTGCCGTGAAGTTGGAACCCCGACTAACTAACTAACTAAATAACTAACTAACTGACTGACTGACTGACTGGCTGACTGACTGACTGACTGACTGACTCCTATGAAAAACTGAGAGATGCTAAACAAAGACACAGTGTGCACACCTTATAACGAACTCCTCCACGGAGTTCCTGCAGAAGATGGATATAATCGAAACGTCGTTCGTTGTATCGTAGTATACATATTTGTTTTTTATTACTTTTTTGGAACCCCCCCCCCCCCCACTGATTTATGTTGCAGTGCCTTTCCTTGTACTCTGTGTTTGTGTTTAGTATCTCTCACTTTCCTCCCAGTGAAGTTCCTTGTGCACTGTGTTTGTGTTTAGTATGTCTCACTTTCCCCCCAGTGCAGTTCCTTGTGCATTGTGTTTGTGTTTAGTATCTCTCACTTTTCCCCTAGTGCAGATCCTTCTACTCTGTGTTTGTGTTTAGTATCTCTCACTTTTCCCCCAGTGCAGTTCCTTGTACTCTGTGTTTGTGTTTAGTTTCTCTCACTCACACACCCTCCCCCACCCCCACCCCAGTGCAGTTCCTTGTACTCTGTGTTTGTGTTTAGTTTCTCTCACTCACACACCCTCCCCCACCCCACCCCAGTGCAGTTCCTTGTACTCTGTGTTTGTGTTTAGTTTCTCTCACTTTTCCCCCAGTGCAGTTCCTTGTGCACTGTGTTTGTGTTTAATATCTCTCACTTTTCCCCCAGTGCAGATCCTTCTACTCTGTGTTTGTGTTTAGTATCTCTCACTTTTCCCCCAGTGCAGATCCTTCTACTCTGTTTTTGTGTTTAGTATCTCTCACTTTTCCCCCAGTGCAGTTCCTTGTGCACTGTATTTGTGTTTAATATCTCTCACTTTTCCCCCAGTGCAGATCCTCCTACTCTGTGTTTGTGTTTAGTATCTCTCACTTTTCCCCCAGTGCAGTTCCTTGTACACTGTGTTTGTGTTTAGTATCTCTCACTTTTCCCTCAGTGCAGTTCCTTTTACTTTGTGTTTGTGTTTAGGTTCTGTCACTCACACACTCCCCCCCCCTCTCCCCCCCCCCCCCTGTGCAGTTCCTTGTGCTCTGTGTTTGTGTTTAGTATCTCTCACTTTTTCACTAGAATTACACATACCTAACTGTTTTTATTTCTATCCGCAAGGATGTATCTGCCGACCTCCATGGCGAAGGGGTTAAGGATGTTGTTCGTAATCCCATATACCCACATGAAAAACACAGCTGCGCGAGATTTGGCAACAGATCGCTTTGCGCTGGTTACTTACGGAGGTATGTGAGCCGGTCGTTCAGAAAGCAATGGCAAAATACTGAACGTAAAAACTTGCCAAGACATCAACAGCAGCTGAAAAATGGTGGTGTTGGCTGCACCGTCCTGTAAAGAAGATGCAAAAAAAAAAAACATGATGTATCTACCTACGTGCTGATATTTTCCCGTAAATATTTCGTTACAATGTTTTCCAGTTTTGATCTTCTCATACGACCCCAAAATATTGTTGATTGCCACTTTCTGGTGTTTGTGATAAGTTGTCTTTTTATTTGAAAAAGACAAACGTAAAAAGTCCTGTGACAGGAACTTACTGTGGGTATGTAGATTGTTAGAACCATTAAATTTTGTGGCTTGAGTGCACGGAGGATTGTGTGGCAAGTCTTTCCCTCTCATAGCGAACGACAAGAGCTGATACCGAATCCTTGTCCAGCCATGCCACTGCCATTGTTGGCGTAGCGTCCTAACCGTTATATCAACGCGCCCGCTTTTTAAAAATTGTTCCCTCTTTTAAAACATTTAGATTACACATTTTGGCTGTGCCGGTTATATTCGGCATATTTTTGTAAGACTATATTTCTGTGACTTCTGGGGGTGTTTTGCTTGTTCAAGATTTACAGCCATATGTTAATATTGGTTATATTTAATACGCAGCAATTATTTTTCTTACGGCGACTTAATGCAAACAATGTTCTTAATTTTATTAACTGCAATTTTTGTTGCCTTCTTCTGTTATTTCTTTGATAGCTCTTCCATATGATATTGCCGATGTACCTAAATAGTTGAATGTCTGTACTTGCCCAAAATTAATATGGTTGATATTAATAATACAATTGTGTAGGATCCATGCTTTCATATTATCATTTTTTAAATGACGCATATCCCTTGCAGGACGTTACAGTCAACACCAGCATTTTTTCAGCTATTGTTGATGTACTAAGCAAATTTTACGTTCAGTAGTTTGCCATTGCTTTCTGAACGACCGGCTCCCATACCAACACGTTATAACACAACGCGACACGGTCTGCTGCACAAATCGGTCGCGGCTGCGTTTCGAACGCCTGGTAAGCGGCTCACGAACAGCGTTCGCAAGCTTTTGGCCACGTAGACCAGCATATTACCATTTCTTACGTCTTATTATTCAAACTGAGGCCATTAGTTCAGTTTCTACATTCACATTATTAACCCATTCTTTCTGTTTTGTTGCTACCAAATAATTGCCACCAGCATTTGTTTTAACTCTCGCTCGCTTTGATCTCAAGCGTTGTCCATAAACGTTACTTCTAGCAGTACTGGTCAGAACTTTGCTTGGGGATTAACTTTCCCTATTACCAGTGTCCCTCGCCAATAGGCGAACCCACTCCGACTTCAGAGGTACTTGTGATTTACGTTGCCAAGTCAAGGACGAGAAATCAACATTTTAGCCCACCTGGCCGATGTAGCGGTTGAACACGCTATCTCAGCATCAACACACCAGATTTTTATGAACGAGCGCTCTTGTCTATTCGGCCATGATGGCCTCCCATCAGCATATCAGATGTTTTTAGTATGTTTGTTTCTTTGTTGAATATCCTATTTACAGGACATTGCAGTCAACACCAACATTTTTCAGCTGCTGTTGATGTCTTGGCAAGTTTTACGTTCAGTAGTTTGTCATTGCTTTCTTAACGACCGGTTCGCACAAGTCCGTAAATAACCAGAGCGACGCGATCCGCTGCCGAATCTCGCGCAGCTGTGTTTCATATATATATGGGATTTCGAACAGCGTCCTTAACCCCTTCGCCAGGGAGACGGCTTTTTTAATATTAACAGCTGCAGTCCCTGTCACATTTTCGATTGATCTTATGACACCTTCTGTCAAACAATAAACAAAACAAGAATACAGTACAGGACTTACCCTTGCCTGACATCCTTCCTTATACACTATGTACTTAAGTCAGTGCTTATGGCTGCTGTTTGCTGGCATTATATGTTCTTTATTACTCTCAGATCATTGTTGCTGCCGTGGCTTAGGGCGGTGAACGCGTTGTATTTCCCGTCATACGGAGTCGAGGGTTCCAAATTAGCTGCAGACAATTTAGAATCTTTTGTTGATTTCGATGGTATCGGTGTCGGTCTTTCAAAAAGCCATTGCGAACTACTGCAAATCACTGCCTAGTAAATCATAAACGGTGTGTGTTTGTGTGCCCGCGCGTGTGTGTGTGTGTGCGCGCGCGTGTGTGCAGGCATACGCTTGTTCATGTATATGTGTGCATGCATGTGTGTTTGTGTGTGTTGCTTCAAAGAAAACAGTACACTCATATTATGTGGTTGTTTCGGGATTTGAAATTTAAATATTGAGCACAACCCACTACTGGCAACGCCGATCGCATTCTGGTATGAACCTAAGGCCCATCCACGTCAATATGGAAGCACTATACTCGAGTTTCGCCCTCATTTGAGCTCGTCAGTAGTGCATATCCCTGACCGGATCCGGAAACAGTCCCGGATCACGCGTGTGAAGCGGGTGTGTAACCACGCGGCACACACTGGACACACCAAATGATCACAACAGAACATCACAACGCTACCCATCGTAGGCTATGCTCAAGATTGCCCAATCGCCGCGACCGACGTCCGTCAATCGATGGGACCCGAACGATCAGGACTTCTCACTGGCAAGGAACACCAGGCCTCCTAAATCCAGTGAGCAATAATCAATTGATTATGTGGTTGTTTCGGGATTTGAAATTTAAATATTGAGCACAACCCACTACTGGCAACGCCGATCGCATTCTGGTATGAACCTAAGGCCCATCCACGTCAATATGGAAGCACTATACTCGAGTTTCGCCCTCATTTGAGCTCGTCAGTAGTGCATATCCCTGACCGGATCCGGAAACAGTCCCGGATCACGCGTGTGAAGCGGGTGTGTAACCACGCGGCACACACTGGACACACCAAATTATCACAACAGAACATCACAACGCTACTCATCGTAGGCTATGCTCAAGATTGCCCAATCGCCGCGACCGACGTCCGTCAATCGATGGGACCCGAACGATCAGGACTTCTCACTGGCAAGGAACACCAGGCCTCCTAAATCCAGTGAGCAATAATCAATTGATTATGTGGTTGTTTCGGGATTTGAAATTTAAACGTGATTGTTTAAACGTGATTTAAACGCTTCACACGCG
This sequence comes from Cepaea hortensis, assembly GCA_963921405.1. NCBI lineage: Eukaryota > Metazoa > Mollusca > Gastropoda > Stylommatophora > Helicidae > Cepaea > Cepaea hortensis. The sequence continues at coordinate 63,587,824 of OY992880.1, read as the reverse complement.
TGATCCGGGACTGTTTCCGGATCCGGTCAGGGATATGCACTACTGACGAGCTCAAATGAGAGCGAAAATCGAGTATAGTGCTTCCATATTGACGTGGATAGGCCTTAGGTTCATACCAGAATGCGATCGGCGTTGCCAGTAGTGGGTTGTGCTCAATATTTAAACACTCATATTAGTTTAATTGCGGTTATTATCCACCTTGAACATTTCCTTGACAGTTGTGTAAGACTGGGCAAGTTCATCTATTTTTTCATGTCTTTGCTGACTCTAGGAATCCATGAAGATGATGGGGATCAACAACTGGCTGCACTGGGTGGCTTGGTTTACAAAGCACTTCTTGTTTCTTCTGATATCTGTCACAATCATGACCATTTCCTACACTGTGAAACTGGATGCCAGCAAAGGGAGCGTTGTAGCACAGACTCATCCAGCAATTGTGTTTATTTACCTTCTGTGTTTCTCTGTGGCCACAATCACATTTTGCTTTGCTGTCAGTGTTTTCTTTTCCAGACGTGAGTTTTTTCTTTATTTGAAATCTTGAAATTTAGTTTAATTTAGTATGTTAATTGTGAAAGAATAGGCTAGAATGTCTCTTTTGCTCGTAAAATGGCTTAAGTAATAGTGTTTTATTTACCAAAGATTAGAGGTAAAAAAAAATATGTCAGTTGCATATCCTTTACAGTACCAGTCAACCCTAGCATTTATGCTGTTTGTGATTCCTGGGAAATATTACGTCCAGTAGTTTGCCATTGATTTCTGAAGAACAAGCACTCATGACCATTTTATAGAAACCAACACAAGGTGGTATGCTGTGTTTCGAATGCGGTATGCGAGGTTACGAATTGCATATGTAACGCCTTTGCCACAGAGCAGGCACAGGTTACAGTGTTCTTTGTTACATGTTCATGTCTTCTGTGTCTGAGGTTAATCTGTTCTTTGTTACAGTTTAATGTTTTCTATGCAATAGATTAATGTTGCCTTTGTTTAAGATTAAAAGTCAAGTTTGTCGACTTCACTGCACCAGGTTTTATCTCAGCTAACACGTTCGCTTACAGCACAGCAGCTAGCCACCTGCCAAAAACATTGCGTAGAACACAAACTTCTTGCCCCCCCCCCTCCCCCCCCCCCCATCCCATGTGTCTGAACAAAATATACTCCAGAACCGACTGACGGAATCTTACACTAACAATCTCCTCAACATGCGTCAGACAGCTTAACCACCAACAGTTAGCGTATTCTTGATTAAAGTTAAATGTTTTCTAAGCCTAGCTTTAGCTTTTCTTTGTTAAAGGTTAATATTTTATATACCAAGAAGCACGTGCAGTCATTTGGAAGGTAATACATCATTATAGTTTATCTTATATATAAAAAAGACTTGTGCGTATGTATCTCTGCATGTATTTATGTATCTCTGTCCGTATGTCCTTTATACGCTCGCGAACGGCCCATCCGATTGAGATGAAATTTTCTACACGCCTTCCTTTCATTCCAGAGATGCCAACTGTCGTATTTTTTTTTTCTTCTTCCTCCTCCTCCCTCCTCCCTCCTCCCCCTCCCAAAATACGTACGTCCAGGAAATGGTCTTCTACATAGACACTTCTCTCTGAGGTCCGCGATAACATCGGGAACGAGAACTTATATGACTACTTATATAAATTAAATGAGATGCTTCACACCAGGAGCTGGGCGATGTCGGGCCGGGTCAGACAGGCAGACAGACAGACAGACAGACAGATAGTCGGTAACGGGAACGAGAACTTATATGACTACTTATATGAATTAAATGAGATGCTCCCCACCAGGGTCTGGGCGAAGCCGGGCAGGGTCAGCTAGTTTAATTATAAATAAAGAAACAAATGCAATCATTTTGAAGTTAACAAATTATTTTCGTATATTTGCTAATAAATAATTATTATCTATACAACTATTAAATTATGTATATTTATTCCTATTTTCTAGCAAACGTTGGAGCAGCCATTGGAGGGATGTTATTTTTTGGCTTCTACATTCCGGATTACTTTTTACAAAGTAGATATTCAACATTAACCTGGATATCTAAAGTTGCAGCGTGCTTAGACTTTCAAATAGCCATGGCGTTCGGTGGAACACTGCTGGGAATGTTTGAGGGCATGGGTGAGTACTTGTTTTCATTTACAACATATCCCTGCTCACCGTCTTTTTCGGCTAGAAAGGTCTTATTCTCCAAGCACGGTCTTTCACACGTCACTCTTCTATTGCAAGGAAACATCTTGAAAACCAAGAGGAGGTGAACTGATTATATAATGTAGCAACGCGTAAGAGTAACCGGAAGGGAGAAATAGAAATGCAGAGAGGCCTTGTGTAGTCTGTGATACATAAATATACATCTGTAATTTAAAAGTAAAACTCATTTTGGCTGTTCATGTTGTTTGTATTGTAGCATGCAATAAAATAAGGACCTTAATCTACAATGACTTTTTTGCATATCCTTTTTACATGACATCGCAGTCAACACCAGCATTTCTGCGGCTGTGATCACTTGGCAAGTTTACGTTCAGTAGTTTGCCATTGCTTTCTGAACGATTGGCACCGTTACCAACGCAACATGGTCTGATGCCGAATCGCGCGTATCTGTGTTTCGAACGCGGGTATACGAGATTACGAACCGCGTCCGTAAGCCCTTCGCCAGGGAATAGAAAAATGCAGCACGAACATAGAATTGGTCACTCTACCTCATAATGTCATTACCTAGTGAATGTGAAATTCTTATAACTTCACAAGCCTATAGTAGCATCTGCCATGGATTTACCTTATATGTGAACAGGATAAGGAAGAAAGTGTCTTTCATTTAGAAATGAGAGAAGATAGGTATGAACAAGTATTTTCACATGTGGATATTACTGCAGTAAATTTACGCATATATAGAAAAATACAAACTAACTTCAAACGATTGCGGATATTTTGAGTGGATTCTTGGGTGGTGGGTTAGATATTATAAATGTAAAGAAGGAATGCAGTTTAAAACTCTTTCACTACCAAACAAAAATTGGGCTGTGACCAAACAGAAATTTATGGCAGAAAATTGGAAGTAGAGGTGTGTTACAATAATGATTTTAAAATGGTTAAAATGGTAGCAGATCTATTGTATTACATATCAAATTAAAGAGGATTGCACAAGGAACATGACAGTGTTAATAATTAATTGATAGGTTACAAATATTATGACAATAATGAGAGGTTTAATAATAACAACTGAAATTAAAGAGGTAAAAATTATTTAAAAAACTGCACTTATAAGGTGTTTTCTACACTCCTGTACTGCTAATCATGTTTAATTTGCTGAATAATCAAACAAACACCACTTGTCTTCAAGAATATAAACAGTATTGCTCATTAAAATCACCCAAAAGGAAGTTTTGGTGCATATTCTGAACCATGTCTTTTTCACAAAAAATTGAAAAAAATAATGACAGAAAACTGTTAGTTGGGGTATGTCACAATAATGTTATGAAAATGGTTAAAATTGTAGCAGCAATGTTGTATTATATATCAAAATAAAGGGGATTGCACAAGGAATATGTTGGTAATGGAATTATTGCTTTAGGTTGTAAATATAATAAAATAATAACATAATTTGTAAAATAATTGGACAAAAAGAGGTAACAATAAGGTAAACATTGCACTTATAAGGTGTTTTCTATACTCCTATACTGCTAATCATGTTTAATTTACTGAATAATCAAACAAACACAACTTGTCTTCAACAGCATAAGCAGTATTGCTCATTAAAATTATCTAAAAGGAAGTTTTGGTCTTTTTCACACAAAATGAAAAAAAATAATGGCAGAAAACTGTAAGTAGGGGAGTGTCACAATACTGTTATGAAAATGGTTAAAATTGTAGCAGAAATGTTGTATTATATCAAAATAAAGGGGATTGCACCAGGAATATGTTGGTATTGATCTCATATATAAACATAGTATATATTATATAATATAAAATAATGTTTAAAATAATTTGAAAAATAGAGGTAAAAATGATGAAAACATTGCACTTACTAAGGGGCGTTGTTATCCTGATCACTGGTAAATCACTGCTAATCCTGTTGAATTTACTGAACAAACACCACTTTTCTAAAATATGAACACAATTGCTCCGAAAAGAAGTTTCAGGAATAATCTGAGCTGCTTCGCGATGTGCACTTTCAATTAAACTTTGCTCGAAATCCTACAATGACAGTTTTTTTTCCTCCTTTCTCTGTTTGGCATATTGAATGTAGGATGTTCATTTTTATTTGCAATATGTGGCAGTCTATTTGTGATAGGCTGCAAAGCAAACTTTGGGGCACAAGTGTGGTTTATTAGTGCATCCGGAGCAAACAAACGATGATATGTGTCGTTTAGTTCGAGCGCTGCAAAAAACAGTCTCTATTGACACCGATAAATTCTATTAAATGCTTGGCTCCTGTCAATTTTCTGAACAGACTTTTTGAAATTATTTTGCACGCAGAGTGTCAACATTTCAGGAATAATCTGAGCTGTTGCGCGATGTGCACTTTCAAGTAAACTTTGCTTGAAATCCTTCAATGACAGTTTTTTTTTTTTTGGTTTATTGTTTTATTTTTGCACCTGCTGTGAAACATGGTGTGATAAATAGATTCAAATCGATTCCTTGGAAACATAGTGGCATACCAAGGAGTATATAAATGTGCACTTGTACATCAGTAGTCTTTGATAGATGGTGTTGGATCAAGTCCCATAGCAATAATGACAGACGTAAACTTTAGCCATTCGTGCTTCGTGAGTGGGGTCCAGGATAACAGACTAGAATGTTTTCTTTTAGGAGTGTTCTGCATCAATATCTTTTTCTTATATTTGTTTACATTTTTAATTAAACAATCCACTATGTCATCATCAAAAAATACTTTGAGAAAATCCATAGGTGTTTGCAGTTGATAAAGTTTAGAGTTGACGTGAGATCTTCGAGGACGAAACTCAAACTTCGGTTTTGTTTCCCCTTCTGAACATCTTGCCATGTCGATGGTGATGGGATAGGTGCATCACGCTCTACATAAGCTTGTAAATTCAAGTTTTTTTCCCTCCAGTTTTATTCTTATTTTGTACTGTTTGCTTTCCTTTGCGCTGAGAAGTTATTGTGACACCCTGACATTCATTGTCAGATGGACATTGATTGTCAGACACCTCAGCTGAAGACGAAGTTCCACTAGTAGTAGTATCTTTATCACCACGTGCTAAAACTTTACATTCACATATAAAACTGCTGTGTGAATCACTAATATCGGAATCACTATTGTTTAAAACAGTTATAAACAATAATCTAACTTGATCTCAAGTCATACTACGTGGACGCAAACTGGTGGGTGTTTCCATTGTGAAAAACCAAATAAACAACTTTAAAACTGAAAATACACGAAAATCCAATGTTAACGAATGTTTGACGACACAATCATGACGTAGCTATCTTTCTGCTGTGCGACTTTTCAGTTTACTGTAACTTAAAATTCCGAAATGGAGCAGAAATGAATCAAATAAACCACTGATCATTTTGTGGCAATAAAAGTACCAATTGCCACCACAGCGGATCCAATGTGGCACCAGATGGGCCCTTGGTAGCGAAAGAGTTAAATTCGGAAAGTGAGCCAGTTCTGCCACTGCTTTGGCAAGACTAAAATGAAAATAAAAGCAACCCGAAAAAAAGTCAATAAATAAATCCTGCAACAAAAACCTGCTGTGGGTGTGTGAACTGTTAGGCCCATATTTGTAACGTCTGGTATGCGGGCGGGGCGGCGCCAGGCGTATGGACTCCTAAAAGAATCCCCTGCTCCTTCCCTAGCAGGAAAGCTCTACTAGGGTGACCGATATATCCTGCCCTCATATCAAACCAACTATGGAAAATAAAATAAAAATTATCGTGGAAGCAACCGGTGTACGTGCTTTGTGCTCTATACCTTTGACAACAGCCAGCGGGGAGAGAATGAAGCGGGGGAGAAGCGGTAGAGGGGGGGGGGCGAAAAAGAAAGAGGAGGGCTGGAGCCAGAAGGAATAGAAGAAAACCGTATTGTTTTGGGACTCAAAAATGTACGGGTTGGGTATTGGAATTGCCGTGGAGCAAAGCAACAAGGACCAATAATGGAGAAACTGGTCTACGATTTTGATGTCCTGATGTTACAAGAACTGAATACAAACTCTTTTAAGTGCCCTAGCTATCATGTTACATTAACCCAACCGGGCAGAGAAGGCATGGGCAGGCTCTGGTGGTCAAGGATGGTTCACAGCATTCGATACTGGATACGTGTGGGGTCAGGAGTGTATAGAGGTACAGGGAATGCGGATACAAATCGGCCGATACAGCTGGAACCTGATAAATATATATGTAAGTGGGGAATCTTGCATAAGTAGTGTGAGTTGGGTCTGGTTGAAAGGTTCAGTGGATATCCCTGGTACCAGGTATCTGATATGTGGTGACTTCAATGCCCGCACCAAGGAATGTAGTTGAGTTGAGTTGAGTTAAAAACCGACATAACTGCACTCACGACATTCCCATAAGTGCTCCATAAGTGAAAGGAATGTTTCGTGTGGAATGGCTATCATCTCTTCAGAGGTCACAGATTGTGAGAATTGTATGGATATTTTGCCCTGGCCATGCGGGGTGCGGGGGAATGAACAGGCTGATAGGCTAGCAGGGAATGCACCTTTTGGTGGTAGATTGCCTATGGACAAGGGGGAGGTGATCGTGCGCTTGTGGGACCAGGTGGAGAAGGCGGGGGAACAGATTGAGAACCGATATGTGGAAAAAAATGAGATTGCGGGGGATCGGCAGGGGTCTGGAGGAATCCCAAAACTGAGAGGGAAGACCAGGATAACTTTTAATCAGATAGCGGTGGGAACGATTAGTAGTATGACTCTTCGCTGGCTGTTAACGAGGGGACGTAGCACGTATGAGAATGTCCTGATTGCAGTGATGGTTCTTAACTCAACTCAACTCAATTTGTAGGCCTCAATGCAGGGAAGAATAGATGGCCAGTCTTTCCATCTTGTAGTGAATGATAAGAGCTGGTATCGAACCCATATCTAACTGCGCTCATGCCATTGTCAATATAGCATCCTAATCATTGCACTAATGCACCCGCATAAAAACAATCCACCATAACATAACATATTAAAGAATCTAAATCCCTTATATGGAAGGTGAGGGTATCACAACATACATTTCCCACAATAATAAAGACAATCACAAAGCTACGAGGGGAAGTAATTAAATAATCTTAGAGACAATCACAAAGCTACGGGGGGAAGTAATTAAATAATCTTACAGACAATCAGAAAGCTACGAGGGGAAGTAATTAATGAATCTTACAGACAATCTAAAGGGTACGAGGGGAAGTAATTAAATAATCTTAGAGACAATCACAAAGCTACGAGGGGAAGTAATTAATGAATCTTACAGACAATCACAAAGCTACGAGGGGAAGTAATTAAATAATCTTACAGACAATCTAAAGGGTACGAGGGGAAGTAATTAAATAATCTTACAGACAGTCACAAAGCTACGAGGGGATGTAAGTAGATAATTTTACAGACAACCATAAAGCTATGAGGGGAAGTAATTAGATAAGTTTACAGGCAATCACAAAGCTGCCAGGGAAAGTAATTAGATAAGTTTACAGACAATCACAAAGCTACGAGGGGAAGTAGTTAGATACATTTGCAGACAATCACAAAGCTACAAGGGGAAGTAATTAGGTAAGTTTACAGGCAATCACAAAGCTACAATGGGAAGTAATTAGATAAGTTTACAGACAATCACAAAGCTACAATTGGAAGTAATTAGATAAGTTTACCGACAACCACAAAGCTACGAGGGGAATTAGTTAGATAAGTTTACAGACAATCACAAAGCTACGATGGGAAGTAATTAGATAAGTTTACAGACAGCCACAAAGCTACGAGGGGAAGTAATTAGATAAGTTTACCGACAATCACAAAGCTATGAGGGGAAATAATTAGATAAATTTACAGACAATCACAAAGCTACGAGGGGAAGTAATTAGATAAGTTTACAGACAATCACAAAGCTACGAGGGGAAGTAATTAGATAGCAAGAATGGTAGTCAGCATGGCCGAATGGATAATAGCTCTCGTTCTAAAACATCCGGTGTGGTGAAGCCGAGGTAGCCGGTTCAACCCCTACACCTGTGAGTTAAACTAAAATATTGACTTCCCGTCTTTTACTTTGTGACATAAAATACAAGTACCTCAGAAGTTGGAGTAGGTTCACCTGATGGTCAGGAACACTGGTACTTGGGAAAGATAACCCACACGCAGTGTTGCCATCTCCTTGTGATGAAAAAGCACCAAAATCTACCCCAAAAAAGCACCACAAATTTTGGAAAGCACCAAAACAAAGCACCAACGGTGTTTATTACAAATGTAACAAGGTAGCACATTATAATTTATTATTATCACTTCATATTACAATGAAGTTTATTCCAGTTCCGCCAAATCCCAATCAGAACTACTCTCGTGCCAAAAAAGCACTAAATTGCAGTAATATTTTTTGGGGAAAGCACTAAAACAAGCACTGACGGTTTTCATTAAAAATGTTATAAAGTAGCACATTATATGTTATTATTATCACCGAATATTAGAATGAAGTTTTTTCCAGATCTACCAAATCCCAGTCAGACAACTCCTCTTCAGTTTCTGTAGCTATTTCCTGTTTTATAATCATGGCAGCATTTGTTATACCTTGTCATTCCATATCTAATAGTCAAAACAGCTGTAAAACTCTTGATGCTCAGTCTTTTCCGCAATTTTGATTTTTATAACTCCCATCTGACTGAAAATACGCTCCACGTCGGCATTAGAATGAGGTAAAATGAGCACAGTTAAAGCTAAATCTGTAAGATCTTGGAAAAGATTTTCACCGGTGGCATCCCTGTATGAGGCTATTTCTGCCCACAGTCCAAGTGTGTCAGAGTCCACTGCATATGATGAAGCTTTCTCCACTGGAAATCGATGCGGGTGAGAGTAGCATGACCGCCCACGCTTTCCGGCATGACACTTGATTGATTGATTGATTGAGAGTAGCTGCTTGTTCTACAAACATTTTAGCAAGATCCAATATATAGAGCTTCATTGGCTGTAGACATTCACTGGCAGCGTGGTCTCGAGGTATGGTGTCCGCCTCGAGTGCTGGAGGTCCCGGGGACTTCTAGTAAACAAATTTCCCCTGGTCTCTGGGTAATGAGATCGGACGCCAGTGTGTATTGTTGAGCACGTAAAAAATCCCTTGGCAGTTGGAAATTGAAAAAGAGTAGCCTAACGGCGCTATCCAGGCAACATTTCGAATTAACAATCTACCCGAAGTATTTCAGAATCCTCGCCGGTGCTACGGAGTTCGTGCACTGAGCTGAGTTTCTCCAGACTCAGGATTGAGTTTGGAGGAGAACGGAGCACTTATGGGTTACACCCGTGTGCCGTGATTTTGATCCATCGACTAAACTAAACTAAACTAAACTAATTCACTTCCACTAAGACATAACATGGACTGCAACACTCGAACGTTATCGGGCAAACGTAAACGCAGCTGTGTCAACAGCTCTATTAAAAACTGTATGCATCTTCCACGAATTTCTTTCTCATCAGGAAACTGGTAGCCTGCTATTTCTTTCTCAAACTCATAACCTAGATTCGGATTAGGATCTAAATAATCTTGAATAGCATCACTTTCTGTTATTTATTTCCCTAGGAATAGCAATCTTTGAACTGATAGAATCAGTGAGTTGAACAAGATCGCTGAGTAGTTTTGTTGGATCTTGTATATCTGCTTCGAATTTCTGATTCATACTTTGAACTTCCAAGAGAATATGCTTGAGAAATATGAGATACACATAGTTTTTCATGTCGCTAAACATATAATGTAGAAGTTCTGCTGTATAACAGCGCTCGTTGCGTCTTGCTATATCAAAATGGGTTCTGAGCTCGACTCATTGCTGCAATATTCTGACATTGGCAGATTGAATGGAAATCCATCGTGTCTGGCTTAATTGAACAACCTTCAGCTGATGTTGTCCATAATTTATTGAAGCAAAAAGCTCCCTGTACTATGCTTGACGAAGACTTGAGTGAGAAAACCAGTTATATGTTTCTCTAATCATGAACTCTATGTTCCTGGGCAGACAAGCAGCTGCAGTCTGCGACACTGCCAACTGAAGGGAATGACATACACTAGGTACCTAACTAGTACCAGATGAGGAACTTCGGATTTTAATTTTGTATATACTCCATTGTTTACACCTGTCAAGACAGATGCATTGTCAGTGCCGAGTGCAACTAGTCTTTGCAACTCAAGTCCATTCTTGTTTAAATAATCTTTTAGCGCATTGCATATTGCCTGCGCGTTGCAGTCACTCACTTCAATTCAATCTAAGTAAGTAACCACAATTTTAACGTCTCTGTCCTTGTCTTGCGATGATCAGTCTTTAAGCGAATCATGATGTACTAGGCACTTTTAAAGAGGTAGTTTGCCGTTGCTTTCCTCTATGGCAGTGACCGTACTGGTCGGAGACCGCAGCCATTGACTCAAGAACAGCTCCTCTGCCTGCCGTCGTGAAACTCGAGACCATGACCAACAAATATCTGTCGGCTGCCCTCAAAGTTTCATCCACCACCTGCCTTCCGTGGCTTATTTTGAAAACTTCCAATAAAAGAACAAAAAATAACATCACATAATCCACAGGAAAACACTATTCACATAAAATCCATAGGAAATCACACGAAATCTAAAGGAAAACACTAAATAGCGTCCCCCCGAAGAGTAACGCGTCATTTTGTCGCCATTTTAACCAGTCATTACCAAGTACTACAGGAAACAAATGAACATCGTAAACTGATTAGAGAAATTAGACGTAGACAGTCAAAATTATTTGGACATGTTATGAGAAGAAATGGATTGGAGAACTTGGTGACAACTGGCAAGATCGAAGGGAACAGACCAAGAGGAAGACCGAGAGGAAAATACCTGGATGGCTTGGTCACATGGCATGGACGAGACAGGAATACTGAGCTGAACCACGACACTGGTGATCGAGTGAAATGGCGAGTCATGACCACCCACGCTTTCCGGCATGGCACATGATTGATTGATTGATTGAACCACAAACTGCTTTCTTGTCTCTGAATAGTACCTAATAGCTACTCCAAGTAGCTTAGTTTCAGAAATGTCATTGCTCTCATCAATCAGTAATCTGTAGTTACTTTTGCCAATATCAGCTATCAAGTATGTTGTGAAATATGGTGCAAGAACATTTAAAATAACTTCTCTGCACTTAGTTCTCCTCAGCTTAAAGTTTAACCTTTGCTGTCACCAAAATGTACCTTGCAGAGTTCACTTAAATGGCGAACAACACTCAGCATACAATGGCCAGCTATGAACAAAGACATGCATCCTTCTGTTTCTTTGACATAATCTTTCAGTTTGTCAAATGCAATTGTTGTTTGTCTTTGTGTACTGAATGGTTGTTCGGCTTTCTGATGTTTCGTTGTATTCTTGTGCCTCTCAATATCACTTAACCTGGCTGCCATTGAACATTTGCAATATTTGCAAAAACTCTTAGTATTATCCCCTTCTACTTTTAACAACCATCTTTGAAATCTCGAGTCACGAGTCACTGTTCTCTGAAATGTTGAGAATATTTCTTGCTCATGATCAAACATAAATAAGCGTAAATGAAAGGATAATGTAGACACCACAAAATTATGAACTCGATTACAAGCTAATATATTGACGTTTGGAATTGCCTTGTCTGCAAGATGGCGTTTGCTCTCAGCTAAATCGTATTAAAGGGAGTTAAATTAGTTGAATATTGCGTTGTAACGTACTAAGACTGTTTTACTCTCTCGCTTCAGTTCAAATGTGGCCTTTTAGTGTTCCCAAAATGATTTTTAAAGTAATTTTACCCACCACCCCCCCCCCCCCAAAAGCACAAAGAAGCACCCCAAAAAATGGTAAAGCACCAAATTTGCGCGGCTGCGCCAACTGCAATATTTTGGCACCAAATGACTTGAAAAACCACCAAATTTGGTGCGAAAAGCGTCAAAATGGATACATTGACCACACGCAGAAATAAGTCCTGTGTACTAGAAGTAGTAAACAATATAAAATGACACAAAGTTGTGCAGCTTTACATAACAGAATTAAGACACATACAGGACGTTGCAGCGACTAGCCTTCATCAGCAAACAAACACATTCACAAACACAACATACAGTCAAGGAAAGCTCCTGTGACTACATCAGAAGGTGACGACATGCAAAAGCATGAAAAAATCATGGCAATGAAGAGAAAATGAGAATTTAAAAAATGTTAATTGAAAAAAAATGTTAATTGAAAAAAAAAATTTATTGAAAAAAACGTTAATTGAAAAAAAATTTTCATACTCACCTCACAGTTCAGATCTGCAAGCAACTCTGAAAATCTCCGATGTATTCTTTATACCCGGTGCTAGGTGTTACGGCTCAGTAAGCACATTGAAAGAAGGGGGGCGGAGGCAGGAGGGCGGGACAGTGATCAGTCTGGCAGGGGTATCTGAGCAATCTGAGTGGATGCACCAATGAAGCATGAGGGGCGCAAGCATGATGGTGGCACTAACCAAAACCCCACTATATACTCCTATATGTTATTGTGAGGCGAGTCCTAAAGTCTGGGTGGACTAACTTGCGTGAACGCACATACACACATATACACCGCTCAAACAGACATAATGCTGGTATGTGGGCATGTGCAAGGTATATGTAAGGAGAGAGAGAGAGAGAGAGAGAGAGAGAGAGAGAGAGAGAGAGAGAGAGAGAGAGAGAGAGAGAGAGAGAGGGGGGGGAAGTGTCTGCGACATACCACATGAGGTATGCGGAGTACGTCGGTCTACAAGTACGAGACTTCTCTCATACTGTTCCCTTTGAAATAGTCAGTAAGGTTGATTGTTACACAACATATTTAAGGATCAAATCGCCCAGTGCTTGTGTTATTGGGACTGTATGCACGTATATAGACTACGCTTAAGTTCAAAGCGAGGGTAAGCAAGAAAAAAAAACATTACAGGATTGTTTCGAACAACCTTCTACAACAGTGTGAACCAGAAATTGTGTGCGTGTTATTTCTCAACATCGTCTCCCTGCCTGGCAACATATTGGTCCACTTGTCCACTAACTTGTTGATGTCTTCTAGAAAACAGCGGTTAAGTGTGGCCTTAAACCTGTGTTGCACCACCTCCATTACAACGTTATCTTCTGCAAACTCTGACCCCGCAAATGTTCTGTCATTGGTCACAATAAGTGAAAGTCCGATGGCGCCAAGTCTGGACTCGATGTTGGATGTTTCAAGACCTCGCATTTCAGCGCACGTAATGTATTCACTGTATGCGCAGCCGTGTGAGGGCGGGCGTTGCCATGCAGCAACAATACTCCTTTCGATAGAAGTCCCCGGTATTTTGAACGTATTGCAGGCTTCAGTTTGTTCACTATCATGTCCCTGTACCTAGAACTTGTCACAGTTTCACCCCTTTTCTGGAAATGCACCAATATAGGGCTCTTGATATCCCAGAAGATGGCCATCATGACTTTACTAGCAGATTCTTGGAACTTTTTTTTTCAGCCGGAGACAATGGGTGTTTCCTTTTACATCTTTCTACTCATGTATACACTCTTCCCCGACTCAAACAACTGTTCCATACTGAACGATAATTCTTCTGTAAATTTCAGGTTTTACACCCTCTGACCTTAACCAATGAATAACACCTCATTGTTTTTCCATGGTATAAATCGATAGTGGGGCAGCCATTTTGTAATCGCAATTGCACATGCACAGGCTGCTTGATTCCCACGACCCCTCTATGTGGAGTATTGCTTAAGAGCCAGTTTGTGTCCCGAAATAATATTTTTCGTTGTTCACTTTAAAATAAAAATGTTGTTACTTAACGATTTTCCCTTGCATATTTATGCTTGAGTAGCAAAGCCACAAAGGTCCTGCCTGTTTTCAGAATAAACAACCTGACAATATTGTAACTTGCAGGAGAAGGCGTCCAGTTCTCCAGCCTGTCTGAAGGTGTGTATGTGGATGATGACTTCTCAATGCTGACAGTGCTGGTCATGTTGCTGGTGGATTCTCTTATCCATTGCTTCATTGCCTGGTATGTGGAAGCGGTCTTCCCTGGAGATTATGGTGTGCCACAGCCTTTCTACTTTCTTTTCCTTGTAAGTAATGTTGTGTGTGTGTGTGTGTGTGTGTGTGTGTGTGTGTGTGTGTACGCACGCGCTCGCTTGCTTTAATCTCTAGCTTAGTCTATACACGTGCTAATACGTCTAGTAGCACGGGACCGATTTTTGTGTGTGGATTAGCTTTCCCTACTACCAGTGTCCCTCGTCATCAGGTGACCACTCTCCGATTTCTGAGGTACTTGTAATTTACGTCCCCAAGTCAAGGATGAGAGGTCGACTTTTTAGTCCAGGTGACCGGTTTTGGGGTTGAACCCGCTACGAGTCTTGTGCATTGCCCATCCTCTACCACAAGACAGTGCAGCTGGATCTTCCTCTTCATTGAGCTGAGACCATGTTCGTATTTCGCATACTTCCTTGCACTTTAGACAAGTTAGCACTCACATACAGATACACATGATAGAAATAGCCCAGACTGTCAAATAAGCATCGTTTTTAGCTTAATGCTGCTAGAAACAATGGCACCAAACACAAGTTGTAAACACAAAGTGCCAGATATGTCGTAAGCTGAAACATGTTAACGAATAACTCCTTTGCCATTTTGAGCTTAACCTATAGTTTGTGTGGCCTGGAAGTTATGTTATTGTGTATGCGTGTTGATTATTCTTGCAGAAATTAACATTTCCAGTCATAAGTATATTGTATTTGCTCTTGTCAGCCTGGATGTCTCAACCATTATTTTTATATAGCCATAGTGTTTTTCCCCCCATTAAATTGTTTGTGTTGAATTTTGTTTAACGCCTGATAGTCAATGAAACGTTACTAAATTATTGCTTATCTTTTCAGCTTCTTGTGTTTGGTTTCTCCTCACATTTTTATACTCAGTTGTTCATCTTGGGTTTTTATGTCCAATTTATTTTTGATTATATCATGCATGATCCTTAGCAGTGTCTTTATTGTATGATTCATCAAACTCATTGTTTTTTTCATTCTATTGTTCCCATGTTTTTGACAGTGTTATATATACTTGTCTTGCAGAATGCATCCCCATACCATTGCTCAGCTGAATTTTCTATCACTCCAATATTCTTCCAGGACTTCTATCATTTCTTTAGTTATGTTATTACTCGCAAATTTAATATTTTCTGACCCCTCTTATTGTTTTATGTATTTCTGACTGAAGATCTTCTGTGTTACAAGCAGCGGATGTATGGTACCTGTCACCACGGTGAAGTTCTGTAATATATTCTGGCCATTTTGTATCATCAAGCAAGATTTGGACAGTTTTGATTTTAATACATCCGCACAATTCAACTCTCTTTACTTTAGCAGTAGAAGTTGTTATGTCTTCTTACGTATTTTTCTCATATTGTGCATTGATTCTATATCTTTTATTTCATCCCATTTGCTTTCTATCTAGTGATTTTTATACTGTTAACGCATAGCACACATTTCTTTGTCGATTCTGTTATATTTAGGAGTGATTTTCACATTTTTCTATTCAGCCATTTAAAGTAATTTTATTCATCTTTATTTCTCTGGCTGATAATATCTTACGTTTTTGCCTGGTACTGTTTCACATATTTAAGTTAACTATTTATTTTTTTAGCAACCTTTATCGGTTTCATAATCTGTGTAAATTTTTCAAGGTTCTTTTTCATCAAGTAAGTATGGTAATGTTGTGTTTTTTTTTCCGCATATCTTTTACAGGACATCGCTATCAACATCAGCAACATCTTTCAGCTGTATGTTGATTTCTTGGCAAGATTACGCTCAGTAGTTTGCCATTGCTTTCTGAGCGACCGGCTCAATACCCCGCTGTTATCGACGCGGAGAGAACCACTACCAAATCTCGCGCAACGTTACGATACGTACGAGAGTATACGAGATTGTGGAGAAAGTCGTGTAACCTCTAGACCAGAGAGACCGGCTTGGTAATGTAATTACATCTCCAAAATATATCAATTCATTACTGTCATGTAGAATTACGTCACTATTTAACTATGTGTTCTTCAACTATGGAATGAATTTAGAAATCATATTGTACAACTTAATGATACGTTTAATGATCTTTAACATCATTGATTCACATGGAAGTCTCCTATTCTCTAGTTCTGTCTTTCATCTCCCAGTGGATCATGGACACTCAGCCAACACACACCACGCCCTTTGCAGACTTGATCAGTGTCTTTATTGTATGATTCGTGGCACTGACTGTTCTGAGAATTCTTTTGCTCCTATCTTTTTTAACATTTGCATAAATACCTTTCGGGTCTCATGAAATATATCCTGTGAAATAACACTGTACAATAGTTGTTGATGATTGGTCGGATGTTGCAGCTAAAGTTTTCCACGGGATGAGGCAGGCAGCCTCACGCCAATTCTCCTTAGTTCTCCCTATGCATGGCAGGTTATATATAATTTCACTATTCTTTGCTCCCTTTAATAACCCTAATAACACATGGCAGGTTATAATGTTACTATTCTTTGCTCCATATAAGAGCCCTAGTAATACTTGGCAGGTTATAATGTTACTATTCTTTGCTCCTGATAAGAACCTTAGTAACACATAACAGGTTATAATGTTACTATTCTTTGCTCCATATAAGAGCCTTAGTAACACATGACATGTTACTGCTCTCTGCTCCCTATAAGAGCCGTAGTAACACACGGGTGATCCAAAGATGTAGTTGTGATATTTTATGTTGAGACCATATGTGCTTTTTATTTTCTTTGTTGATGACTGCAACATCAGTGACAACTCAGAGTCTGATAGCCAACCTAGAGGTTCTTTGTGCAATATAATGTAATAACTCAGCAAAAATATTAACATCGAATGACAAGTGACACATGCACGCTGGCACGGTAAGTCTGAGCAAAAATATTAATATAGAGTGACAAGTGACACATGCACGCTGGCACGGTAAGTCTGAGCAAAAATATTAATATAGAGTGACAAGTGACACATGCACGCTGGCACGGTAAGTATTCCGGCTATATGTCTTTCAATACTGGATGGATAATGTTGCTGATGATCACTTGGCATGATATAGATCACATCACACATCTAGTCTCGATTGTTCTATACAAATATAGGGCTAGCACCACATACCCAGTGTCTTATTGTGTGTAAGAAGTCAGGTGTGTAAGAAGTCAGGTGTGTAAGAAGTCAGGTGTGTAAGAAGTCAGGTGTGTAAGAAGTCAGGTGTGTAAGAAGTCAGGTGTGTAAGAAGTCAGGTGTGTAAGAAGTCAGGTGTGTAAGAAGTCAGGTGTGTAAGAAGTCAGGTGTGTAAGAAGTCAGGCGTGTAAGAAGTCAGGTGTTTAGTCGGGTCTAATTCAGATATGACTGAGCTGCTCTATAACAGTAGATGGTACTATTTGCTTTCTGTTAGCGCCGAATGTTGGGCGGTGCTCACTATACCCAACATCCCACATTGTGCCAAAGGCTTCGGGCGCGATTGAGAGTGTACAAGTCTAACGAACGAACTTTATTTTCAAAGGGTCACAAATTAGGCACGCAGGCCCGTCTTACATTCGGTCCTTCCAATCACTCATCTTTCATTCATCAATTGTGCATGTTACATTCACATAGAAAAAAAAACAGTGTCAAATGTATTTTGCAAAACAATACATATGACCGTGTTATGAGACAGGCAGACACACGTAAACACGCATATTCATAAACACACACGCACACATACATATCTGCATACATTTTTTGTTTATTCACATATCCTTTACAGGACATCGCTGTCAACATCAGCATCTTTCAGCTGATTGTTGATTTCTTGGCAAGATTACGCTCAGTAGTTTGCCATTGCTTTCTGAGCGACCGGCTCACATACCCCATAAGTTACCGACGCGGAGAGAACCGCTACCGATTTTCGCGCAACGTCACGTTACCTACCAGAGTATACGGGATTACGGAGAAAGTCGTGTAACCTCTAGACCAGGGAGACCGGCATCTGCATACATACTGATATCATTTGCACAAACTGACAGTTATGCACACACTCAACAACATACAAATTCACACTCCCTCACATACACTGCATTCATGCACACATACACACACAAACATATATACATACATACACGAGCATACACATACATACAAACACACACACACACGCACATACGCACATATAGACAAAATACACATAAACATAGCACACACACACACACACACAAACGCACAACATACATACCCATATACACATACACACACGTATATACACATACACACATACGCACACAAACACACACATATGCACACATACACACATACACGTACACACATACACACATACTAGGCGTCAGCCTAGTGCGAGGATATGCAATCTAAAGACTAAATAGCAGGGAAAACCAGACCCTAAGCCTTATTCAGCAACTGGTCTAGGGTCGAAGCTCTGACAGGCAAACAGTTATAACATTGCTTTGCTGATCCAGCAGCTTGTCTTGTTCCAGATGTATTGGTGTTACCTTTTCTCTGGAGTCAACTAGGCAGGCCAAGAGAGGGATCATGCTGCATGGGCATCACATGGTCTCTATGGCAGCCCAGGCTTTGTCATATTGAGAGGTTATTATGCGTTTTTGTTTGTTTTTGAAACCAACAAGCTGTCGCCGGTCAAGACAGCAAAGTGCCAGTAGTTAACGAGGGTCCTGTACTGTTGTTGATAACTGCGCGTGGTATGGTCATATATCTGCTGGCACGTCAGCCTTTGAGAAGTTGCAAGGTGATGAAGATGCCCATAGGCAACAAGTAAGCCAGAGAAGTAAAGGACTCCTTCCCGCCACGGGGCATACTGGCCATATGGCGCGAGCCCCATATTGTGAGACTGATCAGCACTTGATGGGGGATGTGCCCATTTCACATCGGCTGTCTTTACCTCCCAGGACATTTCCACCAGCCACAGCGCTTTTGAATCTGCTGCGCATGAAATTAAAAGCGAATTTATCCCCATATGAATGACTCTCTTACTCCTCTTCCATCACCATCACAGACATCTCCAAGCTGAGACAAGTCAGGTACAGCCACTTCTAGTCCACTCTGGAAGTGTCACATGACAGTATGGTCCTCTTCTGCAACAGTGGATATGTCTTTGCTTGCCTAATTTATATCTTTTCTGTCTTTATAACTAGTTGTCAATATTAAAGTATAAAAATCAGTAATGCACTCCTTTTGCTATCTTAGCCTAGCTACTGGGGCTGTTGCAGAAAACAACTTTCTGAGAGCCTTTTGAATGAAGACTTAAGTGTGGGACAGAATCCTGCCATGTTTGAGAAGGAGCCCACAGGAGAGAATGTTGGAATCAAGATCAGAAATCTCTGTAAGGTGAGCAGCACTGACCACTTACCCACACATGTGGCCACACATTTGTTAGTTGTATATTTGAATGCCTTACAGCTTATTCTTTACACTGTGGTCTTATTTCTCCTTAAATATGTATTTATGTGTTGCAATTTTTTCTTCTATAGTTCCGAGCCAAATAAAGTGTTGTTATGCATGAAAAAAAAAACTGTCATAAACATATAGTCAAGTATTGACAGAAAAGACATTCTATCATAAAGTATTTATGTACTGATAATGTTTAATTTTCAGAGACCGTAATAACGCCGCATGAAGAACAGAAGACAGAAGAAGAACCAACGGCAAATTACACCATTATAGAACTCCTATTTGCGGACGATCAAGCACTAATAGCAAAATCAGAAGCAGAATTATAAGTCAATATGAATAGCCTAAACAAAGCGTGTAAGGGGCATACTATGAAAATTAGCATAATTAAAATAGAGGTAATGATTATAACCAAAGAAGAAAAAAACAACAGATTCATCTAAAACAAATCACCCCCAGAAACAAGTAAAGAGCATCAAGTATTTAGGAAGTATAATATCATCAAATGGCAAATCAGAAGACGAGATTGAAAATAGATCCAATAAGGCGAACGAATTCATTGGACAAATGACACCAATACTAAAGAACTAACACTTATCAATAGATACTTTGAGAAAACACTATACAACACAATCTTCCTACCAACTCTATGCTACCAATGGTAAACCTGGACAATGACAGAAAAAGAGAAAAGAAAAAATACAACAATGGAAATAAGATTCCTGAGAAGAATACTCAATGTATCCAGAAGAGAGAAAATCAGAAAAGAAGAAATCAGGACTATGGGGAAAATAGCAACGATAGATTTTATCAGAAAACAGCAAGTTAAATGGTTTGGCCATATAACTAAGTTATCAGCTAACAGTATACCACAACAAGCAATGATCTTCAGACCAAACGGAATCAGAAAAATAAGCCGACCATTTAAACTATGCACAGTGGGAATTACATAATCCATGGAAATCACGATATATGAAGCCCATAAACGGGCACTCTCCCGCTGTTTATGCTCCACCTCGACACTGTAAGGTACACGAGGATCAAGATGAGAGCAGATGAGACAAGAATGTTTAGTTTTCAGCTGAAATTGTAAGTTTCTGTAATAAGAAAAGTGGTATGAAAGAGAGCTGGTATATGTGAAGCCCTGTCACTTCATATCTCTGTGACGGGAAGGTCTGGCTGAGAGATTACAGACTTCATATCTCTGTGACGGGAAGGTCTGGCTGAGAGATTACAGACTTCATATCTCTGTGACGGGAAGGTCTGGCTGAGAGATTACAGACTTCATATCTCTGTGACGGGAAGGTCTGGCTGAGAGATTACAGACTTCATATCTCTGTGACGGGAAGGTCTGGCTGAGAGATTACAGACTTCATATCTCTGTGATGGGAAGGTCTGGCTGAGAGATTACAGACTTCATATCTCTGTGACGGGAAGGTCTGGCTGAGAGATTACAGACTTCATATCTCTGTGACGGGAAGGTCTGGCTGAGAGATTACAGACTTCATATCTCTGTGATGGGAAGGTCTGGCTGAGAGATTACAGACTTCATATCTCTGTGACGGGAAGGTCTGGCTGAGAGATTACAGACTTCATATCTCTGTGACGGGAAGGTCTGGCTGAGAGATTACAGACTCTATCTCAATTTCACAATGTACCAAGTTGAAATACCAGCTCAGGCCTGGGAATATTTACAACAATCAGTGGCATCTAATGATATCACATATGCTCCTGACCTCTTGAGTAGTAACACTGAATACTTAACCTTCTTGGATAACGTCGAAAAACAGAAGGTCCCGTGTGTAAGCTGTGCATATTGACAATCTCACAGCAGCTGGAAATCATAAAGAGTAGGCTGTAAGGCTATTGCTCTGGCAATAGTGTTAGGAAAGAAAATGACATTACCTTGGGTGGAATATGAATTCAGAAAGCAAACATTAGAGAAATGCATTCCGAAGTCAGGCATATTGACCTTTGAGGGTCATAACTGGTTGTGGCGTACTCCCACTGAAGAGGAAATCAAAATTTAATCTCTGTGGCAATATCTGCTTTAGGATTGCCTTGACTTTTAACATTAAGGATTTGTGTTTGTTTTCAGTATAAACATTGTATGGGTTAATTCAGTTTGTTATAGTCATGACGTGACATGTTGAAATACAATTCTGTGTACAGGTGTATGGCAGTGGGGTGAAGGGGAAAGTGGCTGTAGCTGGCATGACATTGAACATGTATGAAGGACAAATCACTGCATTACTTGGCCACAATGGAGCTGGGAAGACAACAACCATGTCTATGCTGACAGGTAATTATTGTCCATGAAATGTACCCACTTAAGTTCTGAATAATCTGAAACTTCACTATACATCACTATACATATTGGTATGACAGCATATTGGTTCCTGTGCTTACTTACTCGTGCCAACACAGGACCCGGATTCCGTGTCCTGCAAGGAGAGCCACAACACCAGCTAATAAATTAAAGTTACATTTTTGAGAACACGCATCGTTTCTATGGCAACATATGGATGTGAGTCATGTAACATTCGCAATCACTAAAGAAGAAAATCAAGATTTGTGAACTTATATACGAGTGGGCTTCAAATAAAAGCCTTAAATGTGTGTGTGTGGGTGTGTGATTGTGTGTGTGTGTGTGTGTGTGTGTGTGTGTGTGTGTGTGAGAGAGAGAGAGAGAGAGAGAGAGAGAGAGAGAGAGAGAGAGAGAGAGAGAGAATATATTTTGAAAAAGTAAAAAACAAATGTACCATTTGTCGATGTAGTAACCACTGCGTTCAATGCATGTCCTCCAGCGCCAATAAAGTGCTTGGATTCCTGTAGAAATTTCTGGGGTCACTACTCAATGTTCCTGACCTGGTCGTGAGGGCCGTCTTTAAACTAGCCTTATGACGTCGCCGTGTTCCTCTGCACCGTTATGTCACGTGCTTAACACTCTTGACACCCTTAACAACAATGTTGACAGGTTACAAGACATTGCGATGGTTATTGTCATTTCTCTTACACTTTTAAGGTTTTCATGTGTAGCCCCTCGTGTATCAGAAACATTCTTAGAATATCATGGTTAGTTAGTTGCATATCCTTTACAGGGCGTCGCAGTCAACACCAGAATTTTTTGCTGTTGTGATCTCTTGGTAAGTTTACGTTCGGTAGTTTGCCATTGCTTTCTGAAGGGATGGCACCCAAACAATTTCGTAAAAAAGCCAACTCAAAGCGGTCTGCTGCCAAATCGCCCGCAGCTGTGTTTCGAACGCGGGTATGCGCGATTACGAACTGCGCCCCTAACCTCCTCACCACGGAACCGGCAGAATATCATGGACCGAGACAAATCAAAATGCTGACGTCCTACAAACATGGAAGACAACTTGATTCATGCGGTATGCGTTGTTACTCCTTGTGTAATCTATGGGAGGAGACTGGAGAACTTACGGAGAGATCCATGTGCAATGAAAGTATTCCTTTGCAAACAAAACCAATACCTTTGTATTGCTCAAATACACATATTATAATATAAAATTCTTTTGAAAATCTCCAAAACCTAATCAAAGATTATCACCTTCATGTGCTATGCTAATAAGAGTGGGCGTCAAATTGATCTAATCAGTTTACATGGCAGTCAAGATGGTCTGTGCATTTGTAAAGAAGGTAATCTGCCATTGCTTGTCTTCTGGGACATGATCAGGCTGGTAGTTCTCATCGTTTACATGGTCGACCTCTTCTTCTGGTTCCATTTGGTCTGTACGTCATTGCTTATACTGGTAGGTTACAGTAGCGATCGTCTCCATAACGAGATCCTCTGCGAACTTGAGACCATAACAAACAAGTATATGTCGGCTGCTTTGAAGCTCAATCCACAACCTGCTATTCATAGTTTCACATTATTGTGTTTGGGGGATAAACAGGTACTCCACCTTGCCCAACAGTGACCTGTAGGCTAGCGTAGGGAAGGAGGCAATTTATTGCTCCTTTGATAAGGGGTTCTCCTTCCCCACAACCTTAAAAATGGGGATATCAAAGATAAGAGCATAAATAAAGGGATAATATTAACTCAGTCAATCAAATAAGTGCCTTCTATGCTGCAACAGATAACTATCATTGAAAGTAGGAACTTGGAATGTTAGAACAAAGAGTGCAGATGAAAAATTGGATAACATCAAACAAGAAATGGGAAGAGAGAATATTAACATATTAGGATTATGTGAGACGAGATGGAAAGGGACAGGGATTAAGACAGGGGAGGAATTTAAGATTATATATTCTGAAGGCGAGGAAAGGCAAAGAGGTGTAGCAATTATCGTGGATCTGAAAACATCGAAATCTGTTAATCCATATTGGGCAGTGTCAGACAGGGTTCTACTAGTAAAATTAATCGGCAGACTTTTTAACATAAACATCATTTAAATATACGCCCCAACGGGAGAAAGCAGTGAAGGTAGTTTAGAGGAATTTTATAATGCCATGGAGAATGCTTTGAAAAAATGTAAAAATTCAGAAATAAACATCATAATGGGTAACTTCAATGCGAAAGTAAGAAATCAAGGTGATGGATGCACAGTAGGTAAACATGGTTTGCGAGAACGAAACGAGAGAGGATACAGACTTGTAGAATGGGCAAAAGAACATGAACTGATTGTCGGGAACCCTGACTGAAGCAACATCACAGAAGATTATTGACATGGAGAAGTCCTGACAGCAGGATTAGAAATCAGATCGATTACATCCTGATAAACCTGAGAAGGTTTCGAAATGCGTTAACAGTCGCAAAAACAGTTCCAAATGCAGACTGTTACAGTGATCACAGATTTATTTTAGGCACAAGAATCGCCATGGCGAAGGCAGCCTTTCGCAAGATGAAAAACATACTGACCAATAAAAAGATGTCATTTGCAACGAGAAAAAGAGTATTGAGGTGCTACATAGAACCTGTGCTTTTGTATGGATGTGAAGCGTGAACAATGAGCAGACAAGCTGACAAACATCTGATGGCTGTGGAAATGTGGTTTCTGAGGAAAATGCAAAGAATACCATGGACAGACAGAAAAACCAATGACCAAGTCTCACAATAAACACATGAAAAACCGTAAACTGATTAGAGAAATTAGACATAGACAGTTAAAAGTTTTTGGTCACGTTATGAGAAGAAATAAATTAAAGAACTTGGTGACAACTGGCAAGATCGAGGGTTAGAAAACAAGGGGAGGGCAGAGAAATAAATAACTGGATGGTTTGGCCACGTAGCATGGTTGAGACAGAAACACGGAGCTGATCCACGACACTGGTGATAGAGTGAGATGGCACAACAAGACTGCCCATACTTACCGGTACATGATGGCACATGATGATGATACTGAAGATTTACAGCGCTCATATTCTCTCTCTCTCTCTCTCTCTCTCTCTCTCTCTCTCTCTCTCTCTCTCTCTCTCTCTCTCTCTCTCTCTCTCTCTCTCTCTCTCTCTCTCTCTCTCTCTCTCTCTCTCTCTCTCTCTCTCTCTCTCTCTCTCTTTGGTGGTAGATTTCGCTTTTATCTTAAATATAATGGTTTTCAAAATTGTCATGTCTTATAATGTAGACTGAAGTGTTCCCTTCTCTCTGTCTCTCTGTCTCTGTGTCTCTCTGTCTCTCTGTCTCTCTCTGTGTGTGTGTCTCTCTCTCTTTTCTCTTGTGGGGGGGGGGGGGGGAGAGGTTCTCTTTTCATTCCAGTTTTTGTTTTTCCTGAAATGTGACATATTCTTTGGTATAGCCACATTTCTAGGACCTCACTTCACTGATCTCATTACTTAAACTTGATCTAACACTGATGTGGCCAGCACACTAGCCTACTGGCCCGATTGTCATGTCTTCAATCCCTTTGAGGCGATTTTTTTTTATTAATCTGAGCTTTCATGTAGACTAACTTAAAATGAATACCATGTGATTTGTACAACTGACAGACATAAGTATGACCATAGCCAAATTTCTTTTGCTCTTTTCCAAGAGTGATACAACGTACCTACAAAACTGTCTCTGGATTTTTAAGATTTAACAAATGTTGACTGCAACAAAAGAATGAAAATAAAGTAAAAATATCCTTAAATAAAATGCATGAGGTAACAGGTTTGGGAAATGTGTGTAGCTAAATGTTGCTGGCATTAATACTCCTGCTACCTTGTTGAAGTTCCTGAGCCACATTAACTGTTGTGCTTGAGCTTCTTTGGCTGCGTAAATCAGCTGATGAGTGTGGTGCATGTTGAATAATCTTGGGGTTTATTGGCCTATAACACTTAGAGTTATTGCTGGCTAGCATTTATTTTTGATCGTAGACCAGACATGTACTCCACAAGTTAATTGTCTTAGCAGTAATAGATTACAAAGGAACTAAGAAAATGAACACAAATTTAGTTCAGTTCCTTCAAAACGGCGGGCACGTTAATGTAAGCACCAAGAGGCTACGGTGATAATGCCGAACAAGGATTCGGCCCCTGCGTTTATCGTCCGCTAAATGAGAAGGACTCCTTCTATTCCTTCGTACATTGAGGCCTACAAAATGTGATGGTCCTTGCACATCACAAACCCATAACAGGTAACTGTTTCAGGACTTGCATTTTTTGTTGTTTTTCTTTTTTTCAGTCACAATGAATCAATGAAATTTTAGCAAATTTTCAGTAAATTTGTATCCTCTTCATCAGGCAAATATAATGAAACTATCTGAGCTTCCCTAATAAACATTTTAAATTCAGAAATGTTGCTGGCACGCCTCGTTGTGTTTTACCCTACACAAAATTCTGCTGGTAACTGTTGAGTGATAGGTTTTGTAGGACTACCATCATCTGCTTCATGCTGTCAGAGATGCCGATTAGCACTAGACATTTAAAAGTCATTGGTACAGAAACCACTAACTAGCAAATGGACCATTAATGTCTTAAAAGAATTCTGGTACACTGCTAATTCAAAACTGTATAGCTGAGTTGAGTTGAGTTGAGCTAAGAACCGAAATCACTGCACTCAAGACATTCCCATACGCGCCCCGTCCCCTCGTTTAACAGCCAGCGAAAATTCTGCTGTCTGATTGACAGTTCTCCTGGTCTTCCCTCATAGTTGTGAGATTCTTCCAGAACCCCTGCTGATCCACCGCAATATCATTTTTTCCACATACTGGTTCTCAATCTGTTCCCCCGCCTTCTTCGCCTGGTCACATTGGCGCTCGGCCACCTCTTCCCTATCCGTAGGTAGTCTACCAACAAGAGGTGTATTCCCTACCAGCCTATCAGTCTGTTCATTCCCCCGCATTCCCGCAAGACCAGGGCAAAAACATCCATATAATTCTCACAGTATCTGACATCTGAAACCAGGATTCAATGCTGCATATAGACTTCAGGTATTCGTGTATTTTTTTTTCCTGCAGGATTATTTCCTCCAACCAGTGGAACTGCTGTAGTCAACAATTATGATATCCGTTATGAGATCGGCAATGTCCACAACGGTATTGGTCTGTGTCCGCAGCATGACATCTTATTTGATAATCTCACCGTGGAAGAGCACATGATATTCTTTGGATTGGTATGTAATATTCTACAGCCGTGTCACGTTTCCTACCAAGTACTTGTTCTTGTTCATCAGCACTGATGTGTAACATTTCTTTATGACCAGATTCTTGGTGTGAATGTAGTCAATTAACATTCGCTCTGTGGCTAAGGGGTTACGGACGCAATCCGTAATCCCGCATACTGCGTTTGAAACACAACTGCAGGCGATTTGACAGCAGACTGCCTTGCGTTGATTTCCATACAGTGGTATGAGTGCCGGTCGTTCAGAAAGCCATTTACTGAACGTAAATTTGCCAAGAAATCACAAACAAGCAAAACTGCTGGGGTTAATTGCGACGTCCTATGAAGGATATGCAACTAAATTTAAAATCGTCTAAGGAAACCACCGACAACACTGACATTTGCATACTGACTCCTACCTGGCCATCTTGATAGACGATAGTTTGTGAAAAGGAGTTTTACTTCTCCATAACACAAAGCCTGGGCTAACTTTAGAGACCATGTGTTGCCCATTCAGTATGATCTCTCTCCCCCTCTCTCTCTCTCTCTCTCTCTCTCTCTCTCTCTCTCTCTCTCCTCTCTCTCTCTCGCTCTCTCTCTCTCTCTGTCTCTCCCCCTCTCTCGCTCTCTCAGCCTGCCTAGTTTACTCCAGAGGAAAGGCAACGCCAATACGTATGGAACTCCGCCTGTTAATGCTTCAATCCTAGACCAGTTGCTGACCAAGACTTTGGGCCTGGTCTGCCCTGTCATGACATTTAGTCTTAAGGTTGTATTTCCTCGCACTAGCTAGGGTAAGGCCCAATTGCGCTTATCTGCCTGAAGCCGTTTGCACAGTGTGAGATGTCAGGTTGGGTGAGCGCCACAGTAGTGTCAAAACTGCCATATAATAATGATGTATCATTTTAGCCATGCTTGCTGTCTGATCTGGATACAGTGGTTGTTCTTATTGATAACGGTTCAGTGGCACGCGGGCTTTCCCCTTTCGGCCCAATACAATGCAGTGATACAAACAAGAAGAGTTCAGGAGCTGTTTTGTTCTTCCATTTAAATTTTCCCTTTTACAGGATACAATGGCAGCTGAGTGATAATCCGACCCACAAACGATGCATTAGCGGCTTTGGCAGAATAAGAGAAGGCTTGGAGCTGCCTTGTGTGAGGCCACACAATGGACCTATCCAGAAACCTCTTCACAACTTGATGCTGAAAAGCATAACAGGAATAGGAGAAAGAAGAAGAAGAAATAGTATCAGATGCATTAGTTGGATTGGATTCAGTTAGATATACTAATTTTCCGTATGTTAATGGGGTTGTTAAGGGAAGCAAAGAATATTAACATTGTATCCAATTATGCATGTCACACGCACAGTGAAACGCGGAAAAATAATTAGAATGTTGGAAAATGTAAACATTGATGGTAAATATCTCAGAATTTTTTTTTTTTTTTACAAACATGTAATGTCAACAAATAGCAGTCATAGGAATTGACAACACAACATATTAAACAAGTGTTAGACAAGGTTGTGTACTATTACCGAATCTGTTCAATTTTTACAGTGAAATAATAATGAGACGCATATAAAACATGCCAGGAATATCAGTTTGTGCCAATCATATCCCGCAATACGCTTATGACAATTTTGATAAATCAAGCCAATCTTGTTCTACAGAAGTGATTAATCGATAACTAACAGACTAGTGTGGAATTATTTTGATGATTGATTCAGAGATGTGGTTCTGCAGAATAATTATAACACCGCGGATGAGTAAAAAGCATAATGAAGATATCTTGACAGAAGTTAAGTCACAGGAGAGAACTATTTACTTATTACATCAGAGGAAGATAGTCCACATTCTTTGGTCACGAGAAGGGTAAATCTGGAGTACATCATTATAATGGGAAAGTTAGTCGGGTGGAGAGACAGGAAAAGACTACAAGAAAAGATGCTGGAGGAACATCAGTATCAAACATGATTGGTAGCACACCAGACAGATGTCCATGTGTTACCAGAACCCATAAGAGAAGCAAAGAATAGTAACACTGTAACCTGCCATATTATATTATATAATATGAGACAGCTAAGGAAGGTTGGCATGAGACTGGCTACCTCAGCCCATAGAAAACTAGATCCAAATTCAACCAAGGGGCGTGGTGCTCTACTGGGACATAAACAGCAGAAGAAGAGGAACAAGAAGAGAACAAATCGTGGACTGCAATCACCAACACCACAGGGTTGACTCAATGCATTTTAGGAATTGTATTTTCAAATGGCGAGGAATTGTCAATGTGCGCGCTGTTCTTCTGAGTATTCAACCCTTCTCTGAGACTGCTGATCCTATCACTACATCAGGATCAGATAGGAGTATACCATACATTTCGTATTTTGTAAAAATCCAGACAGTCAACTCCGTAGGATCAACATGGTCTGTTCAAGCCAGAGGTGGACGCCATAATCTCCGATCTATGTTACAGGTTGAATAGGCTGCAGCCGAGCCATAATGTCTAAATTAGGAAACTATACAGTTTATAGCGTGTATGATTCTGCTATACTCATGTTTGAATGTTCGCGGGTACTACAGGGCTCATGAACTGAGCTGAGATTCAACTTGTGCGGTCTATGGAAGGAGGCCGGAGAACGTGTGTAGATATACTCGCGTGATCTATGGAAGGAGACTACAAGACTTGTAGAAATATCCATGTGTGGTCTATGGAAGGAGGCTGGAGAACTTGTGGAGATATCCATGTGTGGTCTATGGAAGGAGGCTGGAGAACTTGTGGAGATATCCGTGTATGGTCTATGCAAGGAGGCTGGAGAACTTGTGGAGATATCCATGTGTGGTCTATGGAAGGAGGCTGGAGAACTTGTGGAGATATCCATGTGTGGTCTATGCAAGGAGGCTGGAGAACTTGTGGAGATATCCGTGTGTGGTCTATGCAAGGAGGCTGGAGAACTTATGGAGATATCCATGTGTGGCTATGGAAGGAGGCTGGAGAACTTGTGGAGATATCCGTGTGTGGTCTATGGAAGGAGGCTGGAGAACTTGTGGAGATATCCATGTGTGGTCTATGGAAGGAGACTGGAGAACATGTGGAGATATCCGTGTGTGGTCTATGGAAGGAAGCTGGAGAACTTGTGGAGATATACGTGTGGTCTATGGAAGGAGGCTGGAGAACCTGTGGAGATATCCATGTGTGGTCTATAGAAGGAGGCTAGAGAACTTGTGGAGATATCCGTGTGTGGTCTATGGAAGGAGGCTGGAGCACTTGTGGAGATATCCATGTGTGGTCTATGGAAGGAGGCTGGAGAACTTATGGAGATATCCGTGTGTGGTCTATGGAAGGAGGCTGGAGAACTTGTGGAGATATCCATGTGTGGTCTATGGAACGAGGCTGGAGAACTTGTGGAGATATCCGTGTGTGGTCTATGCAAGGAGGCTGGAGAACTTGTGGAGATATCCTTGTGGTCTATGGAAGGAGGCTGGAGAACTTGTGGAGATATCCGTGTGGTCTATGGAAGGAGGCTGGAGAACTTGTGGAGATATGCGTGTGTGGTCTATGGAAGGAGGATGGAGAATTTGTGGAGATATCCGTGTGTGGTCTATGGAAGGAGGCTGGAGAACTTGTGGAGATATCCGTGTGGTCTATGGAAGGAGGCTAGAGCACTTGTGGAGATATCCATGTGTGGTCTATGGAAGGAGGTGGGAGAACTTGTGGAGATATCCATGTGTGGTCTATGGAAGAAGGCTGGCCAACCTGTGGAGATATCCGTGTGCAATGAAAGTGATCCTTTACAAACCAAGCTAAACAAATCTGAGGACATACACGATTTGTTTTGTATCCATTGCTCAATTCCTTTATGCTATTGAGAAGCAATATTTTACGAGCTGCGTCTTAACATTTACAAGTCTCTCTAATATCTGTTCGCTGCTGAATTTTCCTTTTGTTATTATTTCAATAATAATTGATAAATAATATTTTGCTAAGAATTTTGTGAAACTCATTTTCGCGAAATTCATTATTAAATGCTGTTCTATTTAAGCATTTACATTTACAACAAAAGGCACCTGATTATTCCCAGGGACGATTAAGGGACTTAATCTCATGTTAGATTGTTTGATAATTATAACGCTAAATGTTATATTTTTAAATTTTAGTTTCAAATATCAAAAGTAGATTTAAATATGTGTTGCTGTTCCATTTATGCACGTGTATTTTCAGTTCTAATTCCACACTATTCTTTTATTTCTATCAGGGCGCTTCAAGTGAAAACTTTTAAAGTGTGATAGAAAATACAATAACCATGCCAATGTCTTGTAACCTGTCAATAGTGCTATTATTGATGTCAAGCGGGTTAAGCACATGACATCATGGTACAGATGAACACGGTAATTTCACAAGAACAGTTTAAAGATGGCCGTCCCACTTTTGACATGCACCAAAGAAGAGCAGCGTTGTGTTAACCGTCTTTTTTAATCAGTGAAGGAATGAAACCTACAGGAATGCATTGGTAAATGATGGTCCAGTGTGGTGATACACGCCTGTCAGTCCAGCAAGTGTATGAGTGGAATCGGAAGTTTCAAACTGCGTGACTTCTGTGACAGGTTATTCACGACTGGGTCAGGCACACAGAGTAGTGACCCAAGAGAATTTTTTCGACATGAATCCAAACATTTTATCCACGCTGAAGGACTTGCATTGAACGCAGTGGTGGCTACATTGAAAAATTATACATTTGTTCTTAACTCCTTCTCTCCCCCCCCCCCCACACACACACACACACACACGCCAACCAAACAAAATAAAAAAAAAAAAAAAAAATTTTCTTTTGAAGCTCCCTCGTATGAAGAATGTCTTAGTCTTGTATGTTGGTTTTCTTCCTTCATCTTTCAGGTACGATCTTTTTCTGAGAGTGAATGTTCATCCATGTTGAAGTATGAGTAAGAATAAAACTAATGTTAATGTGATCTAGTCTAGATTTGAGCCGTGCTTACAACTATTCATGTTTATTACAGTGTGGGTTCACTACATACTCACGAATATAAAATACGTGTATATTTATGCAGCTGAAAGGTGTTCCCAAAAAAGACATAATACCAGAATGCACAGAGATGTTGACAGACATGGAGCTGCTCCCTAAACTGAAGTCACTTTCAAAAACCTTGTCTGGTGGAATGAAACGGAAGCTTTCTGTCTGCATTGCTCTTATAGGACATTCCAAAGTAAACTGTTGGTTATTCTGTAAACATTGGTTTTTCTGGTACTTATATGAACAATGTTTGTTTAATGCTCAATAAATGTCAGGGAACAAATTAGCAATTAAAAGGAGGGCAGAGGTGCTAACCAGTTCCCTTCCTTGAGTAGTAAGGTAAGAGGTTTTCGATGATTATTGAGGATACTACCCTCGATGTATCATCCTTCTCTGTGCTCATGTGACATGGGCTTGTGACGTCAAATTTAGTATCCTCAATTTTCAATTAACTTAACTTATGAATAAACAATCGACTTTTTTTTTTTACAGGGGTATCTCCCTTTATTATTTTTTAAAATTGTTGTGGGTATGGCTTAATGTCTTAAACACTATAATCATACACATGGTTAGGGGTATGGATTTGGGTTACAGGTTACAGATCTTCAAATGAAAACCGCAAATAATAAAGATGGCAGTTTTTATTGGTTATAGTGAATATGCCTTAGTGTTTTAATCACTATCAATATACACAGGGTTGGGAGTACGGATTTGGCTTACGGGTCACAGATCTTTAAATGAAAACCTTAAAACAGTAACATTTAAAGAATTCGATTATTACTTGTTGTAGTGGACGGGGCTTAAACACTATCATCACTTCATTTGCGGTGTGTAAGGGTTAGGGTTGCAGTGCACTTCATCGGGGTGGTCGAGTTGGGAGGAGTGACTATCGGGGTCTCAGGTGGGAAGTAAAAGATGGTCTCTTTTCTCTATGTGTGGCTAGATAAATGCTTCCGTTCCATGTTCAGGGATGGGGTGGTCGAGCGGAAGAGTTGTTAAATAAAAGCTTCCATTCGTTGTTAAAGGGTGGGTGAGTGGAGGGATGGCTAAATAAGTGCTTCCGATCATTGACAAGGGGTGGTGGGGTAGCTAGATGAATACGTCCGTTTCTTGTTACAGGGACGGAGATTGGCTAAATAAATGCTTCCATTCGTTGTTAAGGTGTGGGTGAGTGTTTTTGTAAACCAGAGTTTGAAAATGCACAGCTGGTCAGCCCGTAATAAATGAGTATAAAAGAAAGATCAGAAAGTCGTCAGGGGTGGAGAGATTAGATTACAACTGTCTGGGTTCAAAATAGTTAAAGTAGGATGGATCTGTGTTAAACTTTCCATGACAGAATGTGTCAGTACAACAATACTGACTGATGAAAAGTCCATCTTGATAAATTCAATACCAGCAGTTGTAAATTTGGCTCACAAAAGTGTATTTGTCACAAACAACCTAATATAGCTTAAAAGTCAGACAGAGTAAGAACGTAGCCTGCACACCATTCTAGACAAAGTGGTGGATGAGAGCAAGATGAAGAGATTATAATTAAACATTAGAAAAGCTGAATGCATGGCAGTTTCCTAGAAAACTCAAATCCAGTAAGCTGCTTATAATGTAATGAGGTAAAACATTTAGATTGTCTTAACTCTTTTACTCCTAAATAAGACGTGATTTGTGATTTGTCGCTATTTCTTGAATCACAGTCATCACATAATGTATTCTATTGGTCTTACACTAAAGAAATCTGGCTTCCACAGTGATCACTAACATTGTGACTCGTTGTTGTTGTTGTTGTTGTTGTTGTTGTTGTTGTTGTTGTTGTTGTTGTTGTTGTTGTTGTTTTGTTTTGTTTTTGTAAGTATTTCATAGTCATTTTTCTCTCTTTTTTTGATTTAAAGAATTTAAAATCAATGTTACACATTAACGTCCAAAGGAAGATGTGATAATAAGAAGAATTGCACATTTACATTGTAAATTTGAAATATAAAATTGAAAAGATGGCAATGTCCAAGTGTATTTGTGTGTATTATTACAGGTTGTGATTTTAGATGAACCAACATCTGGCCTTGACCCCAATGCAAGACGCAAGGTTTGGACAATGTTGCAGAAAAACCGAGCAGGGAGAACTATGGTACTCAGCACACATTACATGGATGAAGCAGACCTGCTTGGCGATAGGATTGCCATTATGGCCGAGGGAATTGTCAAGTGTTGTGGCAGCTCACTCTTCTTAAAAAAGAAATACGGTATGTAAACACAAGACACAAGAAAGAAAGTTCCCATTGATCTAATAGTACTAATAATACTTATGCTTTTTCGCATATCCTTTACATGACATTGCAATCAACACCAGTATTTTTTAGCTGCTGTTTATGTCTTGGCAAGTTTTACATTCAGTAGTTTGCCACATACGCATGTGAGACCTGGACTAAACAAGCTGAACAGCGCATAAATGCCTTTGAATATAAATGTTATAGACGAGTTCTAAGAATATCTTGGGTAAAGAAATGAACAAATGCATCCATACTTCAAGAGCTGAATATTGAAGAAGGTTGGCAATTAAAAACGATGAAACAAAGAAAATTGAAATATTTTGGTCACTTGAAACGTCACGAAAGTTTGGAGAGAACAATAATGAAGGGGTATATGTCTGGGAAGAGAGGAAGAGTAAGGCCAAAGAGAAGAAGCGTGCAGGATGTGGCGGATGATCTCCAGATGGGTGTATCAGACGCGGGACATCTTGCTTATGATCGAGAGGTTTTCCTGAAGGTTGTTATGGGAGCGAGGTTCTGCAAATGACATGCTACTGAATGAATGAATGAGTTTGCCATTGCTTTCTGAACGACCGGCTCACATACCCTCCGTAAGTAACCAACTTGACGCGATCCGCTGCCGAATCTCGTACAGCTGTTTTTCGTACGAGATTATACGGGATTACGAACGACGTCCTTAACCCCTACACCAGGGAAACCGGCAAAATTACTAATACTAATACTAAATATTGTCCTTGTTATGAACCTAGCAGCTATCGAGTTTCACCCTTTAGCCTAATGTAATGCCATTTATCTAACACCTTAACATTATATATCATCTTTCTTCTTCTGCTGTATTTCATCTGTCACTGGAGCAAAGGCCCCGAACCAACTCAATTCAAGATTTCAAGCCATTTTTCGAATGTGCATGATTTTAAACACCATAACAAAATCTTGCATAGATTTCTGGCCTGGCATATTTTGCTGCACCTCAGGTGCATACTGTAGATTTATATATCTTACGAAGTGAAGAGGTGAGTCGTAGGAATACCATGATAGAAGCATTCATATCATATCTTAGTTAGCCATCATATTCCCAGGGTCAAGATACCTTCTTGGTGATGCCAATCTTCTCTCCAAGTGTACTGTAAATATTCTCTGTTGAATATGTTTTATAATTGTAAAAACATTTAGCCTGAACATTGGCAGACTTGGGTTACAGTGTACAATTTCTGGCTGGAAGTTTAAAATGTGTTCAATACGCTCTTAGGACGCCTATATTTTGTTCTTGTCTGAGAAGGCTAAAGTGTTATCCACTACCCAGGATCGGGGAGTGATATATCAGCCTTGGGTATTTCCTCCACGTGAATATGAACCAGATACCTTTTTGTGGTGGACATTGCACTTCTAAGCAACATTGTACGCGTGTTTATGGATCAGAATACGAAGGTAAGTTAATAAGTAAGCCACAATTGGCTGTAGAAAAAAAAAGTTAAATATGATAACAACTTGAAACCAGTTTATTTTTATACATACATTGTCCCTTTATTTCTCAACATAATTTCCACCAACATTGATGCTCTTATCCCATCGTTTTATCAGTTCTCCCAAACCGGCTGGATAGAACTGCGTGCTATCTTTTCTAAACTACATTTTCATTTCACATTCAATTAACTAACTAAAGTGGGAAGTTCTGGAACATCCACCTTACAGCCCCGACTTAGCCCCTTGCGATTTCCCCCTTTTTGGTCCACTGAAAACCCACCTTGGCGGAAAACATTTCGCGAATGACGCCGAAGTTGAATGTGAAGTGAAAACGTGGTTTAGAAAACAGAGCACGCAGTTCTATGCAGCCGGTTTGGGAGGACTGATAAAACGATGGGATAAATGCATCAATGTTTGTGGAAATTATGTTGAGAAATAAAGGGACAATGTATGTATAAATATAAACTGGTTTCAAGTTGTTATCATGTTTAGTTATTTTCCTACAGCCATTTGTGGCTTACGTTTTGACTTCCCCTCGTATATTGGTGTTTTTATTTTAATATAAATGACTTTATATTTGGGAACCATAGTAACAGAGTGGCTAGCACACTTGCCTGTTGGCCCAGTGATCGTGTGTTTTTATTCCCATTGATGCAGATTTTGTGCATTGACCTGGGCTACCAAGTCTAGTCAACATTAAACAGGGACCAAAAAACTTCCTGGGAAGTAACGCCGGTCAGCAGGATATTGTTCACTTCAGAAATTGAATATGAGACAAGCACCATATACTCAGTATGTTTCAAGGGGTATAAAATGTTCTTTAAGTTTACTTAATATTTGTTTCATGTCTGTTGATGAAGGAGGTATGGCTGTTGTTTCATGCAGGCGCTGGCTATCACCTGGTTGTTGTCAAAGATGTGAACTGTGACGTCAAGCAGATCATCCAGCTTGTCAAGTCTCACATTGACCAGGCTGAATTGGAGAGTAACGTAGGTGCCGAGCTGAGCTTCATACTTCCCCAGAGCTGTGTGGCCAGTTTTGAGGCACTGTTCTCTGAGCTGGAAGAGAAACAGAATGAGCTCGGAATTCGTAGTTTTGGAGCTTCTGTTACAACCATGGAAGAGGTTTTTCTCAAGTGAGCCACATTCACAACTATTATTAAAGATAAATGTCATTCCTTATGTCCTAGATCAGTATTTCATTACCTAATTCATTTCAATTACTTCAACTCTTGTCTACCACCCAGTTTATTCCAATGTATTACTGTTAATTCTTGTTATCCCAATGCTTGTAATTTTTCTTACTATACATTGGCACCTTGCCGTCTTGACAGACGATAGTTTGTGCTTTAAAAAGGCATAATAACTTTTAACTATGGCGGTAGCGAGTGTGACTGATAAGGCCAATTTGCGCTGTAAATGTCCGTTCACAGTGGATGCATGTGAACACGTGGTCATTTCCACCATCATGCACCATCTTACGTCTCAAACGCTTGGTGTGTGACTTTTCTGCAATAATTTTCTCCTTTGACTTTATTCCATTTCTGATATTTGCCCTCCATGCAACACGTTCAGCGGCGACTTGCTCCCAATGTGCATTATCAATGCCTGTATCAATCATGTCCCGCTTACACACATCTTTGTATCGTAGTAGAGGCCGACCCTGAGATCTCTTACCCATCTGTAATTCACCAAAAAAGATATCCTTTGGTATTCTACCATCATCCATCCGCCTAAGATGTCCTATCCATCTAAGTCTACGAAGACTGAGCATGGAATAAACTGTCACACAACCTGATCTTTCCAATACTTCAGTATTTGTGATTTTGTCTTGCCACTTAATACCAAGAATTCTTCGCAGACACCGCATATGAAAGCTGTTTAAATTGTTCTCTTGGTGTGAGTAAGTTGTCCAGGTTTCACTGCCATAGAGAAGAGTACTAAGGACACAGGCTTGATAGACAAGGACTTTTGTTTTGGCAGTAAGCTTCCTGTTCTCCCAGACTCTTTTTCTTAACCTGTTCATTGTTGTTGCTGCCTTACCAATCCGGATGTTGATTTCCTGATCTAGGGATAATTTGCTATTTACCACCGATCCTAGATATGTAAAATGGTCTACTATCTCTAGTTCGGCGTCGTCAATAAAGATTGATGGTACCCCATGTGCACCTTGTGACATAATCTGTGTCTTCTTTTTGCTAATTGTTAAACCAAATTCAGAACAAGCATTGGAGAATGCAGATAGTAGACATTGCAATTCTTCCTCAGAGTGGGTCGTAACTGCAGCATCATCTGCAAAAAGCAACTCTCTGATCAGTACCCTCCTAATTTTGGTCTTAGCCTTCAATCTCTGAGCATTGTAGAGGCCGCCATCTGAGCGTGAGTGAATGTATATACCACCATCCTGATCACGAAATGCATATTTCAGTAGAAGTGAAAAGTATATTCCAAAGAGGGTGGGAGCTAGTACACAACCTTGCTTAACTCCACTCTTGATTTCAAATTCTTCAGAAGTTGCACCATCAAACTTGATTATACCCTTCATGCCTGTGTGGAACGATTCCACAATGGACAGAAGAGTTGATGGGCAGCCAATCTTCTTTAGTGCCTTGAACAGACCCTCACGACTGACCAAATCAAATGCCTTTGTGAGGTCGATGAAGGCAATAAACAGTGGTTGATTCTGTTCACGGCATTTTTCTTGCATTTGTCGCAATGAGAATATCATATCAGTGGTAGACCGGTTCTGTCGAAAGCCACACTGTGATTCGGGGTAGACTTGATCTCCTAGGACTTGAAGTCTGCGCAGAACAATTCTGGCAAATACTTTTCCAACAATACACAGAAGTGAGATACCCCTATAGTTGTTGCAGTCGCTCCGATCGCCCTTGTTCTTGTACAGTGTTATGATGCTTGAATCTTTGAAATCCTGTGGGACTTGTCCTTCACGCCAGCATAGCTCTATTAGCTGGTGGATCTGTATAGTGAGTGTGTCTTGCCCACTCCTGATAACCTCTATTGGAATCCCATCCTTACCTGGAGACTTGCCAGATGCAAGTTCATTTATAGCACACTTAACTTCTGTTATGGTGGGAAGTGTGTCCAGGTGGTCAAGAGTTGGTAGAGCCTCTATGGCGTTGAGGGCATTATCCGCTAGTTTGGTCTCACTTGAGTAAAGCTCCAAATAGTGCTCTACCCATCTGTCCATCTGCTGTTTCTTATCAGTGATGACTTCTCCAGTCAAGGTTTTCAATGGTGCACTTCTTTTGATCACTGGACCACAGGCTTTCTTTATTCCTTCATACATACTTCTTATGTCTCCCTTATCACTTGCGATTTGAATGGACTCACATAACTTGATCCAATAATCATTTGCACACTGCCTGGCAGCCTTTTGCACATCCTTCCTAGCTTGCCTTAGCTCACTCAGAGTGTTACGCGTTGGTCTTTCCTTGCTTCTTAAGAGAGCTTTCTTCTTCTTATCAATCAAGGGCTGCAGAGTCTCGCTGTTGGCCGCAAACCAGTCCTGCCTCTTATGATCCACAGTGCCGTAAACCTTTACGGCAGTTTTACAAAGAGTTTCCTTAAGTTTATTCCATTTATCATTTACTGTACAATTTTCTGGTGTATCAGTGAAAGCGTCTTCAAGTTGCTGTTGAAACTGAAAGCACTTTTCAGGATCATGAGTGTTAATAATATTAATCCTGGGGCTAGATTTGTGTTTAGCTGTGTAGATTCTCTTTGGTCTCAGTCTAACCCTTGCAACAACCAAAGAGTGATCCGTATCACAGTCAGCACTGTGGTAACTACGAGTCAATGATATATGGTTCAGATGTTGTCTCCGTGTGATGATGAAGTCCAGCTGGTGCCAATGGCCGGATCTTGGATGTTTCCATGTGACCTTATGCATCTCTTTTGTTTTAAAAAAAGAGTTTGTAATACATAGGTCATTACTGGTGCAATGCTCCAGCAGCCTTTGCCCATTTTCATTCATGCGACCGATGTTGTATTTTCCAAGGCACACTGGCCATGAACTCGAGTCCTTGCCCACACGAGCATTGAAATCACCGAGCATATAAATGTAGTCGGATTTTGGAACTGCCTTGATCACAGAGTCTAACTCCTCATAGAACAAATCCTTCACATCATCAGAGGAATCGAGTGTCGGTGCATATGCAGTAATAATGGTGGCAAACCCACAAGAGGTTGCCAAGCGCAGGGATAATAGTAATTTTTCTTACTATGTTTTAATGTTTTGCATATCTTTTACAGGACATCTCTGCCAACATCAGCATCTTTCAGCTGATTGTTGATTTCTTGGCAAGATTACGCTCAGTAGTTTGCCATTGCTTTCTGAGCGACCGGCTCCATATTCTCATAAGTCACTGGCGCAACTCGAACCGCTTACAGTTCTCGTGCGCTCACGTCAACCACGAGAGTATTCGGGGTTACGGAGAAAGCTGCTAACTCCTCGGCTTGGGAGACCGGCCTCCCACTATGTTACTGTTCTCTAAACTATTGCATGGAATTGTTACTTCTTACATCCCACACAAGTATTTCTTTCACACTTTCTATTCTAGGAAGTTATTTCTTTATCTATTTCTGTCCCAGACAATTATTACTTGAACTGTTTATATTCCGTATAGTTATTACATTAACACCAAGTATCATTAATATCATGGAGTAACACCAGTTATTACTTTAACTCTTTCTGTCGCAGACAGTTATAACTTTAACAGCTTCTATCCCTGACAATTATTACTTTAACAGTTTCTATCCCTGACAGTTATTACTTTAACAGTTTCTATCCCTGACAGTTATTACTTTAACAGTTTCTATCCTAGACAGTTATTACTTTAACAGCTTCTATCCCAGACAGTTGTTACTTTAACTTCATTCATCTCAGACAGTTATTACTTTAACAGCTTCTATCCCATACAGTTGTTACTTTATCTTCATTAATCTCAAACAGTTATTACTTTAACAGCTTCTATCCAAGTTATTACTTTAACTCCGTCTATCCCAGACAGTTATTACTTTAACAGCTTCTATCCCAGACAGTTATTACTTTAGCAGCTTCTATCCCAGACAACTATTACTTTAACAGCTTATATCCCAGAAAATGATTAATTTAACAGCTTCTATCCCAGTTATTACTTTAATTTCATCTATCCCAGACAGTTATTACTTTAACTGCTTCTATCCCAGTTATTACTTTCGTCATCATCATCAAGTGCCGTGCCGGCTGGCGTAGGCGTTCATGTCTCTCCATAGATCTCGGTCTTTGGTTTTCTGGATCAACTCTGGTGCTGATATTCCTCCATGCCACCGTCTCAATCCATCCAGCATCACTTCTCTTGGTCTACCTCTGCCTCTCTTCCCCTCGATCTTTCCAGTTGTTACGATGTTCTCCAATGCCTCTCTTCTCATCACGTAACCGAAGAAAGATGTTTGTCTCTGTCTTATTGTTGTATATAATGTTCTAGTTTCATTAGCCTGTTTCAGGCAGTCGTCGTTAGTTACTCTGGCAGTCCAAGGAATTCGCAACATTCGTCTCAGGAACCACATCTCTGTTGCTTCTAATTTCTTCTTAATTTGTTCATTTACGTTCCAAGATTCACTGCCATACAGCAAAACTGGTTCTACATAGCATTTCAGCACTCTCTTTCTTACATTCAGTTATTACTTTAACTTCATTTATTCCAAACAGTTATTACTTTAACAGTTTCTATCCCAGTTATTAGTTTAACCTCATCTATTCCAGACAGTTATTACTTTAACTTCATCTATCCTAGACATTTATTGCTTTAACAGCTTCTATCCCAGACAGTTATTACTTGAACTTCATCTATCCCAGACAGTTATTATTTTAACAGCTTCTATCCCAAACAGTTATTAATTTAGCAGCTTCTATCCAAGACAGTTA
Source organism: Cepaea hortensis (assembly GCA_963921405.1). Taxonomy (NCBI): domain Eukaryota; kingdom Metazoa; phylum Mollusca; class Gastropoda; order Stylommatophora; family Helicidae; genus Cepaea; species Cepaea hortensis. The sequence continues at coordinate 63,546,006 of OY992880.1, read as the reverse complement.
TTACTTTAACAGCTTCTATCACAGACAGTTATTACTTTAGCTTCATCTATCCCAGACAGTTATTACTTTAACAGCGTCTATCCGAAACAGTTATTAATGTAACAGCTTCTATCGCAGACAGTTATTACTTTAGCTTCATTAATCGCAGTCAGTTATTACTTTAACAGCTTCTATCCCAGACAGTTATTATTTTAACTTCATTAATCTCAGACAGTTATTTCTTTAACAGCTTCTATCACAGTTATTACTTTAACTCCATCTATCCCAAACAGTTATTATTTAACAGCTTCTATCCCAGACAGTTATTAATTTAAAGCTTCTATCCCAGTTATTACTTTAACCTCATCTATCCCAGACAGTTATTAATTTAACTTCATATATCCCAGACATTTATTACTTTAACAGCTTCTATCCCAGATAGTTATTACTTGAACTTCATCTATCTTAGAACTTAGGACTAGGACTTAGAACCTGGCGAGGAGTGGGTGCAAGTACCAACAGACTTCTGCACATCCTTTTCAGTTTGCATCCAACTAGATAGGAAATTGTCATAGTGTGGTCAAGACAGGTTAAGCACGTGATCGTATAGGACCCAAGTCTCCGCGTTGTTATAAACATACTTTATTGGCCGAATAGTTATACTACAGCACACATGATGGTAGACTCCCTGCCCGGTGTTGACATGTCTTTTCAATCCCCCTAAGTGACGTGTGTGTTCTCCTAGATACACTTCTTCATTCGTGCACACACGTTCACTATGATTTTCCCCCTAGTCAAGGAATGCGCATCATTCCTTAACTCTTTACTCCTAACCTAGTTCCCTCACTGTTACAAAATGCAGACAAGAAAATCCGGCAGCTGTGGAGGCTGAAGTATAAGCGTTGATTTTCGAGAATTCGCTAGACGGTGACGCGGTCATCTACACAGATGGGTCGGTCGTCCGACATGTGAGAAGCTCATGGGCCTTTACAGCTCGGGCCGGAGGGAGAATTGTGAAGGAGGACTCTGGTGCTTTCACTGAAACCACAAGTAGCCTGACCATGGAAGTCATGGCAGTAAGTAAAGCAATAACATGGCTCGAGACACAGACATTCACTAGGGCTTGTTTCCTTAGCGACTCAATGAACATGATCAAGAGGATAGAGGAGGGGTCGATCCGAAGAGAATGGTTGCTGCCTCTGGAGCGGTCTCGCCTGGCAAAGATTAGTTTCATCTTCGTGCCAGGGCATGCGGGAGTACAAGGAAATGAGCGGGCTGACAAGCTCGCAGGTGAGGCTACTGTGGAGGGCGGACGCGCCATGGACCAGGCTGACATTCTGAATGCTCTACGAGAAGAAAGACTTTTGCGAGAACCAAGTGATGACTGTGAATCTGCAACAATGGCCAGACTGCGAGAGCAGCAAATTAAAAGAGGTGTGGCCAAACAAGAACACTACGCAGGAAGCCAAAGAAGATTGATAAACCAACACAGAACTGGCGTCGTTAGCCGCTACACGCTGCGGGATTTGCTGAGGAGGGGATCCGAGCACTTATGGACTGAATGGTTCGATGTGCAATGAGGATGATCTGTCGACTAACTAACTAACTAACTAACTAACTTCATCTATCCCAGACAGTTATTACTTTAACAGCTTCTATCCCAGACAGTTATTATTTTAACAGCTTCTATCCCAGACAGTTATTATTTTAACAGCTTCTATCCCAGACAGTTATTACTTTAGCTTAATCTATCCCAGACAGATATTACTTTAAGAGCTTCTATCCCAGACAGTTATTACTTTAACAGCTTCTATCCCAGACAGTTATTTCTTTAGCTTCATCTATCCCAGACAGTTATTACTTTAGCTTCATCTATCCCAGACAGTTATTACTTTAACAGCTTCTATCGCAGAAAGTTATTACTTTAACTTCATTAATCTCATACAGTTATTACTATAACAGCTTCTATCCCAGACAGTTATTACTTTAACACCTTCTAGCCGGTCTCCATGTATTATTTTATATATACCGTATGTTTACCGTCTCCATGGCTAAAGGCTTGCGAGCGCCGTTCATGAGCCCCTTACCAGGCGTTCGAAACTCAGCTGCGGCCGATTTGTGCAGCAGACCGTGTCGCGTTGTGTTATAACGTGTTGGTATGGGAGCCGGTCGTTCAGAAAGCAATGGCAAACTACTGAACGTAAAACTTGCCTAGTACATCAACAGCAACTGAAAATGCTGGTGTTGACTGCAACGTCCTGTAAGGGATACGCAACATTAAAAAAAATATAAAAAAATACAAAAACCTTCTAACTCAGACAGTTATAACTTAACTGATTCCATGCATGTTTCATTTCACAGTAAAATCTAATGTCGCATTCTGATTTGTTTCATTGCTATATTTTTCCCACTTTGAAATATTTATTGATATTTTATTGATATTGATTTTTATTGATACTTAAACTATAAAGAAAATAAACATTAAAACATATGCTTTCACGGAGCAGAAACACAAATAGATCAAACGTTTATTAATTACTAGCTGACCCTGCCCGGCTTCGCCCAGTCCCTGGTGGGAAGCATCTCATTTAATTCATATAAGTAGTCATATAAGTTCCCGTTCCCGTTACCGACTATCTGTCTGTCTGTCTGTCTGTCTGTCTGTCTGTCTGACCTGGCCCGGCATCGCACAGCTCCTGGTGTGAAGCATCTCATTTAATTTATATAAGTAGTCATATAAGTTCCTGTTCCCGACTGTCTATCTGTCTGTCTGTCTGTCTATCTGTCTGCCTGACCCTGTCCGGCTTCATTAAATTCATAAAGAACGTTCTTCCACACACCATCCATTATTTTTAATGAAAACTCTTTCTAATCACCTGCATGACTACAGTAACTTCTTAAGCAAAAAAAGATGAGTTACAATGTTATGCATTGTGCATTATTTTTATGAAAACTTTGAAAATGCCTTACAGATTGTATCATTATTTATTATAACTCATATGCCGGTACATAACTATGGACAAAGAGTTTATAAATCTTTGAAAACGATGCCACAATATGACTATAAGTTATACAGAAAAGTTATGTCCCTTGAAATAACTTTTACAGAGTTAGGTCCCCTGAGATATATGAAATTATGATGAAAAATGAAAAATGAAATAATACTGAGTAAGCAGGCGATTTCACACTAACAAAATATGACAGTGGGCAGCTCTGGAATGAAAGAAAGGCGTGTAGAAAATTTCATCTCAATCGGATGGGCCGTTCGCGAGCGCACAAAGGACAGACGGACATACAGACATACGGACAGACAGACAGACAGACAGACAGACAGACAGACGGAGATCCTAATTTATATATAAGACTAGCTGACCCGGCCCGGCTTCGCCCAGTCCTTGGTGGGGAGCATCTCATTTAATTCATATAATTAGTCATATAAGCTCCCGTTCCCGTTACCGACTATCTGTCTGTCTGTCTGTCTGTCTGTCTGTCTGTCTGTCTGTCTGTCTGTCTGTCTGACCCGGCATCGCCCAGTCCTTGGTGGGGAGCATCTCATTTAATTCATATAAGTAGTCATATAAGTTCCCGTTCCCGTTACCGACTATCTGTCTGTCTGTCTGTCTGTCTGTCTGTCTGTCTGTCTGTCTGTCTGTCTGTCTGTCTGTCTGTCTGTCCGTCCCTCCCTCTCTGTCTGTCTGTCTGCCTGTCTGTCTAATCATTTATTGGTTGCAGTTAGAACAACCTTAGATAAACGAAGACCAACTTACAAAAAGCATTAGAAAGAGCACTTGAAAGATCTTTACATCTTCCCCCAACAATTAACTTGGGTAAATGGAGCGGCGGCAGCAGCATCAGCAGAAGAAGGAAAAGGAGGAGTAGACAACTGCAGCGAAAAGGTGGGTCTGTCTATCTATCTGACCCGGCGTGACTTCGCCCAGCTCCTGGCGGGTAGCGTCTCATTAAATTCATACAACAAAAAAAAGTAACTTAAAAAAATGCCCTTCCACACACCATCCATTATTTTTAATGAAAACGCTTTCTAATCACCTGCATGACTACAGTAACTTCTTAAGCAAAAACAGATGAGTTACAATGTTATGCATTGTGCATTATTTTTATGAAAACTTTGAAAATACCTTACAGATTGTATCATTATTTATTATAACTCATATGCCGGTACATAACTATGGACAAAGAGTTTATAAATCTTTGAAAACGATGCCACAATATGACTATAAGTTATACAGAAAAGTTATGCCCCTTGAAATAACTTTTATAGAGTTAGGTCCCCTGAGATATATTAAATTATGATGAAAAGTGAAAAATGAAATAATACTGGGTAAGCAGGCGATTTCACACTAAAAAAATATCACAGTTGGCAGCACTGGAATGAAAGAAAGGCGTGTAGAAAATTTCATCTCAATCGGATGGGCCGTTCGCGAGCGCATAAAGGACATACAGACAGACATACAGACAGACAGACAGACAGACAGACAGACAGACGGAGATCGCAATTTATATATAAGATTTATATTTTAATTAGTGTGACCTCAAACCATAGATATAATTGCAACAGGCAGTCAAAACAAAAGTCTTCGTTTGAAAACAGAAAAACAGAAATAATGGTAAAAACATAGACAAAATTATGTTCCCAAATACAACATCAAAGTAAATTAAACGGGTCTGAAACAAGGCAGTGCACATTTGGGTGCTTTGGTAACAGAGATTAGTTAGTTAGTCTTTCCTCTTGAGCCTAAGGCGGCGCATAGGGCAGAAGTCCTGTCTCTCCATGCTTGGCGGTTCGCTGCTACCTGTTGTAGATCTTGGATGTTCACTTGGCCATTGAATGAGCCTTCTCTAATGATGGTTCTACGCAGGGTCTCTCTTGGTCTTCCCCGTTTTCTTTTCCCTACCGGTGACCATATGAGGGCTTGGTAGGGGAGTCTTGTCTTGTCCATTCTGAGAACATGGCCGATGTAGTTCCAACGGCGAGATGGGCGATGTATTAAAGAAGTTAAATGTAGGAAAGCCAATGCAGAAGCAGTATTTCACAAGATAAACAATATTCTATGCAATATAGCTTTCTCAAGCCAGGTGAGTAAAAGAGTTCTTGAGAACTATATTGAGTCAATCCTGATCTGTGTGAGTGAATAATGGACAATTAGCAGGCAGGTGAAGAATTCTTTTGAAGCTGCAAGATGTGGTTTTGTGATGAGAACACTATGGACAGATACAAAGCGTAAAGAAGATATATTGAAAGAAATTAGCTAAGAGAACTGGTTACTTGCTACAGAAGACGGTTCACATTCTTTGGGAACATCATGAGAAGTGATAAGCTGGAGTACGTGATGACAACAGGAGAATTGAAGGGAAGAAGAGAGCGAGAAAGAAGATCCTAGACAGCTTGACATCATAAGATGGAGGATCATCAATGTGAGAAATGATTGGCAGTACATGAGACAGAAGGCTGTGGATGGAAATGATCACCAACACCATACAGCGTGCACTATAAGAGAGAAGATTATGAGCTCATTACTGCAGTCAAAATTCTGCAAACAGGAATAGTTTACTATTAATAGCTATTGAGTAAAACTACAAATTGTTACTTATAAGTTGGAACTCTTCGCTGGCTGCTGAGGATGGGGACGGAGCGCTTATGGGAATGTCCCTGTGATGTCGGTTCCTAAATCAATCAATCAATCAATTGTTACTTATAAGAAACGAAACTGAGATAACTCGGTTTAAATACATTAAAATTAATTTTACAGTTTTATATATTGATTTTCTACGGCAAATCATAGAATTTGATAGGAAGTGAAACACGGGCGCCCTGAAGCTTCCACCGGGTTCAGGGTTGTCAAATTAGTTTTACGTGGATTACGGCTCATTATTATACCAGAGAATAATCAGGATAGCTGTATAAAGCAAAGAATTATTGTTGCAGCTAGCCGTAACCTTGATTTTCTCTAACACAATCACATAGGCGTAGAGCAGCAGTTCATGCCAGACACAACGCAGTATACTCTTGTTCAGTAGTCTATGTTGATGAAGCAAAGACTAGCACATACCTAACATCAGTGATGATTGTCCATTGTCAAATAATCTCAGTCATCAACAGTATTCATACAATAATTATGTGGTATGAGTAGACTAGTGGTTATACACCCACCTGTTGGTATGGTTATCTCTGTAGCTGGGCGGAATCGGATGTTACAAAATGTACTTGGGTTCGCAGGTCAACCCAGCTTAAATCGTGTACCAAGAATGTCTTGGAAAATAAAGGCAGTCCTGTGATACTGACCACAACACCCACTCAGTGCTGTCTTGTCTATACAAATATGGATCTAGCATTGTAAGTCTGCTTTACCTCAATAGGGGCCTTCACTTTACTTCTAACGGTTGCACACTAATGCGCCCGCTGCCATCTGCAAAAATGAACTCGGATTACAATCCCGTGATTATGCAATTAATGCCTTATTGGTAGTCGTTGCTGTTGTTTTCCCAATTAGTTGAGTTTGTATGTTGAAGAATCAATTGATGTTCCGATTGAGAATTCTGTCATTTACTGCCTATAGTACCTTGCGGTGTAGGATAGAGGAGTCTTGAGCTTGAGGAATTAAGGCCGCCTGGCTAGTGCAGTCGCCGCGAACTGTGCAGGTTAGAGTTTTCTTTTTGCCCCGGACAGAAAAATACCCCACACCTTACCGAGGATTCGAACAGATTCAGTGCCAAATAAAACGTGGGTTTGGACCAAACAAACATGGATGGTGAAAATGGGAAGTATGGGTGTGTCATATTTACGATTTAAAAGTTGTTAATGTGGTAGCAGCCAAATTGTATTATATATCAAACTAAAGGCATGGGGGAAAACTACTGTATATAAGTCCAGGGCAGATACGGAAAGTTATTTAAGACGATTAATCATCCCATGGCACTTAAACAGTTAAGAATGCTACAACACAACCAGATACAAAAATGAACTCAGATCAGAATAAAGTTATAATTAATGCCTTGATAGTTGCCTTTTATTCCAGTGACTTGAGTTTGTGTGTTCACAAGTTTTCACACTTTTAATTAATATCCTTCTAGGGTTGGAGAGTCAATAGATGTTCCGAATGAGAATTCTCACGAGGCCACTAGTATGTCACGAGGCAATGCTGGCAGCCCTGAGAATAATTCAGAATGTACACCCTTTTTAAGTCCCTCTCATACAGCTCATGGGACAGACAATACAATGAAGGCTGACATAGATGCTCACAGTGAAAATGTCTATGGCAAACCAGCGTCATGCTCCATGGAGTTGAGTGGCAGTGACATGGCATCTAAAATTGGTATGAGCTGGCTCTTTGTAAGAGACATCATGAGTAAATGCAATGTCTAGTTGAGTAGTTCTATGTTGTGACTACATGTTGTTTCTTAAATGTTTCAAGTGTATAAGTGGGGTTAACTTGGATGACCTCATCTGTTGTGTGTATCAGTTGTTTATGTATTGTTTCTATTTTAGAAGTGGAAATAACTTGAGTGACCTCACCTGTTTTATGTATGAGTTTTTTTTTTTCCTATGATTTTAGTGGAGATAACCTGAGTTATTGCCTGGTTTTATTATATTTTGTGAGAGCAAGTTGTTTTTCATGTGTTTCAAGAGTAGCAGTGGAGATAACTTGAATGACTGCAGTGGCTTGTCATTTGTTATAGTTATGGGTTCCCCCTCCCCCTGTTTAGATGGTAAGGTAAACAAGAATGGATTCTGCTTGCTTGCTTGTATTCGCTGGCTATGAACTCCAGCGCGAAGTCCTGTATGTCGGATGAAGACATCCTGTTGTCCAACATCAATCAGTGTGATGTCATACCGGACTGAGGTGTGCGTGAATATCCGTTGTCCCATGTCTGGCTTATTGGTATGCAGACTTGTGGTTCTCGCCGTGCCGGCAGATACTCTCCTACTTCAAAGGAAACAAGAATGGATGGATATGCACAGCTAGAGATATTAAAATAAGAATACAAAAGACAAAAGCTGCTTCCGTAGCACTAGGAACTTTGTGGAAGTCAAAGGAAATTAAAATTATCACCAGACTCGGAATATTTAACTCCAATGTTAAATCTGTACTCTTGTATGGGTCAGAAACATGGAGAATGACTAAAAAATTACTAATGAACAACAAATATTCATCAGTTTATGTTTGCTCACAATAATAGATACTAAACAAGTATGACAAAATCACCAGTCTGAGAGGTCAGCGTGGCAGAATGGATAAGAGCACTCGTTCTTAAACACCCGCAAAGAAAAAAAAACAACTCACCAATATGGAGCTCATGAAGAGAACTAAACAAATTCCAGCCACTCAAGAGGTTAGGAAATTATGCAGCGCTGGATACCGCAGGCCGGTCTCTCTGGCTGAGGGGTTACAACACTTTCTCCGTAATCCCGTTTGTCACGCAGTCTCGTAGCGGGAGCGAGCTGGGAGCGGTTCGTCCCCCGCTGGTGACTTGCGGGACACTGAGCCGGCCGCTCAGAAAGCAATGGCAAACTACTGAGCGAAATCTTGCCAAGAAATCAACAGACAGGTGAAAGATGCTGCTGTTGACAGCGATGTCCTGTAAAGGATATGCGAATAAAAAAAAAAAAAAAAGGATACCGCAGATACTGAGAAAACCTGTGGATATACAACTAGACACTTTCTTGTCTGAAAAACGAGGGGGATTCAAATGAAAACCTTCATTGTTTTTGTTGTTGTGAATATATTCTGAAAAAGTAAAGAAAAAAATGTGTGATTTGTCGATGTAGTCACCACTGTGTTTAATGCAAGTTCTCCAGCTCTGATAAAGTGCTTGGATTCCTGTAGAAAAAATTCTCTTGGTCGCGTATGTAACCACTCATACCACACCTACCGTACCTCTTCTCGAAACTTCCTACTCCACTCATACAATTACTGAACTGGCAGGCATGCATCACCATACTGGACCTTTATTTGCTGATGAATTTCTATAGGTTTCACCCCTTAACAGATTTTTAAAAAAAAAACAGATAACAGAATGCTGCTCCTCTTTGGTGCATGACTAAAATGGGGCTGTCATCTTTAAACTGACCTTATAACATGACCGTGTTCATCTGCACCGGAATGTCACGTGCTTAACAGATTCAATGCAAAACAAGAAGTAGGTTTTGACAAAACAAAAATGGATGTCGAAAAATGGGAAGTAGGCTTGTGTCACAATTATGACCTAAAATTATTAAAATGGTAGCATACATATTGTGTTACATATGAAATTAAAGGAAGCTGCTTAGAGAAAACGACTGTATTGATATTTTAATTGAGACAAAATTTCACAATGACAATATTTTTAACAATCTTGACATCCTTAACCTTAATATTTACAGGTTACAAGACAATGGCGTGGTTATTGTAATTTCTATCACATTTTTAAGGTTTTGATTTGAAGTCCCCTCGTAAAAAAGATGAGCAAAATAGTTGGAGACCTTAGAACACACGGAGAAGAGAATAAAAGACAGAGATGAACTATACATGGAGGGAGCTGCAAACGATTGGATGGCTTGTCATGAGTTGGTTGAAGGCATGTGCCTCAATGGGAAATAAAGGGCAAATGTCAATGAAATTAGTTGTTTTTCAGTGTCGTGTAGAAGTGGAGATACCGTGAGTGACCTGAAGTGGATATTAAACATAGTCTCAGTAATATCTAGGGATAGTTAAGACAATGCGGGTGTGATTTCCAGCTGAGACTGGCAGATTCCACACAGGTCACTGTGTTGCTGCATGCTGAGAAATGATACAGGTGGTGATGAAAGGGGGGGGGGGAATCTGACAGCCCCATCCTGCTTGATTTCTACCACAACCAAAATCTTTGGGACATCAGTCCAATTTAGAATGTGGTGTTTCATTGACTTTCAAAACTGGAGGTTGTGAAGAAGAAAAGGAAAACAGCCTAGCTCCTTTCCAGTCACAGAATACACATATTTTCTGTGAATAGCATGAAAGTTATTGATCAACGCTTTTATAAGTTAAAGAAAGAAGTAAAAATGATAGAACACACCACACTATATAAACATTGAAACCTGTAGTGACCAGATTCGAACCTGTGCATGAAAGTACACTTGCTCCTACCGCACGGCTCTGTCATCATTTGGGTGACAGGTTCAAAACCCAGAGTGGTCACTACAGTATTAAATTTATATATTGTCAAGTGCGTTTCTAATGCCACCTATTTTTCTCTACTTCTATAAGTGTCATTCAATACCTGTGAAGTTATCTTTCGTACTTTTTCAATGCCCCTAAGAGTTCCCAAAGAATCAATGTTTACAGTGAACATTGTATTATTATGGGTATATTTTTTTATTTCGAAAGTTTACAAGGACAGCAGCCACGACTATCTGCCCTTTACGATTTCTGCAGAGTGAATTGTAATGTGCACAACATTCACATGCGTAACGTAAGTTAAGGTACCTTTGTACATGCCATGAAGTGCAGTGGGCCTATGGTGTTACACCCACATTTGTGTGGACCAGTCGGCACCCGAGGGGAGGTATGGTCAGTATCACACCAGCTGCCTTCATTTCCCAAGGCTTATCCCTGGTACCCATTCTAAGCATGCGAATCATGCATATACGACCTAATATTACAACCTAATATTATAATCTAATTTTATAAATGACAAAGACCCCAGATAATATACATGGAAGTGCAGAGAAAAAACCAGAACCTTTATTAGGGGAAATATATCATCAATACAAAGTCTGAAGAAAGAGAAGTCACCAGCAAAATGTATCCAAGCAGGAGGATAAGCAAGCATCCATATCTGCCAAGCACTGTTTGTGGTGGTTTGAGTAATGCTATTTCGCTCAAAGTATGGAAAAGAACAATCTACTTCCCTCTAGCAATGAAAGGAAATGTTAAAATGTGCACCTATTATTGAACTACCCTCTAATAAGTCATGCTAGCTAAATCATCTTGTGAATCACCCTGAATAGGATTGAAATTATATTAAAATACGATTTACAGGAAGCACAGTTAGGCTTCAGACAGGGAAGAGGAACCAGGGACCATATCTTCAATACGAGAACCATCTTTGAGAAATGTAGAGAGTACAATACAGATCTGTGTGCTTGCTTCATAGACTATAGCAAGACCATCAACTGCGTTCAGCATCAGAAATTGTGGAACGTCATGAGTGCTGTGGGGTTTCCAGCACATTTGATCCATTTAATGGAATCATTATATAATGATCAACAAGCAGCTGTCAGAGTAGCTAGTGAAACATCAAACTGATGTCAGGTGCAAAAGAGAGTAAGCCAGTTCTGTATTCTCTCTTCATATACATTCAACATAAATGCAGAAAAGATCAAACGTCAAAATGATACCACAGGCAATTTTGATCCGTTCGAAATTTATAGAAATCCAGTTCCAGAATTTAGATATGCAGATGACCCAGTCCTCTCACACTGTGCTACAGGATTAGAAAAGCTGAACTTCAGCAAAATGACAATAATTTATATGGAGAAAATTACATACCAACCAAAGATCACAATCAATAATGAAGAAGTTAAAACTTCACAAACTTGTAATATCTTGGCTCCATAATCAACAATGTCGGTCTCCGTGGCATAAAGGCTTACGAACGCGATTCGTCAGCCGCTTACCACGCGTTTAAAACGCGGCGGCGACCGATTTGGCAGCAGACCGCGTCGCGCTGGGGTTTTAACGTGTTGGTATGTGAGCCGGTCGTTCAAAAAGCAATAGCAAACTGCTGAACGTAAAACTTGCCAAAACATCAACAACAGCAGTAAAATGCTTGTGTTGACTGCAACGTCCTGTAAATGGGATATGGGAAAATAATAATAATACTCAACAACAAAAGGGGCTGTTCAACAGAAGTTAGACACAAACTGGCCATATCTATGCAGAGATTATGGAGAGAATATCTATGGAGAGAATATCTATGGGGAGAATATCTATGGAGAGAATATCTATGGGGAGATTATCTATGCAGAGAATATCTATGCAGAGAATATCTATGCAGAGATTATCTATGCAGAGAATATTTATGCAGAGAATATCTATGCAGAAATGAAATGGTATTAAGAACCCATTGCACAACACAAGCAAACACGTTATAGTAAAATTGTTAAGGACACGCATTTATGGCAACAATTTAAGGTGAATAACGGGCTATCTTGTGATCACTAAACATTAAAAGTGTGTGTGTGTTTTTTTTAAAGCTCAAATGATGTTACAGAGATATTCTTGGAATATGGTGGAGCAAGATGAAGAAAAATATCAACATTCTACAAAACTTGAACATCGAAGAAAACTGGTTCATAAACATATCATGTTTCAGAAACTAAAAATTGTCTATTAAAGTTGCATAACCGTTACAGGACGTTGCAGTCAACATCAGTATTTTTTACTGCCGTTGTTTGAACATAGACTATCATTACAAATCCAGACAAACGTGAGAGGAATATTTCACAAGGAAGAACAGAACAGTGTACAGCGCAGAACAGCCACTCTCAGCTTCCTTGGTGAAGATTACCCACAGGACCTCTGGATCCGAATCTACACAGATGGGTCAGCACAAAATGCTGATAGAAATGGAGGAGAGGGAGTGTACATAGAATACCCAAATAATACTAGGGACACAGCCAGAGTACCGACAGGAAAGTACTGCCATAACTATGATGCTGAAATTGAGGCAATCAAGATAGCAACAGAGAAATTACTAAATACCAGCACAGGTACACAACCTGTGGTGCTATTGACAGATGGAAAATCAGTACTCGAGGCGCTCCTGTCTGGGAAATTGCCAGTACTAAGGACATTACTTTCTGAACTTAGCAATCAGCATAAGGTCACCATACAGTGAATACCATCTCACTGTGGAAAACCTGGAAACGACAGAGCTGATCGATTGGCTAAGGAGCCAAAGAAGAACAGCCTGATGTGCCCGTTACATACCACCAAAAGAAAAGAATGATCAGATCAGTCAGAAAGCCACCTAAACCTGCTCAAGATGACTACCACATTATGGACAGACCAGAACAAGCCATTATTCTGCGCCTCAGAACTGGACACAATAGATTACGCAACCACATGTATACAAAATTCAAGATTGGTGAAACAGCCATGCGAACATGTGGATTGGCGTCGCAGACAGCAGAGCACATACTCCAAGACTGCCCAGAATATAACATATCTAGGCAAACCTTCTGGCCTAGAGAGACGACAGTGGAAGATAAACTCTATGGACCGCTGTGTGAACTAAAAAAGACAGTTAAATTAATACAAGAGACAACATTGCAGTTATAGACATATTTCAAGCGGACGAAAGAAGAAGAACTGCCGTTGTTGATGTCTTGGCAAGTTTTACGTTCAGTAGTTTGCCATTGCTTTCTGAACGACCGGCTCCCATACCTGCACGTTAAAACCAGCGCGACACAGTCTGCTGCCAAATCGGTTGCAGCTGTATTTCGGACGCGGGTAAGCGGCATTTCTAATCGCATCCGCAACGCCATCGCCACGGAGCCGGCGAAACTAAACTACTGTATCCATATTAAAGGTGACAGCGGCTTGGGGAGAACAGTGATAGAAGGCATGCCTTCTGAAAGAACAGACAGGGATTCACCAGCAGACAGATGGACATGAGTGCATGAGGCGACAGAAATGGCAAAAAGATCGAGAGGTTATTTGGCGAACTGTGATGAGAGCGATGTTCTGCTTGATGATGAACATTAATAGAATCCTTAGTCATGTACTCTTAAGATTACAGCTGCTCTAGGACTTCCCTTTTCAACTTAATCATATATATATATATATATTGCTGTTCCCCAGCTGTTATGTATATAAAAATGTGAATGTTCGAAGTGTAAGAAGCATATTATTCGTAGATATATATATATATGCATAAGATTTGGTCTCCGTGGCAAAGATGTCACTGGCGCGATTCGTAATCCCGTATACCCCGGTTCTAAACATAGCGCTGCTGGTTTTTTTCGAAAAAGGTATAGGTGCTGGTCGTCCTGAAAGCAATGGCAAACTACTGAACGTAAAACTTGCCCAGGAATCACGAACAGTCAAAATGTTGGGGTTGACTGCTACGTCCTGTGAAGGACATGAAACTAAATTTCTTTTTTAATATATAAGATTAGAACATCCAGTTGTTTTATTGCATACATGCAGGACTTTTTATTTGTCATATACAGGTCTGACCAAACGATTTACTAAGAACCACGGGATTTATCTATACATGCAGCAGTTCATCGCCATGTTCCTTAAGAGAGTTCTGCACACCCTTCGCAACAAACTGGTCACAATAACCCAACTGGTCATACCCCTGTTTTTCACAATCTTGGATATTCTGGTGTTGAAAACATCAGACGTCAATGACTCTCCACCACTGCTGTTGGCTGTGGACCACTTTGGCCATAACTATATTCCTTTTGCTGCATCACCACTAGAACCTTCCAAAATGGCTGAACAGTATGCAGACCAATTTCAGAGCGTGTCTGTTGCACATGTTGTCAATGTCAATCATGAGCCAGGCTTTGAAAATGACACAGATCCATCCAGATACTTAGCTGCTAAAGGTATGGAAAGCATTAAAGTCTACAACTTCAAATACATGGTGGGTGCAGCTTTCAACAGTTTTGGACAAGAACACAATACCAACGTGACAGCATATTACAATAACCAAGCTTATCATAGTATTGCTATCTCACTGGGTGCCATGTTCAATGGATTGCTGCGATATTTTAGTAACAGCTCGGAGTATAGCTTTGAAGCCATCAACCATCCTCTGCCAAAGATGACTGCCAATGAGGTTAGTTAATTATCCATAGGTTCAATATCTTTATGAAAATGTGTATGCAGAAGGCCATCAGCTCAGTTCGTATTTAAATAGGAAGTCTTACTGAACAAAACAGCAGCTGGTTAGCTGTGTCCATATTTGGTCATAATGACAAGCTGAATAAATGTTTATTAACTATAAAGTTTAAATAACTAATGAAATTATTTGGTCTCTGGTCCTTCTTCCCTGTCTGAAACCTACCTGTACTTCTGTAGTTCATATTCTAATTTACTTTTAATCCTCTTCATGAATATTCTCAGGAGGACTTTAATATAATTATTTATTACTGTGATGATTCGATGGTGGTGTACAGTTTTCAATTTCCTTTCTGTGGTAGATGAATGTAGATTGTTCTCTTCCATACTTTGGGTCAAATACCTAAACATGTTATAACCCTTTTGTTTGTTGCTTATGCAGTAAGGCATATGGATATGTGTCTAGGTATGGGAGCAGATTGTAGAACATCTCTCCCTAGACTGTTGCCTCGGTGAGAGGAGCATTGTGCAGCATGACCTTCTCCAGACCATCTAAGGGAGAAACTGTAGTGAGAACTGTCTGATGTAGACTGGCTTGAGAGCTTACAGACAAGTTTGTAGGATTAAAAACAGTTTGCCATTATACTACCAATGGGGAACATTTACAACATACACTAAATGAATTATCTTCACAGATCTAATGGTACTTCCTGTTTTCTTAGACCTGTTAGGAAGGACGATTAGGGGAAAATAAAACTGAACTTGAAAAAAACGCTGTAATGAATACTGTCAAGCCATCATATCTTGTGTAGTCTTCAGCGGCTGCCACCATGTCCTCCCCATATTATTGACCTCTGTCTGTAATTCTCTTCTACACGTGGTTTTTGGTTATTTTGATTTCCTCGAATTTGTATTTGTTTTTCCTTGTGGGTCCTGCATTGTATTTTCTGTCACACTTTTGTTGTTTTCTGCTTGTCCAGGCATTACTTTTCCACAATTTGGTTGTTGTTTTTTTTGCGCTCGCTCGCTTTGAACTCAAGTGTATTCCATACACAGGTCACTACTTCTTGTGCACTGGACTGATTTTTGCGTGTGGATCAGCTTTCCCTATTACAAATGTCTCTCGCCATCAGACGAACCCACTCTGACTTCAGACATACTTGTAATTTAGGTCCTCAAGACAAGGACGAGAAGTCACATTTTAATCCAACTAACCGGTGTAGGGGTTGAACCCGCTATCTTGGCATCAGCACACCGGAATTTTGAGAATGAGCGCTCTTATCAATTCAGCCAAGTTGACCTCACCTTTTCCACATGTGAATTCCGACAGGTTGATTGAATGAAAGAGTCCCTAGCTCTCTTTGTTTTTTTTTTTTTTTTTTTTTTTTTTTCTATCAACAGTTTGTATTTCTTTTGCCTTCCAACTTCCTGTGATTGATAATGTTACCTCATTCTATGAAAATGGGGCATGGCAGAGAGGTGGTTGCTCTCCTACACTCCCCTATATATAGCAAACTGTTGAGGGAGGGTTAAGTACTCAATTAGTGATACTTACCGTATCTCAGGACATAGATGCCAGTTTTGTCAGACACCTGTCATTCAGCATGACAAGATTGTAATTTAATACCGCTTAAACTGAAGCGTGTCCAGGACTCTTCTCCGTTTCACTTCTCAATTCTTTTGATCAAGACGTGATGGTTCCAACCATTAAACTGTCGAACCTTTGTCTTCAACTCTTACAGTCCTAATCCATTGGTGATATAAGAATCTAGAGAAACTTCCTCATAGCCAATGACCTCTTTGACATTCTTGATCAACCCTTAGAAATTGCAGGTCTAATCCATCGGTGATATAAGAATCTAGACAAACTTCCTTGTGGCCGATGACCTCTTTAACAGTCTTGATCAACCCTTAGGAATTATGTAACAAGTGTAATCAGTATATGTGACATTGACACCCTTGTGTAAGTGACTGTCCTGCAGCATGACAACATTATCATCATACTTGATTATTTTCGCAACATTGGAGGGATCTTTACTGACTTACTCTGAGTCAAACCATTTCCTACAATAAGGACCAGACATTTTTGAGAATGAAAAACTGATGAAGAAGAGAGCTGGTCACCTCTTCTCATGTTTGTATAAGCCATCACATTAAACGCCTATATGCTGTGTGTACTTTGTGTATTTGCCTTTAATGAGGATACGGCATATAGATAGCCCCGTGGCAGGTACTACCAATGGGGTGTGAATTATTAAGTCCTCACATTTAACAACGTGTTTTTCCTATGTGAATGTATTATGCATTATTGATGAACGAAAGATGAGTGATTGGAAGGGCCGAATGTAAGACGAGCCTGCGTGACCAATTTGTTACCCTTTGAACATAAAGTCCGTTCGTTCGTTCGTTCATTCCTTCCTGGACAATTCCCAGAAAATTGTGAAAGTTATGTGCATGAGGCTGGGTCAACCCCAGAACCGTATTGGTCACGGAAAAAATAATTCTGTCTCTGCTGGGGATGGAACCCCAACCACTATCTAGGCAGGCAAGTGCACTAACCACTATGCCACCATGGTTATATATCTTTATGGAGGCATTTTTGTTGTTGCATATCCTATTTACAGGACATTGCAGTCAACACCAGAATTTTTTTCAGCTGCTGTTGATGTCTTGGCAAGTATTGCGTTCAGTACTTTGCCATTGCTTTCTGAACGACCGGCTCAATACCTTTCCGTAAGAAACCAACGCGACGCGATACGCTGCCGAATCTCGCGCAATTGTGTTTCGTGCGTGAGTATACGGGATTACGAACAACATCCCTAACTCCTTCGCCAGGGAGATCTGCTTATGAAGGCATATAAACCATAAAATCTATCTTTCAATACTGCCAGCTCCAGATGAGAAACATATGATGCACCTCAAGCCAGATGTCAGAGAATCTGTACCGTGATAAAATAAATCTGAAATTATGACAGAGAATCTGTATCATAATAAAATAAATCCGAAATTGTGACAGAGAATCTATACCATGATAAAATAAATCTAAAATTGTTTTCCAGATTATAAGTGAGTTAGGGTTATTATCATATATGGATCAATAAAGAAATATGTATACTGATGTTATGGTAACAATTTCTAACTACTTACTGCAGTTACTATTTTACCCTGTTTATTTTCTAACTGCACTTTTGTAAAAATTGTCATCCTCAGATTGAAGATGAGGCAAACGAGCATAACGTATCTGGTTTCAACCTGAGTTTTAATATGAGCTTCGGCATGGCTTTTCTTGCCAGCAGCTTTGTCCTTTTCTTGGTCAAGGAGCGATCAGTTAAAGCCAAGCATATTCAGTTTGTCAGTGGAGCATATCCGGTTATTTATTGGATGTCCACTCTGTGTTGGGATCTGATCAACTTCATTGTCCCATGCCTCTGCTTGATTGCAACATTCTTTATATTTTCTATATCCAATTTTACAACTGACTCTCATTCTCTGGAAGTGCTTTTGCTTTTTATAATGTATGGGTGGGCCATGCTGCCTTACATGTATTTCTTGTCTTTTGCATTCACTGTCCCCTCAACTGCATATGTCTGGATTACATTGTTCAACATACTAACAGGTAAGGAATAGTTTTTTTGTTTTTTTAATAGATTGTTGTATGCAATGGAAACATATGGTATTTTCATTTAATTGATTTTGGGGTATTTATGGGTCGAAATAGTTAATCTGCCTGCTTTGCGCTCTGAAGGTTGTCGGTTTGATTCCATCAATCGGTTCTTGAGTGCAAATTATTTTTAGACTCCTGGGGGTTGCCGCTAGAGCTGCAGAGTTTGTACTTTGTGCACGGCTGTTGGCAGGCCAAAATGCGGAATTATGTGGAAGCTACGGGATGGCATTATACAAGACAGATTGGAATACCGTAGACAGATCGAAAATGAAGATATTGTGAAAGAAATTAACTCACAAAGAAAACTAGTTACTTGCATTAGAAGAGGACAGTAGATTTTCTATGGGCATGTCATGAGAAGGGGAAAGCTGGAGTGTGTCATCACATCAGGACATTTGGAGGGAAGGGGGGAATCCAAGAGATAAAGGATAGACTGTTTGACATCATGGCATGCAAGAACAACAGTATCAGAAATGATTGGCAGCACACAAGACAGAAGATGTAGGGACACGCGCGCGCACGCACGCACACACACACGCACGCACACATATGTGGGTGTGCGTGTGCGTGCGTGAACATATGGATATAAGTCATGGACCACTTCGCAATTATTAAAGGCAAACATTTGGGCTTTTGAGCTTAAATATTACAGAACATTTCTTAGAATTGTGTGGACCAAGGAGAAGACAAATATTGAATTTCTACAGATCTGAGCATCAATGAAAACTTGCTCATGAACATTTTAGTGTCTCAGAAACTAAAATAATTTGATCATATTAAACGAGACAGTGGCTTGGAAAACAGTAATTCTTATTCTTCTTTTTGCTATGCATGGCGTATGACAACCATTGTACTGCATCCGCTTTCTAGTTCCTCGCCACTTGGGAGAACATCTTCCGACTTCGACAGCTAAGGTTTCTTTTCTGGGTTCCTCTGTGGCTAAGGGCTTGCCAACGTGGTTTGTGAGCCCGTATACCCGGGTTCGAAACACGGCGGTGCTGGGTTATTTCGAAAAACGTATAGATGCCAGTCGTTCAGAAAGCAAAGGCAAACTACTGAACGTAAAATTTGCCCAGGAATCACGAACAGCGAAAATGCTGGGGTTGACTGCTACGTCCTGTGAAGGACATGCAACTAAATTTTTTTTCTCCAATAAGCAGATTGCCTTCCTGGGCTTGAGATATGGGCGTGCCCATATTTTCTGTCAGGCTTTGTTGCCCTAGTCTTTATTCTTGCAAGAACTTCCACAAGGCAGTGGTGGTTAGGCATTCCGTGTGTCCATCACTTGGATGGATTTCCTTCCAGGGTTTATGAACATCATCAACCCATTTTGTTTACTCCTTTATTTTGTCCTATAAAGCATATATTGTTGCCAGGGAGCACAAAAGTAAATGTCCTTGTTAGCAGTGCTGTCTCAATAAAGGAATTACTACACGGTGTTGTACACAATTTGCTATACATCTATTCCAACAAGGAGTGACGAAGGGATCTGGCCGACGCTCAACGCTCAAAGGAAAGGCGAGACGGACTTATAATCAGAGTGCTACTTGTACTATTAGTGTTGGACCTCTTCGCTGGCTGCTGAGGATGGGGACGGAGCACTTATGGGAATGCCCCGAATGCTGTGATGTCGATTCCTAAATCAATCAATCAATCAATCAATCCAGCACGGGTCACAAACAGAACGGTTCGCTTGAGGCCTTCACTAGTTCCCCAGAGGTTGTCTCACAAGGTCGTTCCATGTGACCAGGTTTCTCCTCAGTTCAGCAAAGTCATGACAGTCTTGTGGGACATGTTTTGGGGTTTGCGGGATTGCTCCACATTGCAAGAGGCAGTCAGTGAAACCCAATCGGTAGAGGTGTGCTCTGATTTCCCAACGTCCTGTTCTGAATCTGAAGATCTTGGTCTGTAAATTTCTACCAAGCTCTCTTTTGCTGTCCTGTTCTGGTTTCGTCTCTCCCTCAAAATTGTTCTCATTGTTTTAGCAGCACTTTTTCCTCTCTGTAGCTCTGGGATGGACAATGCTGCTCGAGGCTGCTCCTCCAACCTTTGCTAGCTCATTCACCTTTTGATTTCATGCAATACCACAATGGGCTGGTATCCCCTGCAGGACTAGTTCTGTTCTTGTAGACAACATTCTGATGCTGTCTTTTATTTTATGAATGATGTTGTCTTGTCTGAGGCATGAAATGGCTTTAATGAGTGACTTTAAGGCTGTAAAGACATTGTTTTGCGTTAATTCTGCTCGACTATTTAGAGTCTGTACAGCTTTAAGAAGGGTTGTTGCTTCAGTTCTGCACTTAGTACAGATTTGTCCTGCCTCTATGGAATACATCTCTTAAGTTTCCATTGGGGTGTGTTATGTAAATACTACTGACCTTCTTGTATCCTCTTTGGCAGAACCATACGTGAACACCAGTGTCCAGATAATGGATAGATACTTTTTCTTGAGCACGTGAAGAGAAAGAGCTCTTTGTTCTGTATGTGTTTTCTTTTTGGCGGTTATTTCTGGGACTTCCTTCTCCAGACTTGATGCATCTATGCAGCACGTCCATTGTTCTTGTTTGAGAGCTTCACACTTTGACATATTGATTTCTAGTGTACCTGCATGTTGTCTGAACTTTTTTCGTGTAAAATGATGTGGACTTTTCCTCTGTATTATATTTCTGATTCTCTCTTAGAATATGTGATGCAGCGGATGCTTCTGAAGCCATTTGAACTTTCAAACTGAGAGAGTGTTTTAATATAAAATTATATAAAATATAAAAAAAAATTAAAATTCGAGGAACTCCGGGTCAACTATTTGTTCCTGCTGTAGAGGTGTTTCTCTTTGCCCTATGAGTTTTTCTGAACAGCAGTGGAAGTCGTGGTTATTGGAAGAAAAGACTGGATTCAGTGAACACAAAGATGAACACAGGACATTGCAAACATTTTGGGCATGAGGGTGCATGGGGCGGGAGAAATGGCCAGAAATTGGGAAACTTTAAACTTTAGGCAGGCTGTGATACGAGTAATACTCTGCAAAGGAACTGCTACATGATGATAATGATGTGTTGGAGGCGGGGGGTGAAGGGAGAGAATAATGTTTGAGACATTTGGATTCTCTTTATGAATGAAAGGTTTTGGTTTTGTACACCTACATTTGTACATTGCATAGAAGAATACCACCATTATCATGATTCAAAATATTGCTTTTCTGAATAAGAAAAGAAGAGTTACATGTTTGCCCGTGTTGGTAATACTCTTCTTTGTGGCAGTGAAACCTGGCCAACTTTCTCACACCAGGAGAAATGTCTGAACAGCTTTCATATGCAGTGTCTGCGAGGAATACTTGGTATTAAGTGGCAAAATAATATCACCAATTCCGAAGTATTGTAAAGACCGGGTGGTGAGACCGTTTGTTCCTTGTTCAGTCTTCATAACCTTAGATGAATAGGACCCATTAGGAGGATGTACAATGGTAGAATACCAAAGGACATCTTTTTTGGTGAATTACAGATGGATAAAAGATCTCGGGATCGGCCTCTACTACGATACAAAGATGTGTAAGTGGGAAATGAATGATACAGGCATTGTTATTGCGGCTGATCACGTTGCATGGACGGGGGAAAAAAATCAGAAATAAAATAATGACAAAAGGGACAATAATTGCAGATAGGTCAGACACTGAACATGTGAGATGTCAGATGGTGCGTGATGGTAGATATGACCATGTGATCACATGCACCCACTGTAGATAAACATTTACTGCCTGAATGATATAACCAGTCCAGTTCGCTACCACCATGCCTTTTAATTAAGCACAGTGTAACAAACTATCATCTGTCAAGATGGCAGGGTGCCAGGTACTGCAGCACATATTTAAAGCTTTGAATTTAAATCTGAATTGTATTGTTGGCACCTTATATTTGGTACAGTTCACTTAGGTGTAATTACTATATGTTTGTGTAAGAAAAACTGTATTTAAATTTTGTCATTTTGATTTAAAGGTGTGGCCACATTACTTGTGACGCTGATTGTAAAGATTCCTCAACTCGAATTGAAAGATGAAGCAGAAACTCTACAGTGGATCTTCTTGGCTCTCTTCCCAAACTACTGCCTGTCTCAAGGAGTGTCTGATTTTTATCACAACTACGAATATTTGAATACTTGCAACATACTCCTTGAGGACAGTGAGTTGTGTCGATCTTTGCATACTCTCAATAGAACACACCCTTGTTGTCCGGGTAAGTGAGGAAGTTTGTCTCAATATTTTAATTCTATTTTATCTGCCGCACTGGTGTAGCGGTTAGAACATTATGCCAGCTTCTGACGTTCGCTATAGCAAGAAAAGGCTGGCCACCTCTGTGCACTCAGCCTACAAAATGTGATGGCCTGAACACTTCACATACTCACAGCAGATTCATGTCACGGGACTTGTTGATCTTGTATCTGCCATCTGCTATAATGCTGGTTGGTGTCTTATAATCACGCTCGTTGTCCAAAATAAACATTGTAGCAGATAAACGGGAACCATAAATTAACGTCAACAAAATGACGGCAGCAAACGATGGCAATCCACGTCAAATTTAACTTTAATAGTGTTGATCGGTCGGACAGATTATCATGCTGCTGGGAGGTTCGGTCAGAATATAATAAATAATTATTGAGAAACATACCATTTCGACTGCCGAATCCAATCTCATCCTATTTCATAATTAAATGACAAATAACATGCGCGTGGTCCATCAATAAGTGCTTACATTACGTTAACCTGACTGACGTTGCTCTATGTCCGTGCTAAAGCCGTGACCTTTGACTATTATTCGATCGACCAGTTGTGATGCAATATATTCTCTTCATTTCTTCTGCGCCATGCATTCATTCTTGATCGTTCCTCATAATCTAGATTGTGCCCTGGTTTCCTGACCTTGGGGGAGTATCATATCTGGTGTTCATAACGTGTTTCCATTCGCTATTGTTGTTGATACTTCAGTGTCAATATCAAGACCGCCTGTCTCCATGATGTTGCAAACTCCTCTCTGCTTATGGTAACCTAGTCCCCCCCCCCCCTGTGACGTCATATAACAACATTTGTATTCATGCGCCACTCGGTGACTTTCTTTATTTGTCTGCCACAATTTTCTTATCCAATTCTAAATCATTGACTCTTGCCTCCGACGCTACATGGCAGTATGCTTCCCCCCCCCTTTTTTTTTGAAAATGGTGGTAACCAATTTAATAGTCTGAACGGTTTCAAACTATGACATGTAGTGTGTGAGACATACTGAGTCATATATATATATATATATATATATATATATATATATATATATATATATATATATATATATATATATATATATATATATTCCAAAATTCCTATAATTGTGCTAATATGATGGTATGGTCTCCTATTAATCACACACAAAATTTCATTAAAAAAATTATTATTATTATATTACAGGCACGCACTTCTATCTACACCCCCGGTAGACGTCGTGTAGCACCAGCCTATGGGAGAGATGTGTTAACTAATCTATGAGCTTCATAAGGTCTCGCGGCCTCCCCATAGTGTCCCTCATTTGCCTTATAGACAAGCATCCCCAACCAAAGCTATTAAACCCGATCGAGGGGACGTGTGTGATTAAATGGTACCATTCCCTCTGTATTAGTATTGGAAATGTGGAATGTACACATACATCAATGACTTTTCTTTCAACTTGCTATCTTGTCATTAGTGGTTACCATTTGACGTTTACTTGTTTAAAATTCAATAGGTGAGGTTTGCTGCCTTCGTAGCTGTCGTCCTAGTGGCATCATATGAGTTCTCATGGCCTTTTTATTTATTCCAATTCTATATGTGCGAGTTCGTATGCGTCTTTGTTTCTTTTCTATATTGTCTACTTGACCTTTTAGTTCGCTATACCGTATGTCCATTAACGTGGATGGGTATCAACAACAAAATTCTATAACCGTAATTGTTGCATTAAAATGAAATTAAATCTAATTCTATAACATTGTAATATCATATTGACAATTAGTAATGTATCATGTCATGCGACAACAATAATTGTAGACATATGATTGTGAATGGTTTTGACTTGTGTCAACCTCAGCACTGCTATTGGGTATGTATACTTAGTTTGCCTTCTCAATAGTGTGTGTGAGGTTAAATATTCGCAGTGGTAACCACCATCAGAGTACCAGGAACACTTATGTGAATAAATCATTAAACATACAACCTGAAATATTATAATTTTAAGCATAATACACAATAATAACAAACTAATTATCATAATATTATCTTAAACCTGAAATAAACTGGAAAATCATAATAAATGCAATTGTAGAATACTCTCACTCATTTATGCTAACCAGTCCTTATATACATGTATTTCTGTTTAGTCTGTAATGTACTGTGTTTTGTCGCTCTAAAATGAAATCGTGTATGTATTATTTGACTGTGTTTTGCAAATAAAATTATCTCTACCATACCAAACAACAATCTCTGTTGTCATGTATTGACATAGTAAAAGCTTATATCCTTCTGTACTAGTCTCACTCGTTCTATGATGCATGAATGGTAAGTGACGGATATGTTAAATGTATGACTGACATGACCCTCTCAACGACAGTGTGATGAGTGAACCATGACGTACAAATGCATATATGTGTACGTGAAATGGAAGTATGATAATGATCGTTGATGCTAAATAAGTATTGTTTATGATATGAACGTGACTATGGATGTAAATTATATGTACAATTAATATACTAGAGTCCGATATCTCGTATCATTGACTCGACGTTACCACAGTGCTGACTGTGATACGGATCATTCTTTGGTTGTTGCAAGGGTTAGACTGAGACCAAAGAGAATCTACACAGCTAAACACAAACCTAGCCCCAGGATTAATATTATTAACACTCACGATCCTAAAAAGTGCTTTCAGTTTCAACAGCAACTTGAAGACGCTTTCACTGATACACCAGAAAAGTGTACAGTAAATGAGAAGTGGGGTCAACTTAAGGAAACTCTTTATAAAACTGCCGTAGGGGTTTACGGCACTGTGGATCATAAGACGCAGGACTGGTTTGCGGCAAACAGCGAGACTCTGCAGCCCTTGATTGATAAGAAGAAGATAGCTCTCTTAAGAAACAAGGAAAGACCACCGCGTAACACTCTGAGTGAGCTAAGGCAGCTAGGAAAGATGGGCAAAAGGCTGCCAGGCAGTGTGCAAATGATTATTGGATCAAGTTATGTGAGTACATTCAAATCGCAAGTGATAAGGGAAACATAAGAAGCATGTATGAAGGAATAAAGAAAGCATGTGGTCCAATGATCAAAAGAAGTGCACCATTGAAAACCTTGACTGGAGAAATTATAACTGATAAGAAACAGCAGATGGACAGATGGATAGAGCACTTTTTGGAGCTTTACTCAAGTGAGACCAAACTAGCGGATGATGCCCTCAACGCCATAGAGGCTCTACCAACTCTTGACCACCTGAGCACACTTCCCACCATAACAGAAGTTTAGTGTGCTATAAATGAACTTGCATCTGGCAAGGCTCCAGGTAAGGATGGGATTCCAATATAGGTTATCAGGAGTCGGCAAGATACACTCACTCTACAGATCCACCAGCTAATAGAGCTATGCTGGCGAGAAGGACAAGTCCCACAGTATTTCAAAGATTTAAGCATCATAACACTGTACAAGAACAAGGGCGATCGGAGCAACTGCAGCAATTATAGGGGAATCTCACTTCTGTGTATTGTTGGAAAAGTATTTGCCAGAATTGTTCTGCGCAGACTTCAAGTCCTAGGAGATCAATTCTACCCCGAATCACAGTGTGGCTTTCGACAGAACCGGTCTACCATTGATATGATATTCTCATTGCGACAAATGCAAGAAAAATGCCGTGAACAAAATCAACCACTGTTTATTGCCTTCATCGACCTCACAAAGGCATTTGATTTGGTCAGTCGTGAGGGTCTGTTCAAGACACTAAAGAAGATTGGCTGCCCACCAACTCTGCTGTCCATTGTAGAATCGTTCCACACAGGCATGAAGGGTATAATCAAGTTTGATGGTGCAACTTCTGAAGAGTTTGAAATCAAGAGTGGAGTTAAGCAAGGTTGTGGACTAGCTCCCACCCTCTTTGGAATATACTTTTCACTTCTACTGAAATATGCCTTTCGTGATCAGGATGGTGGTATATACATTCACTCACGCTCAGATGGCGGCCTCTACAATGCTCAGAGATTGAAGGCCAAGACCAAAATTAGGAGGGTACTGATCAGAGAGTTGCTTTTTGCAGATGATGCTACAATTACGACCCACTCTGAGGAAGAATTGCAATTTCTACTATCTGCATTCTCCAATGCTTGTTCTGAATTTGGTTTAACAATTAGCAAAAATAAGACACAGATTATGTAACAAGGTGCACATGGGGTACCATAAATCTTTATTGACGACACCGAACTGGAGATGGTACACCATTTTACATATCTAGGCTCAGTGGTAAATAGCAAATTATCCCTAGATCAGGAAACGAACATCCGGATTGGTAAGGCAGCAACAACAATGAACAGGTTAAGAAAAAGAGTCTGGGAGAACAGGAAGCTTACTGCCAAATCAAAAGTCCTTGTCTATCAAGCCTGTGTCCTTAGTACTCTTCTTTATGGCAGTAAAACCTGGACAGCTTACTCACACCAAGATAAACGTTTAAACAGCTTTCATATGCGGTGTCAGCGAAGAATTCTTAGTATTAAGTGGCAAGACAAAATCACAAATACTGAAGTATTGGAAAGATAAAGTTGTGTGACGGTTTATTCCATGCTCAGTCTTCATAGTCTTAGATGGATAGGACATCTTAGGAGGATGGATGATGGTAGAATACCAAAGGACATCTTTTTTGGTGAATTACAGATGGGTAAGAGGTCTCAGGGTCGGCCTCTACTACGATACAAAGATGTGTGTAAACGGGACATGATTGATACAGGCATTGATAATGCACATTGAAAGCAAGTCGCAGCTGAACGTGTTGCATGGAAGGCAAACATCAGAAATGGAATAAAGACAAAGGAGAAAATTATTGCAGATAAGTCACACACCGAGCATGTGAGACGTAAGATGTTGCATGATGGTGGAAATTACCACGTGTTCACATGAACCCACTGTGAACGGACATTTACAGCGCGAATTGGCCTTATCAGTCATATTCGCTATCGCCATAGGTAAAAGTTATGCCTTTTTAAAGCACAAACTATCGTCTGTCAAGACGGCAAGGTGCCAATGAATTATATATATATATATATATATATATATATATATATATATATATATATATATATATATATATATATATATATATATATATATATATATATATATATATATATATATGTCAGTTGGTAATGTGTTGTTTATTTGAAAATTATTAACACAGCATAGCCTCTGTTGATACCCCCCATGGACAGTAATGCCTGGATATTTCAGAACATTGTGGAGACTATTGTTTATACCACAACCAGAACTTTCTTGGATGGGAACAATATGGAATTGGAAGAATGCTAGTTTTTCTCACACTTCAAGGCTTTGTCATGTGGGTCTTCATATTTGCATTTGATTATGGATTGCTGCAGAAGGTAAATACAAATTATTTCTCAAAACTGTTTGCCTACAAACTACCCCGAGGGTAAGTCAGTAAGTCACACAATTATATATGACAGTTGCAAAATTACTGTTAGTGGTTTATAAAGGTGTCTTTACGTGGCAAAACTATCTAGCCCGATCTCTATGTGTGGCAGACAATAATTGCCACATGATAGCTCTATGCATATACAAAGTTTCACGCACATGTGGTCATGAAAATGTCAGCCATGCTAAAATATTCCACCACTGATGAACAGCATGCTGTTTTGAGTGTTTTGGGACTATAGAACTCACTGCCAAGGATATTCTAAAAGAAATGTTGACTGTCTATGGTGACAAGTGTTTTGTCACAAAAAGCAGTAAACAATTGGGTGGATACATTCTCTCAAGGACATTCAGAAAGTGTTGATGAAGAGCTACCTGGCTGCCCTGTGCAGATTGCAAGAGACAACTGTGCTGCAGGTTGAGGCAATTATTTGAGCTGACAGGCAGGTAATAATAGACAGCAATAAGGTGGTATCATTAGCCTATTGCATAATGCATGATGTATTGAACTTGTGCAAAGTGTGCTCATGCTGGGTGCCCAGACAATTGACTGAAAAATGCAAATTGATCAGAATGAACCTTTCATTGGAACATCTCCCCCAATGAATGATAAATAGACTTTATTCTTGAAAATATCAAATTAATCTTCTGGTTATACTGAGAAAATTGTAGTTAACCGTAAGTGTGTATGGGGAGCAAGTAGTGAGTTTCTAGCATGAGTGTCTGCCAAGCCAGTGATCATGTGTTTGGATCCGCATTGAGATGGATTTGTATAAACTGGCCTGGTCTCTTAGGTTGATGGAGCCTAACATGGATACCAGTAACTGTCGCGGGACGTAAAGCTGGCTGCTGTGGTACTGACCCCATAAAGGGTGGTTTAGGCTATACAAATACGAGGCCAGCACCATATACCCAGGAGGTCATGTCTATGACCACCTCACCAGTGTCTGATAAATGTCTGAGTCCATGCACAATGAAATGCTTTCATTGAACCCACAGAAGACAGAATGAATATGTTGTTCATTTTGTGAAGTTCAAGTAAAGCATGAGTTGAAGTATGCACTTAATTTGATTCATGGTCAAGTTTTTGTTTGTTTAGTGTTGTTAGTGTGTGGGTTTAGCTCAATTTTACACCATGGTTTTAAAATGTGCACCGTGTTTGGCTTTGTGCGCTTTCACTTCTACTACTATGTGTGTTCCAGCTTAGCTACGTGATGTCACCAATCAAGCAGTTCATGCCCTGTGCAGCTACGCATGCCTCAAGGCACAGCCAGAACTTACAGGTGCAAGAAGATGAAGATGTGGCTCAGGAGAGATTCAAGATTGAACGTGCTGACAGATTTGAAATTATGAGGTATTTATGCATGTTTTCTTTTCCCGGCGTGATGTTCTGTTTTCATATGTGATCAATGTGGTTCGACAGATTATGTCAGCGCAGTATAAGATCGAAAATAATGTTTGGATCCTTGATAGACCATTGTAATGATAACATTACCATTCACTTGAGAGGGTTTCCAAGAATAAATACAGTATCAGCGGTACTCAAATACAGTAGATGTAATAAGGTTGTGTGTTGATCATAAATACTTGGTACCATAGTGTCATGGCACGGAAAGGTATCAGCACACGAATCGGTACACATTCTTGGAGATTGCGAAATATGAAGAAACATGATCGTCTAGGCAAGTCACTAAGGCATTGTATAATTATATCATGTATTTAAATTAGGCCAAATGGCATCAAAACTGTTGTTAAAAATACCTCCGTGTTGAATGTCCATTATAAGAGGCAGCACAAGGTGATACTATTTCTATGCCATGTTATTGGACAATTCAGGGATAAATGAGCAGAAGATGCGAGTACAGCATGGAGAGAATTTCTTCGCCAGGACATTACGACATGAATATGCCCTGTGGGCGAAAATGGAAACTAGAAGATACAAGTGCAAAGCTGTACAACTGAAATAGCAGGTTGCTACCAAATGATCTACCGCTAGTCGACATAATTATCCTTATTGCACATATATAACCATTCAGTCAATATTTGCTTGGATCCCCTTCTCAGAATCTCCCTCAGCGTGTAGCAGCTGACAACAGTTCATTGTTGGTCTACTATTCATCCTTGACCCCTACATAGTGCTCTTGTCTGCCGTCACCGTCTTTTGACTTTATGTTTCTTGCAGTCTGGTTAAAGTTGCAGATTCAATCATCACTTGATTCGTTTTAATCACCCTGCCCCTCTGAGGGCATTCAGCCTAGTCCATTGCTCATCTGCTTTCAACGATAGCTTCACCTGCAAGCCCATCAGCTTGTTCAGAGACTCCCCCCCCCCCCCCACTGTCTTCGAGTCCAGCCCGTCTCAGTGTTCCTGGGCACTCATTTAGTCACTCAGAAAGCATGCATGGGTGTAAGTATGTGTCTCCATAGTCAGGCTACTTGTTTTAAAGGCACTAATGTCTTTGTTCGCAGTTTTTCCTAAGCCCACGAGCTCCTCTCACGTCAGATAGCATATCCATCGGTGCAGATGACTACATCAGCCTCAGAACAATTCTCAATTCACGGCTGAACTTTTGCCTCAACAAATACTGGGTTTTGTTGTCTACACTCCCTATCCACATGAATGACACTATCCAGTGCAACCCATCGGGCATTGGGGTGTCAACTATTCCTCCCCATGACGCTTGACGGCAAAAGTGGAAGATTATGAAAACTCCCGATCCAGTCTGATGCATACTGAAAACGATATACTGCACTTTCTTGGCATTTATATCCATTCTTCAACAGGTTCTATGTCCTCAAGTGAACAAACCTGTTGAATAATGTCCTTAGGCTGACTTACTCAGAATTTTACCCTTTTAAACCTGCTGACCTTTTTCTCTTGATCTCATTGTGCAGTGGATGTTGAGAACTGTCATTGACTTAGAGATAGGAACATGATCTGTTAATCCTTGTTCTGTCTCCTACATTTGGAACAATCAAGGAAGCACCACATTGTACTACATGCTGTATCTTGTGTGCACACCCTAAATATGATGCACACCAGCCTCTTTCTGTACTCTTTCAAACCTCTCCATCTGAGAACGGCTGAAAATGAGGTCCCTAGAACATTAACAATTGCAAAGAGTAAGCCATAAAATCACTGCCCTGGATTCGTTGTTAGGAAAGAAAACTTACCCACGGCTAGATACAGCCCACTACCTTGCTTGGAATCTGTCTAGAGGAAGGAAATCTTAAACAAAATGCATGCTGACGTCGGAACACCGACTTTTGCGGTTGTGACGAAATCCTTTCGAAAGAGGAACGAATAAGAAAGAAGTGACCCTGGTATATAAGACAGAGGTGATACTGCTGGCAGTTTGCTGCTGCTCATTGCAGTAATTTTCCATCTAGCTTACATTGCCATGTTATTTATTTGCCAAAACAAAAAAACAATGATCTACAGAAAACAGCAATGTTGAAAACATTGCTGCTTCTGTTCCGCATTTGAACAATATCTGTGACTGTATTGTAATTGTTTCAGCTTCAGTATTATGCATTTATTCACTTCATATGATACATCACTCTGCAGTATGCATATGACGAGATGCAGCAATATATGCCAGGCAATTAATCGTGCAACATATTGTTTGTGGTTTCTGTGTTTAAATTTCTGCTTCTAACAATCAGACAAGCTATAAAGAACCAACCATACGTGACAAATTATTACCTGTCTGCCTATCATCTATTGCCTATAGTACCTTGTGGTATAGGACAGTGGGGGGGGGGGGGGGGGGGGTCTTGAGCCTGAGGAATTAAGGGGCCGCCTGGCTAGTGCAGTTACCGCGAACTGTGCAGGATAGGGTTTTCTTTTCTGCCCCCCGACAAAAAAACATCCACGCCTTACCGAGGATTTAAACCCGGGTCTCCTGAATGAGAACCCAGCATTACATCCATTCAGCCAGCCGCTCCTCCAAATTATTATAAAATGGTATATATATTTAAAGGCAGTCAATCATTACAAGTAGACATTCCTTGACTTTACACCAAATGGAAGCATTGAATACTAGGAAGAACGGGGGGTTGGGGGGGGGGGGGGTTATTGAAGGGAAGCCATTAACTTAATCTGATAGATAAAGTTTGAATGAGAAATCCTACTATTAAAAATGGTTTAACAGGTGGAGCTCTGTTTCATAGAAAAATACATGTGATTCTGTGGCTTCTTCTTCTTCTTTCGTTCGCTTGAAATATGTCTATATCTGCAATGTCGTCTCTTGCATGAATTGAACTGTTTTTTTTTCAGTTCACACAGTGGTTCATAGAGTTTATCTTCCACTGTCGTCTCTCTAGGCCAGAAGGTTTGCCTAGATATGTTATATTTTGGGCAGTCTTGGAGTATGTGCTCTGCTGTCTGCGACGCCAATCCACATGTGCACATGGCTGTTTCACCAATCTTGAATTTTGTATACATGTGGTTGCGTAATCTATTGTGTCCTGTTCTGAGGCGCAGAATAATGACTTGTTCTGGTCTGTCCATAATGTGGTAGTCATCTTGAGCAGGTTTTGGTGGCTTTCTGACTGATTTGATCATTCTTTTCTTTTGGTGGTATGTAACGGGCACATCAGGCTGTTCCTCTTTGGCTCCTTCCTTAGCCAATTGATCAGCTCTGTCGTTTCCGGGTACTCCACAGTGGGATGGTATCCACTGTATGGTGACTTTATGCTGACTGCTAAGTTCAGAAAGTAGTGTCCTTAGTACTGGCAATTTCCCAGAGAGGAGCGCCTCGAGTACTGATTTTGCATCTGTTAGTAGCACCACAGGTTGTGTACCATTGCTGTTATTTAGTAATTTCTCTGTTGCTATCTTGATTGCCTCAATTTCGGCATCATAGTTATGGCAGTACTTTCCTGTCGGTACTCTGGCTGTGTCCCTAGTATTATTTGGGTATTCTATGTACACTCCCGCTCCTCCATTTCGAACAGCATTTTGTGCTTACCCATCTGTGTAGACTCGGATCCAGAGGTCCTGTGGGTATTCTTCATCAAGGAAGCTGAGAGTGGCTGTTCTGCGCTGCACACTGTTCTGTTCTTCCTTGTCAAATATTCCTCTCAATTCTGTGGCTTATAATGTCTTTGTTAATTTGTCTATTTTATTTTCAGATCAAATAAATTAGTCCTAGACAGCCTAACAAAGTGCTATGGCAACTTTCGAGCTGTTGACCATCTAAGTATAGGTATCCCAGCAGGGGAGTGCTTTGGTCTTCTTGGTATCAATGGAGCTGGGAAATCCAGTACCTTTATGATGTTGACAGGAGACACATCAATAAGCAGTGGAGAGGCATATTTGGAGTTCTGCAGTATGAAAACTAACAAACAAAAAGTAAGTTGGTATCTTCAACCATAGGTCACTATATCACAAGTATTTTACTGTAAATAATATTGTGATGTACAAAATGTTTTACGTTCCTAAACGTAGGTCAGAGAATCTATTTGCAATGTATTTTGAACGTTTTATTGTTTTCCTTTTAGATAATTTGCGCATAACTTGCATAAATATATTTTTCTTAAAATGATACATTACGAATAATGTGGTCGGTACTATAGGGTGTTTTACGGCAAAGGTTTTACGGACGCGGTTCGTAATTCCGCTTACCTGCGTTCGAAACACAGCTGCGACCGATTTGGCAGCACACTGTGTCGCGCTGGGTTTTAACGTGGTGGTATGGGAGCCGGTCGTTCAGAAACAATAGCAAACTACTTTACGTAAACTTACCAAGACATCAACAACAGCAGTGCTGGTGTTGACAGCGATGTCTTGTAAATAAGGATATGTGCGCTCGCGCGCGCACACACACACACACACACACACACACACACAAACTATAGGGTGCATTTTAATGACTTGCAGTGTTTGAAAATATTGCCGGTCCAAGTTTTGTATTCACCCTCTGCAGTGGCGTCACTGGGGTTGGTGTCACCCAGTGCGGTAAACTCTTGGTGTCACCCTTCTAGACTTTCACCATGGTCTTCTTCCGAGTGTTCCTGTACCATATATAATCGCATATAGTAATGTTTGTAAAATAAGTCAAAAAGTTAATAAGGACATAAGAAAGAAAACAAATTGAACAATATAACTTCAATACTTCAGGTAAAACATAAATAAAGAACTTCGACAAACTCGGACAAAGTTAAATTTTTGTTATTTAACATTAAAATTTCTAAAATTAACAATGAACGGTTATGAAACCCGACTAGACAGAGCTATGTCTGCTTTGTCAAATTTGCAATTTTTTTTATTTTGGTTTCACCCCTTGATGGTGTCACCCGGTGCGGCCCGCACCCCCCGCACCCCCCTAGTGACGCCCCTGACCCTCTGTAAAATTCATGCAACATAATAGGTAAATTCAAAACTTGGACCGGCAATATTTTCAAACATTGCACAGTCATTAAATATACACCCTGTATTAGTATTACATCAGACTGTCTGTACTTGTCCCAGATGAATCTCAGTTACCCTTGGTCAGGATAATACCCATCACTGCTGGGAATCATACCCTGACCACTATGTTTGTAGGTTAATGATCTATTACAATACCACAATTCCAATTGAATGTATGAGTCCTATGTTGTTGCATACAATTGGGATTCTTATAAATAAGCAAGAATCTATGTTAGCTGCCTCCGCCACTGTTGTTACCAGTTCAAACATGGCTGCGCCTTTTACTCTATGCGCTGAGCCATAAAATAGGCAGTTGGATTTGCTCTGTTGGGGGAAGGAAATTGATAATGAAGAAAAAAACTGGTCATCAAACATAATAAAATAATCTATACCTTGTAT
This sequence comes from Cepaea hortensis, assembly GCA_963921405.1. Lineage (NCBI taxonomy): Eukaryota > Metazoa > Mollusca > Gastropoda > Stylommatophora > Helicidae > Cepaea > Cepaea hortensis. The sequence continues at coordinate 63,511,034 of OY992880.1, read as the reverse complement.
TCTCGAAATCCTTAGCAATTCACACTCATGGGGTTATCTTTACTCACATTTTTATAAGGAACTGGAACTAGATGAAAAACTCAACTTCTTGCGATATGACAAATCAGCAAAAGGGCATAGTTTAAGACTATAGACCAGTGTTTCCCAACGTGGGGCTCACGCCCCACAGGGGGGCAATTTGACTGTTAAGGGGGGCAATTCGAAAATGGAATAAATCGGCTGAATATAATAAAACAGGGAGACTTGAGACTGAAGTTAACTACATTGGAACCTGACATAAGATCTCTTTGCAGTAAGCATCAAGCGCAAGGATCTCACTAAATTTAAATAATAAATAATTACTAATAATTAAAATAATATAGAAAAATCTTTCATTAAAATTATTTTGTACTTGAATTTCAGTTCTCCATTATATGTTTTGAAAATTTACTTACTGTGTTTGCTCAATAAATACCTAATGATTTCTTCCTAAAACCTATCATTCAAGTTTCTTTAGTGAACATTTCAATTTTTGAATATTAAAAATAATGTATATGTTGAGGGGGGGGGGGCATGGGGCGGGGAAGGGGGGCAATATGAAGTTTAGAAAGGCTTAAGTGGGGCACGGTACAAAAAAGGTTGGGAAACACTGCTATAGACTGTAGGAAACGTGTGGCAATTAAAACACTCAGTGGGGTATGGGCCTGAGAAATCATAGGAGAAAATATTTTTATTTACAGAAATATTACAAATACGGCTTGATGTAGGGAAAATATATTAGAAGCGTTCATTTGAAATCAGCTCGTACCGCACTGCGCGTAATTGCGTACGTTGAACATGATCATGTCATAGTCATGTGATAAGTACTGACCAATGAATAAAAGAGCAAGTGCTTATCGTCCCATGATGCATAGGTTCTGTTTCTGACCGTTGAGAAAATGGCCGGGTTGATCCAAAATTCGTTCAGAGAAGCTCAAAGAGCGCTGATTCAGTTTCTTTAATTTGAAGGATGTCGGCCAGTGGACATTCATTGAAGAATGCAGACAGCGTACGGTAACAAATGTGTGTCGAAGACAACAGTGACAGACTGGGCACGAATGTTTCGGAAAGGACGTCAGTTCAAGACAGATCTTCCACGGCCGGGTCAAGCGCATATTGTTGCAGCAGAAAAAAACCTTCGCCAAAATTGATGCAGCAGTACAGATGAACCGTTGTCGAAGCATACGTTCACTAGCGAAAGATTTTGATGTGTCAATTGTCAAAAGGTCGTTCCTAAGAAACTGCAATATCGGAAGGTGTGTTCACAGTGGGTACCACGGATGTTGACCGACCACGGATGTTGACCAAAAAGAGGAACGCATGGGATGATGTCTGAACCACTTGCTGCATTACAGAGTGGAGGGTGATGCATTTCTCTTCCGCATAGTGGCAGGCGATGAATCATGGTGTCACCGCTTTGAGCCAAGCAGAAAAATAGAGAGCATGCAATGGAAGCGTGCTAGATCACAACAAGCCAAAAGATTAAAGTTACAGGTTTCCACTAGTAAGGTTATGCTGAGCGCATTTTTGTTTTACCATGAAGGGCTATTGTTGGCCGACTTTAAAGAACCTGGTGTAAACATCAACTCTACCCACTACTTGCAAACACTAGTCAAGCTGCAAAAATCCATCAAGAATAAACGACCCGGCATGCTTTCTCGCGGTGTGATTTTATTGCACGATAATGCTCGTCCGTATGTCGCAAAGATTGGGCAGGAAGCATTAGCAAGGAAGAAGTGGGAAATTCTGCAACATCCAGCCTATAGACCTGATTTGTCACCATGTGATTTTCATTTGTTTGGACCTCTAAAAAAAGCTCTCAGGGGGCAACGATTTCACACAGATGCAGACGTAGTGAACGCGTTAAACACTTGGCTCAATGAGCAACCACAATCACTTTTTTGTGGACGGCATTCACCACCTACCTAAGCAATGGGATGCTTGCCTGAATGCCTACGACGACGTCTTCTGACTAACCCATGGTGCATAATTCATTCAAAATGAATGCTTTGTTTAATTCTACCACACCTGTTAATGTTTCTTTCATGCTTTTGTAATAAAACCATTGGAACAAGTTTCAAATGAACGCCCCTAATATTAACGCGTCCATGAAATAATCTTAATTCCCCCGAGAAACCCTAAACTTTCCCCCTGGGGTGGGGGGGGGGGGGATTCTCCACCACTGCTCTAGCATATAATCACTGCCACAGCTGTAGTCAGTAAACAATAGGCAGATGCAGTGGCATGGTGTTGGTGCTCTTGTAGTCAGTAAACAATAGGCAGATGCAGTGGCATAGTGTTGGTGCGCTCGCCTGCCAAGACAGGGGTCTAGATTCAACCCCCAGCAGGAGCAGCATTATTTCCCCTTACCAATATAGCCATTGTGTCTCCTTGTGCTTCATAAAAATGGGTGCCATGTAATTTTCAATTAGCTGGGAAGGACAGGTGAGGGGGAGAACTGACCATCATACTTTCTATGTCGTGGTCTAGAAGATGGAAAGATCTGACACATCATCACACCGCAGGGGCAGTATCGGCTATGGGACTGCCCTTACCTTGGTATACTAGCCATACTGCAGCACATGGTTAGAACACTACATCACCTGGTTAAAACACTACAGCATCTGGTTAGATCACTACAGCACATGGCTATAACACTACAGCACATGGTTAGAACACTACAGCATCTGGTTAGAACACTATAGCATCTGGCTATAACACTACAGCATCTAGTTAGAACACTACAGCATCTGGTTAGAACACTACAGCATCTGGTTAGAACACTACAGCATCTAGTTAGAACACTACATCACCTGGTTAGAACACTACAGCATCTGGTTAGAACACTACAGCATCTTGTTAGAACGCTACAGCACATGGTTAGAACACTACAGCACATGGTTAGAACACTACAGCATCTGGTCAGAACACTACAGCATATGGTTAGAACACTACATCATCTTGTTAGAACACTAAAGCATCTGGTTAGAATACTACAGCACATAGTTATAACACTACAGCACATGGTTAGAACACTACAGCACATGGTTAGAACACTACAGCACATGGTTAGAACACTACAGCACATAGTTATAACACTACAGCACATGGTTAGAACACTACAGCATCTTGTTAGAACGCTACAGCACATGGTTAGAACACTACAGCACATGGTTAGAACACTACAGCATCTGGTCAGAACACTACAGCATATGGTTAGAACACTACATCATCTTGTTAGAACACTAAAGCATCTGGTTAGAATACTACAGCACATAGTTATAACACTACAGCACATGGTTAGAACACTACAGCACATGGTTAGAACACTACAGCACATGGTTAGAACACCTTAGCATATATATGGTCACAGCCAGGGATAGAAAAGTCAAGGGTGCCCGGTCACAATGACGCCTGGAAATATTTACCTGGTATCTGAATTTTCGAATTATTTTCTTAATTCATATTTGCAACAAACAAAAACAAGAAAGAAAAAAGAAAAAAGCATGCTGGCTCGTGAGAAAGGGGTAGGTGTCATAATCTCCCCAGCAGATATGCCGCGTCTTCATCATCGACGCCTGGCAATTACTGCTGTGTACGCCTGCCTGCAGGTACGCCTGTGAGCGCCACTAACCACGCAGCGACGGGAGGGCCAGTCTTGACACGCGTGGCACACGGAGTCCACGCAGGGAGACAACCTGACCAAGGAGAACTCATGGCGGTTAGAAGGCAGACGGCATCGGACGGTAGTACTGGACAGACGTGGATGGAATGTGTGCTCGTAGTACTTGTGTGAGTGGACGCTATTAGAGAGAACGCCTGTTTGGGTATAGTAGACTGTGCGCCTGAGTCGTAGATTGTGAGTGAAGTATTAATGCATTGAATGTATATATTGATTGTATTTATTGTCTAATGGCATCGATATTGTGATTGCGCGATGCCTGTAACATTGGTGGCGAATGAGAAGTGCGAATAAAGTGTGCATCATTGTATTCGCCATGTGTCACGTATAGTCATTCTGTGACAGTGTTTGTATCACATCTGTTAGTTGTTACGAGCCTGTGTGATTGAATCGCAAGATCCTGACAGGTGTGAACGTGGGTGCAACGTCCGGTTTTGAACCATTTAGAGAAAGGTGTGAACGTGGGTGCATCATCCAGCTTTGAACCAGTTGTAAAATAGGTGTGTACGTGAGTGTAAGCGGAAAGTTTTGGTAAAGACGTGACATGGAAAGTGAGTGTTGAACGGACGACATAACGACTAACAAATATACTCGACAGCACACAAACCTACAAAACTTAGCTGACAACGCATACACCACACAAACATACACATTCTAATTTTTTTCTTCCAAAAAGCAACATGTTTTTGTGTCATCTGAAAGTGTAAGCGTCTAAAGACCATTTTTCTGGCGGTAAATATCAAGCAGCCATTCTCTGGTACAGTGTTCCAACATGCTCCAGAGCTCCAAATTCACTTAAGTATTCTCTTTTTTATACATACTTTTGTGCGAGTTCAGGCATTTGCTGTAGTAGTGATTTATTGTACAATTATTGTATCTACTAACACCAGATAATTATTTTTTCTGTACATTTGATATAAGTAAATTAATTTATCATGTCTACATTGGACGATTTCATTGAGTCTGGTTTAAAATTAAAGTTAACTGGTGAAGAGTTAACAAAATGGAGTGAGGCAAAATATGCAGAGTATGTACAATCAATCAATCAAACATGTGCCATGCCGGGAAGCGTGGGCGGTCATGACTCGCCATTTCACTCGATCACCAGTGTCGTGGATCAGCTCAGTGTTCCTGTCTCGTCCATGCCATGTGACCAAGCCATCCAGGTATTTTCCTCTCGGTCTTCCTCTTGGTCTGTTCCCCTCGATCTTGCCAGTTGTCACTAAGTTCTCCAATCCATTTCTTCTCATAACATGTCCAAAAATTTTTGACTGTCTACGTCTAATTTCTCTAATCAGATTACGATGTTCATTTGTCTCCTGTAGTACTTGGTCATTGGTTTTTCTGTCTGTCCATGGTATTCTTTGCATTTTCCTCAGAAACCACATTTCTGCAGCCATCAGATGCTTTTCAGCTTGACTGCTCATTGTCTAAGTTTCATATCCATTCAAAAGAACAGGCTCTATGTATCCCCTCAACACTCTTTTTCTCGTTTCAATTGACATCTTTTTATTGGTCAGAATGTTTTTCATCTTGCTAAAGGCTACTTTCGCCATGGCGATTCTTGTTCTAATCTCTTCAAGGCATCTCCCATGAGATGTTATAACTGTTCCAAGATAATTGTACCGATTCACTTGTTGAAGAATATTTCCATTTACTTGTATATTACATTGTGACACTTCTTCCTTCCTACTGACGACCATAACCTGAGTCTTTTTACAATTTAATTCTAACCCCAGTTGCTCACTGTGTACAACAACCGCATCTACTAATGGTTATAACATTTTTTGTTATACAGAGTATGTACAGTTACAGGAAAAAGCCAGAGATCGAGAAGACAGAGCTGCTGAGAGAGAGGCGAAAACTAAACAGGCAGAATTAGAGGCTAGAAAGGCTGAAACAGATGCCGAAATAAGAAAAGCTGAGATCTTAGACCAGAGTAAGAGGGAAGAACTTGAAATGCAGCTGAAAATTAAACAGTTGGAAGCTGAAACATCATCCTCTAAAAGACAGAGCTGCTGAGAGAGAGGCGAAAACTAAACAGGCAGAATTAGAGGCTAGAAAGGCAGAAACAGATGCCGAAATAAGAAAAGCTGAGATCTTAGACCAGAGTAAGAGGGAAGAACTTGAAATGCAGCTGGAAATTAAACAGTTGGAAGCTGAAACATCATCCTCTAAAGAATCTAAGAAATTAGAAAGACAAGAAAAAGAAAATCAATACAAAAAGTACCAAGGGATCGTCAAAAATTTCACTACGGGCGACTGCATTGCAGCCTTCACCCAAAATTTCGAAACGATAATGGAGCATTATCAGATCCCAGAGACTGAATGGAATATTATTTATATGAGAAGTCTTTCAGGGGAACCTCTCAAAGTTATAGAGACAATTCATAAAGATCTCAGAAAAGACTATCAGTACATAAAGACCAAAATTGTGGCACACTTCCTGTTAGATGAAGCAGGCTACAGAGAAAATTTGAGTAAACTAGCTCCAAAACCTACACAAACGTTCTCTGACTACATTTCAGTAGTGCAGAATGTGTTTAGTAAATGGTTGTCATCAGCTAAAGTAGACAACAACTTGACAAGTTAAAAGATTTGATTCTTAGAGATAAAATCATTTCATCTCTACCACCACCATTTTCTAAATTTCTGCAAGAATGTGAGTGCAAGAGTGTGCAACAAATTGAAAAACGGGGTTCGGCTTATTTCACGGCCAACAAAAATTGTTTTACTAGTATATTGACTGGCACAGAGTTTGTAGCAGCCACTACCTACGAGAAAACTAAGTCAGGTGCCTATAATAAACAGAAACCCTTTAGGCAATCTGTAAGTAAGAATTACCAATGCAGATATTGCATTCTTCCACATAATGAAAGTGATATGTGTGATAGACACCCAGGTTACCTCGCATACTTGCAAAACTATATAGATAAGCAAGATAAGGAGAGAAAGAGCTACAAACGACTAACCAAATGCTTCCTTTGTAAAGCATATGGCCACTGGCGTCATGCCTGTAAAGGTAAACAAATGACCAGAAAGGCTAATGCAGCCATGTTCGATAGCTCTTCCTCTGATGAGGAACAACTTGAAAATCACCCTGTTAATGCTGCAGAGGCCATAGATGTTTTCCATCTTGAAAAGTGTACCACCTGCAATCGTTTTCACGAGGATGGCTTACTAACATGCGGCCATTCAATACCTATTGCCAATGAAGAAGCTAACTTGGTGATAGATTCGAAAGGTAAACTTAACATCCACAAAGGTTTTGTAAATGGCAGATCAGCCACAGTTTTACGTGATAGCGGGTGTACTCTTATTGGTTTAAAGAGAGACTTTATCTTACCTGCAGACTATACAGGTAAACATATTACATGCAGAACTTTCTCAGGTAACATCGAGAAATACCCACTTGCATGGGCATATATTGACACCCCATTCCTCACAGGAAAGGTTAAATGCGCAGCATTATCTAACCCATGTTGTGACATAATCGTGGGTAACCTTCCTGAAGTAAATGATATGCCACATGACGGTGTAACATCTTCTGCTGAATGTACTGTTGACAATGTAATATCATCTTCTGCTGAAAGTATTATTGACAATGTATTATCATCTTCGGATGAATGTATGTTTGCTAATGTAGTAACATCATCGAATGATTGTATTGTTTCAAATGTAACAACACCTTGTCAAAATTATGTTTCAAATGCAGTAACTAGATATGCTGCAAAAGTGCAAGATCAAATTAACCAAACTGAGGCTTTAGAAATGTTAAGCCCAGTTATACTACCTCTCAATACCATGAGAGAAAATTTCATAAAAGCTCAAAAGGCTGATGTATCTTTGCACAAATATTTTAATTGAATAGGCCAAAAGCCAAGAATAACAAAGAATGCTAGATGGCACTTTGATCTCAAAGGTGGTATCCTTACACGGTATTACACCAAAGATACCAGCACCACTGAGCAAACGGTGTTACCAACAGAACACCGCAGAAAAGCATTGCAACTAGCACATGACATACCCTTTGCAGGGCATATGACTTATTCGAAAACAAGATCTAGATTACTAACCCAGTTCTACTGGCCTAGATTCTGCAGTGACACCAAACAATATAGCAGAACGTGCGACATCTGCCAGAAGCTTGTGAAAAAGGGCAAACACCCTCAAGCAGAACTACAGATAACAGATCTAGGAAGTAGACCTTTCGAAAAGATCTCAGTAGATATCGTAGGTCCTTTAAACCATATTACATCAAAGAGGTAATAAGTACATTCTAACTATAATTGATCTATGTAGTAGATGGCCTGAGGCGATTCCACTCAAAAATACAACATCTAAGGATGTAATGGAAGTTTTCTTCCACATTTTTTCAAGGATAGGATTCCCTGATACCATTCTCTCAGATAGGAAAAGTCAGTGTATTGCTGCAGCCACTCAAGCCTTTACTAAAATGTTAGGAGTAAAGCAGTGCTTTAATAGCCCGTATCACCCTCATTCGACGGGTATCTTAGAGAAAATGAACGGCGACCTCAAACATATGTTGGCTAAAGTTACCCAGGAACATCCAGAAGACTGGGATACTTATTTACCTGCCATACTATTTGCATATCGCGAAGTACCTCATTCCAGTACAGGTTTCTCACCATTTGAACTTGTTTATGGAGCCAAACCACGCGGCCCGTTATCTATTTATCATTCTATGTTAACTGAAACTGTAAATCACCATAAACCATTATCATCATATGAACATGTAACATCATTGCGAGATAGAATTATGAAATCATGTGTACTAGCTAAAGAAGCATTGAAACAATCTGGTGCTATTTACAGACAATATGCAAACAGAGGAAATAGGACAATAACACTGACACCTGGACAAGACATACTATTACTTTTGCCAAGTGACGGACATCTACTGTCAGACTCATGGCAAGGACCGTTTAAAGTACTGAGACAAATCTCGACAGTGGACTACGAAATTGCAATAAACAACAAACACAAAATATTTCACATCAACATGTTAAAACCGTACTACAACAGAGACGGAGACCAAGACGAGACAGCAGCAAGCACAACGATAGTGGACCACACAGACGATGACGATACAGACGAAATACCGACCCCATCACTTGACACGACAGACACTCTACATGACATCAAAATAAATCCTAATCTTACTCAGACAGAGACCGAAAATTGCAGAAAACTGTTACAAATCTACAGTAGTATGTTCTCCAACCATCCAGGACAGACAGATTTAGTACATCATCACATCATTCTGACACCCAACACACCAATAAAGTGCAGACCATACTCCATACCCATACATTACAAAGACAAGTTACATCAATAAATTCTAGAACTAGAGAAGAATCACATCATCAGAAGGTCACAATCACATTTTTGTTCACCAATAGTGATTGTCAAAAAGAAGGACAACACAATACGTCTCTGTGTTGACTATCGGAAACTGAACAGTATCACACAGTTAGATTTAGAACCGATGAGTAACTGTGAAGACATATTGACGGAACTGACAGACGCAAAATACTTTACGAAACTGGACATGACGAAAGGGTATTGGCAAATACCGATGCATCAAAATAGCAGACATTTAACAGCATTTGCCACACCCTGGGGTCTATACGAATGGTGCAAGCTTCCATTGGGGCTAGTCAATGCCCCTGCGACATTTGTACGGATGACCAGACTATTACTGACAGACATCCCAAATATAATTTGCTACATGGACGACATTTGTGTACATACTAAGACTATGACAGACCACGTAACGACATTACAACAGTCATTTGACCGCATCAGACACCACGGCCTAACAGTGAAACCATCAAAGGTTGACATAGCCTTTTAGGAAATTACCTTTTTGGGCTATAAAATTTGTAACGGCTTTGTCACTACTGACGACAACATCGTGTCAAGGATTCTGAAATTGTCGCTTCCTACGACAAAGAAAGAATTAAGAAGTGTCCTAGGTCTTCTAAATTATTATAGACAGTTCATTCCAAATTTTGCTACTTTGACTGAGTGTTTTACCAACTTACTAACCAAAGATAAGCTAAATAAAATTGTAAACAGAGAATGTCTGAGACCAGCATTCACAAAAGTATTATCTTATTTTTCCAGTAATCCTATACTCAAATTGCCAAATTTGGACACTATTTTCAGATTAAGAACCGACGCGAACTCCATAGCCATCGGAGCAGTGTTATTGCAGAGCCATGATGTGATCCTCTACCCTGTATACTTTGTGAGTCGCAAACTCAAACAAAGGGATAAAAATTGGTCGACTCCTGAGGTTGAGGCCCTCGCTTTGGTGTATTCTGTAAGAAAATTATCTAGATTTCTTTTAGGTAAAAATTTTATAGTGGAGACAGACAACAATCCATTGACAATCATCACTACTGGGACTCCTGCGAACCGCACGATAGCAAGGTGGTCGCTATTACTCCAATACTTCAGTTTTGAAGTAAGGCATATTAGCGGTACTCAAAATACGATTGCCGACCTTCTTTCTAGATGTCCGTACGACACATCCGAAAGCCTACTTTTGCCGGAGCGCACACAATAAAGCAGTGAGTAGACTGCAAGTCTTTATTGCGCTCAGCAACACAGCCAATATTGAATATATTTCAGAAAAGCTGTGAAATATTTGTGATAGGGACAGTGTCCCCTTGTATAGATATTATATCTTATGAAGTTAAATGTGATAAGTAGTTGTGTAGTATGAGAACGAAAGGTGATATTATTTTAAATACTTATGAACATTGAAACGAACAGTGCTACGAGGAATTCAAGACTTACTTTACTTGATCTATTCGATTATCCGTAGTACCTGCGCTTATGAACACTGTTGATATAAGCTTAGCAGAGTGTTCAGACTTTTTAAATTGTGCGAAAGAGACATTAACATTAGTAACATCTGAATTCTACAGAACACTTTAATCCGGACTTCGAAAGAACTTTGTATCCAACAGTTGTAACTGTGAACTGTTTAATCCGGTCGTCGACATAACAACCCGACGAAAGAACATTGTGTTAGTTGCATCGTAACACGCCAGCTGTGTACTTCCGGTGTTTTTAGAATTAATTTAGAAATTAGCAGACTATGTAAAAGTTCTCACAAAGAATTGCCGCTTTACACAAACTTTGTGAATACGAAATTTGCATATACAAATTGTATGAAAGGATTTTTGATATCTGTAATCTGAGAATCATAATTTGATTAACTTGTTCTGAATAGTACCATTCGTTTCACTATTGATAATAAGCATCAAACTGTGACGCTTAGAACTGGAATTACCACTGTAATTTATTTTCTGTGAAAGATTGTTAAAATTATCGCCCATAGAATTTGGTGTTGTTTCACCAGCACATCCAAGGGAAACAATTTAAATTATTGGTAATGTGTAATAGGTATAGAAAACCTTCCTCATGTTGATAGAATGGCGACACATCAGGATGACATCAACTATGCGTGGAATATGATTACTTAAGTTGTAGACCGGCATTAGACTATCTGACCAGATTGGGTTGGGGTCGAATGTTGGAGCCATCTTATGAGGAAGATTGACTCGCGGCCTGACATGTATCTTTTCCTAAATTTTATTTTCATTTGTCGTGAGGTGGTTGCGTGGCTTGAGAGATAGCATAAATCGCTGATAGCTACCGGACTGGCTGTGTCTATTTACAACCTATGTAAAAATCCAACTAGTGGATTGTACTTGATTGTTTGTTTTGCGTATCCTTTTACAGGACTTAGCTGTCAACAGCAGCATCTTTCAGCTGTCTGTTGATCTCTTGGCAAGATTACGCTCAGTAGTTTGCCATTGCTTTCTGAGCGGCCGGCTCAGTATCCGCAAGTCACGAGCGGGGGTCGAACCACCTCAGTTCTCGCTCCGCTGCGAGACTCTGCGTGATAAACGGGATTACAGAGAGAAAGTGTTGTAACCCCACAGCCAGAGAGACCGGCTGTACTTGATTAGTGTTTCTTAATACCATCATTGACGAGCGTGTGTATATATCATACAATTACCCATAATATGTCAATATAAATCTAATTGTCACGTCAGATGACAAACAATGGGTCGATTCTGACAGGTTAAATAAATAAACCCAAATGTATATAGCCAACATGAAAGGATACTTCTTTTATTAGAGAGGGGTGGAAGAATGTCATAATCTCCCCAGCAGATATACCGCGTCTTCATCATCGACGCCTGGCAATTACGGCTGTGTACGCCTGCCTGCAGGTACGCCTGTGAGCGACACTATCCACGCAGCGACGGGAGGGCCAGTTGTGACACGCATGGCACATGGAGTCCACGCAGGGAGACAACCTGACCAAGGAGAACTCACGGCGGTTAGAAGGCAGACGGCATCGGACGGTAGTACTGGACAGACGTGGATGGAATGTGTGCTCGTAGTACTTGTGTGAGTGGACGCTATTAGAGAGAACGCCTGTTTGGGTATAGTAGAGTGTGCGCCTGAGTCGTAGATTGTGAGTGAAGTATTAATGCATTGAATGTATATATTGATTGTATTTATTGTCTAATGGCATCGATATTGTGATTGCGCGATGCCTGTAACATTGGTGGCGAATGAGAAGTGCGAATAAATTGTGCATCATTGTATTCGCCATGTGTCACGTATAGTCATTCTGTGACAGTGTTTGTATCACATCTGTTAGTTGTTACGAGCCTGTGTGATTGAATCGCAAGATCCTGACAGTAGGCTCCCAAAATATGTTTAGTTTTTTTTTTCTATTCTGGTCACAACACTACAGCACATAGTCAAAATCATCATCATCATGTGCCATGCTGTTAAGTGTGGGCGGTCAAGGTGTGCCATCTCACATGATCAGCCATGTCTTCTAGCCATCAAGGCATTTACATCCTTGCCTCCGCCTTTTTCCCATCAGTTTTGCCAGGTGTCACTAAGTATTCAAGTCTGTGTCTCCTCATAACATGCCCCAAATATCTTGACTTTCTCTAATCAATTTATGGTTTTAATTTGTTTCTTCTAGAACTTGCTTGTTGGGTTTTCTCTCCGTTCTTGATATTCTTTTCATTTTTCTCAGAAACCACATTTCCATTGACTGTCATTAGATATGTCTAAGTTTTTCTGTTCATTGTCCATGTTTCATATGGAGTTACAATGCTGCAACCATAATAACCATGTTACAATACATGGTCAGAATATTAACATATTGTTATAACACCATAGTAGATGCTCACAATATCATAACATAGTTAGCACATAGCAACAAAGCAACACATAATAAAAACGTCATAGCACAGTTACCATACAGCAATACATATAGTAAAACACTATAGCACAGATACCATACAACAATACATATAGTAAAAGCATATAGCATAGTTACCACACATCAACACATATAGTGAAAACATTATAGCACATTTATCACACAGCAGCAAAATAGTAAAATACTATAGCACATTGTTATAATATTATAGCAGATGCTCACAATACCACAGTACTGTTACCACACAGCACCATGCATGGTAAGAACACTAAAGCACATTGTCAAAACACTCAAGCATATGGTGATGAAACTAAAATATATATGTATTACTCTTTCTATCTGTCCATGATGTTCCTTTCATTCTTCTATGCAACCACATCTCCACAGCTTCCACATAATCCCTCTCTTGTTGTGTTTAATTACTGATGACGTATCTACATTTTTACAACTTCAGGCTCAAAGGAAATTAGGTTACTGTCCACAGTTTGATGCGCTTATAGATCAGTTAACTGGACGAGAGACGCTGACCTTGTTTGCTCGCCTTCGTGGAATTACAGAGCGTGAGATACCAGAGGCTGTGAACGCCATGATGGAGGCACTTACTCTGACTCCATATGCTGACAAGGAGTGTCAGACATACAGGTAAAAGTTTGTTTCAACTGTTATCTATTTGTATTCCTTGTTTTGTACCTATGCTAAATGGTATTTTAGAAACAAGTCAAGATATACAGACTTGAAGAGACATCAACGAGAGTATTAAAGGGAACAATACTGGGTACAAGAGGAAGGGGTAAACTTTAAAGAGAATTAAAGCGAGGGGAAGAAGACAGTCATCTGTGGAGTGATGATCAGGAAGTTTCATGGCCAGCTTCATGGATGAAATACTTGATTATATATATATATATATATATATATATATATATATATATATATATATATATATATATATATATATATATATATATATATGCTACTATTCAGCTTTTCTGGCGTTTCTGTGAGATATAGTATATAATAAGTTTATAGGGACATATTGTTTTTTCCACAGGAAATTAACGTAGCTATTTTATCTAAAACTTGCATTACCATATGTCAATGCCACTTTTATCAATAAAGCTGTGGAAATGTAAATTACTGGGAAAGCACAGCTGTAGACGGCATACTCTGAAATGTATTCAACAGTGTCAGTATAAATCTGCACTAACTTCAGAGCTAAAGCAACAGCCATCCTTACAGCTCTACAGACCCTAAATAGTGTAGCAGAATTAACATACAGAAACCGCAGTCTTCACAGACTAAAAGTCAGTCCTCCAAGCCATCTCATGCTCAAAACAGGACAAAGTCACCCATGAAATTTTTAAAAAAGCATTAGAATGCTGTCTAAAAGAACTGAACTAGTCTTGCAGTGGATACAATCCAATTATTTTATTCAGTGAATGTGTTCAGATACGTTAAAAATAAATAATAATAAAACAGTAGCTCTAAAAACATAGCTATATTTTGATGCATTTCCAACTAGTAACATGAACAGCATATTCTATCCACATATTTGCAGAGACAATAAATATTGTTATTAACATAACTTCAGTATTTTAATAGCAACATATATTTTTATTGCAACATTTCATTGAAAGTTAGCCTGCATTCCTCATATTCACTAATGCACATAATATAATTCACAGCGGAGGAACTAAACGGAAGTTGTGCACATGCATTGCACTTATTGGAGATCCAGATGTCATATTTCTGGATGAACCAACAACTGGTATGGACCCAGTTGCTCGTAGGATGCTGTGGAAAGTCCTGACTACAGTCAGGGATAGTGGCAAGACTATTATTTTGACGTCTCACAGGTGACCTGTTCTTTTTTGTTCTGTTTTTGTTTTTAAATTACATTTATTATATTTATATTAATTTTATTATCGTTGCATTATATGTCAATTATTACACTGAAACAGTTACTTCCATTAATTGATAATCTGAGTTCTTTATAATCACCTAATATCTCAACTCAGACCGCAGGTTCTTCCTAAATGGTGTTGGAAGGAGGCCATTTCTAAGGTGAAAGACATGGTAGGAATGAAGCGAGCTGCTCTTCTAAAATTTTGAATACATGGAAATCGGATATACAGATAGGTGCCCCTCAGAATTGGATTAACAAACAGTGAAGCATGTCTTTAAGGACTGTTGACTGATTGGGAGGAACAGAGTGACAAGATGGCCTTAAACTCCGCTAGAGGAAATACTGACATGAAAAACCTGAGAAATACATATATGGCGGGTGGCGGGGTAGGAGTATTCCCTATCAAAGTAGAGGTAAGGTGCCTCCTTCCCTCCGCTAGCCTACGGGACACCCTTGGGCAAGGTGGAGTACCCGTTTAGCCCCCGATCAAGGTTACGTGAAGCCATGGGTGCAGGTGGTGGATGAAGTTGAAGAGCAGCCAACAGATAGTTGTAGGTTATGGTCTCCAGCTTCACGACGGTAGGCAGAAGATCTCTTTTTTGGAGACAATGGCTACGGTCACCGATCAGTATGGTCACTGCTAGGAAGGAAAGCAATGGCAAACTATCTTCTTTACAAATGCCAAGAATATCATGTATTGCAGTCTTATCGATAATCAGAGAAACGGTGTAAATGGGTGCTCCATAGGAGCAGCCTCGCCCGGTAGGGGTAGTAATGTGCACCAGGTGACTCCAGACCGTCATCAGGCGACTGAGTGCAACATTGAACGTAGGAACTTGAAATGTAAGAACTATGAGTGGGGATGGAAAATTTGATAACATTAAGAATGAAATGAGAAGATTAAATATTAACCTGTTGGGTATTTGTGAGACCAGATGGACAGGAATGGGCATTATAACATCTGAAGAATATTGAATAATCTATTCTGGTGGAGAGAAACAACAGCGAGGAGTAGCAATTATAATGGATACAGAGAGAGCAACATCGATCAAAGGATATTGGACTGTATCAGACAGAGTGTTACTGGTGAAGTTGAGTGGAAGACCTTTTGATGTCAACGTAATACAAGTTTATGCACCAACAGCAGACAGTAGTGATGACAACATTGATGAATTTTATAGTGATTTAGAGAAAGCCTTCAAGAAATGCAAGAATCCTGAAGTAAATATCATAATGGGTGACTTGAATGCCAAAGTTGGAAATCAACAGGACGGATGCATAGTGGGCAAGTATGGACTAGGGGAACAGAATGAAAGAGGTTGCAGACTTGTACAGTAGGCAAAAGAGCATGATTTGATTATTGGAAAAACCTGGTATCAACAGCACCAAAGGAGATTATGGACATGGAGGAGTCCTGATCATAAGATAAAAAAATCAGATTGATTACATTCTCATCAACAAAAGATTTTGAAATGCTTTAAAAGTCGCAAGAACTATACCAAGCGCAGACTGCTACAGCAACCATAGATTAATCTTAAGCAATTTACATATAAAATTAAAGAAAGTCAAATGTTCACCAAGTGCCGGCTCCATGGCCGAGGGGTTAGCAGCTTTCTCCGCTAACCCCGAATACTCTCGTCACGTGACGCGACGAGAATTAGCAGTGGTTCGAATCTCAAAAGTGACTTATGAGAGTATGGAGCCGGTCGCTCAGAAAGTCGTGGCGTGCTGATGAGCGTAATCTAGCCTAGGAATCAACATACAGCTGAAAGATGCTGGTGTTGACCGCAATATCCTGAAACAGGATGGAAACGCGGGAAAAAAAAAAAAAAAATGTTCACCAAGAAACACAAAATTTGATCTACAGGCATTGAAGAGTGGGGAATTAAAAGATACATTCAATGTAGAAGTAAAGAACATATTTGATGCATTGTCCGATATGGAAATATTATTTCAAGACGTCAGTGACCAAGGGGAAACATTAAAGAAATCAGTCAACCAAGCAGCAGAAACAACCATCCCTAAAATAAAGATAATAGGACGCAAGAAATGGATGACGGAAGACATCTTAAAACTCATGGAAGTAAGAAGGAATAACAAAAATAATAAGGAAAAATATGAAGAGATTCACAGGAAATTAGGAAGCTATGCAAAGAGGCAAAAGAAACATGGCTTAATGAAAATTGCAAGGAAATTGAAAACCAACACAACACCGGAATACAAAATTAATGCACAAAATAATTAATGACATCACTAAAAAAAAATAACACACACATTAACGGGTTGCCTAAACACCAAAGATGGCAAAATCATAATAGAAAAAGATCAGATTTTACATGCGTGGTCAGATTATGTGAAAGACCTTTATGATAATCTAAGAGACGAACAATATCATCATCGGAATAATAATGAAGGACCATCAGTTTTGAAGATAAAAGTTCAGAATGCCCTTAACCATATGAAAACTGGCAAGACCCCAGGTACAGATAACATCACAATAGAAATGATCAATGCCTTAGAAGAATATGGAATAGATCAAGTCACAAGACTGCTAAACGCAATATATGATACTGGAGATATATCTCCTGAATTATGTAATTCTACATTTATTGCAATCCCGAAGAAATCAGGAGGCTTGGAATGTGATCAACATCGAACAATTAGTATAATGAGCCACATCACGAAGATTCTGCTGAGAATTATCATGCAAAGAGTTAGGGAAAAAATACAACCCGAAATGGGAGAAGAACAATGTGGGTTTTTAGAAGGCAAGGGTACAGTAAATGCTGCGTATATACTGAGAACAGTAATTGAAGTTCTATAGGAGTAAACAAAGATCTATATCTCTGCTTTATTGACTTTCGATAAAGTGAGACATGTCGACATGATAAGGATGCTTGAAGATCTACAAATTGATGGAAAAGACCTTAGACTTGTAAAAAACATCTATTGGAAACAACAAGATGCCATCAGAATTGATAACGATGTAGGTCAATATCAGCCTATTAAAAGAGGTGTGAGACAGGGATGTGTAATGTCTCCAGATCTTTTTTCCCTGTACAGTGAAAATATTTTCAGAAATATAGAAGATATGGAAGGAATCAACATTGGGGGACGATACATCAATAACATTAGATATGCAGATGATACAGTCATGATTGCAGACAATGAACAGGGCCTGCAAAATTTAGTAGATGCAATTGTTGCACACAGTGAACAACTAGGGTTAGAACTGAATATTAAGAAGACACAGATTATGGTCGCCACTGGAAAGAAGGAAATTCCACAATGTGATATACAAGTAAATGGGCATATTCTTAAGCAAGTGAATCGATACAGTTATCTCGGCACAGTCATAACATCTGATGGGAGATGCTTTGAAGAGATTAGAACAAGAATTGCCATTGCGAAGGTAGCCTTTTGCAAGTTGAAAAACATATTGACCACTAAAAAGATATCAATTGAAACGAGAAAAAGAGTATTGAAGTGCTACATAGAACCTATACTTTTGTATGGATGTGAAGCGTGGACAATTAGCAGTCAAGCTGAAAAACAGCTGATGGCTGTGGAAATGTGGTTTCTGAGGAAAATGCAAAGAATACCATGGACAGACAGAAGACCCAATGAACAAGTCCTTCAAGAAACAAATGAAGATCGTAAACTGATTAGAATCATTAGATGTAGACAGTCTAAAATTTTTTGGGCATGTTATGAGAAAAAATGACTTGGAGAACTTGGTGACAACTGGCAAGATCGAAGGGAAGAGACCAAGGGGAAGACCGAGAAGTAATTACCTGGATGGCTTGGCCACGTGGCATGGTCGAGACAGGAACACGGAGCTGATCAACGACTCTGGTGATCGAGTGAGATGGCAGAAGATGACCGCTCACGCTTATCGGCATGGCACATGATGGATGGATGGATGGATGGATGGATGGATGGATATATATTTCTTTGTATTGGAAAGATCAGGTTGTGTGACACTTTGTTCCATGCTCAGTCTTCGTAGACTTAGATGAATAGAACACGTTAGGAGGATGGATGATGGTAGAATACCAAAGGACATCTTTTTTGGTGAATTACAGATGGGTAAGAGTTCTCAGGGTCGGCCTATACTACGATACAAAGATGTGTGTAAGCGGGACATGATTGATACTGGCATTGATAATGCACATTGGGAGCAAGTCGCCGCTGAACGTGTTGCATGGAGGGAAAATATCAGAAATTGATTAAAGACAGTTAATACAGACTTTAGGAATTTTGATCATAACTTAGCATGTTCTAGATCTTTTATCAGCAAAATATTACAAAGTAAATTTGTTCCTCAAGGACAAGTAACTAACTGAGAGGTTAAACAAATTATTGAAGCAAACAGTTTTAGCTACAATATATGCTGTTTTTCCTATCCACAGTATGGAAGAATGTGAAGCTCTGTGCACTCGCCTGGCAATCATGGTCAATGGTCAGTTCAAATGCCTAGGCAGTATTCAGCACCTCAAGAACAAATTTGGGGAGGGTTACACTTTCACAGCCAAAGTGGCCTACCCTCCAGATGGCACAGAACCTGACTTAACACCTCTCCAGAACTTCATCGACACAACATTCCCCAGCAGTAAACTAACGGATGCCCATGAAAACATGATTACATACCACATCACAGACACGCGTCTCACGTGGTCACAGATGTTTGGTGAGCTAGAGAGGGCAAAGAGAAGGCTAAATATAGAAGATTATCTCATTAGTCAGACATCCTTGGAGCAGGTTTTCATTTACTTTGCTCGAATGCAGAACTCTAGTAAAAACAGAAAGCGAGGATCATGGAATATTTGTAGGTGTTGTTGCCAAGTTTGTGTGGGGAAAACTTGTGCCTCGGGTGATGCAGAATATGAAAGGCCTCCTGACAGAGTGCCTTCAGAAAGCAGGGCATAATATTTAATTGTCTGAAGCTTCTCAGTGCTTTTGGTCAAGAAGAAATATAAATTTGTTTTCATTTTGTTTCATTAAATGTAACTACCAAATGTTCATAGCCAACCCTACATATATGGGGGATATATGTGCCTGTTGTGATTGCCATAATGTGACTTGCATTATTCTCAGTAGGCTTGGTACTTGGCTCATCGTTAACTGATTTACCTCTAATCCTTCTTCAATAAATGGCAGAATTGACTCGTTTTATTAAGGTTAATGGTTCTCAATATAAACAATTGAAATCAATAGGTCAACTTGTAAGTGTTTACAAATCAACGCCAGACAAGTGCGTCCTAATTCAAAGTCTGTATTAATTCTAGAGGCAATATCTCAACGACTTATACAACATGCAGGAAATCCATTGATTTATCCTTTTTCGCATTTTCATTGTATCCTTTCGTTCTGTCCCTTTTTAACCAGACTAAAAATTATCTTCAAGCATGTCATTGCCTTACTTCATACACACCTATAGTTAACACTTAATTGATATGTCTCTAATTATCTTACTCGCGCCACAGAAGCTTGTTGAATTACTCGCTGGGTGACATTTCCATGATCAGTTGGCTTGTATACCGGCCCATCAACCGACTAGTGCTTCATATTTCATTCTTTTGCTGTTGATCCGTGTTTCGTGCCCAAATCTCTCTATTAGTTCTCCGTGTGTATCTTCGACTGGTTCTTCATTCTATCATTGAGTTATGTCTTCCAGATGTTAATCATTTTCCCATTTCGTTTTCCCTGATCTTGCTGTGATGATATTCGTTCGTGCCGTCCTTCCTTGATCTCTGTTGTCGTCTGTCTTCATATGACGTCCCGTTTCCAATATCTATACGCGTAGGTTCATTGTTCGTGCTGCACTTGTAATTTCAGTTCTTCCTAAATCTTTATTTTTGACGTGCACCGTATGGCAGTGATTCATATCAAACACAACACTGGAAGCTTTATGGCTATGAGAGAGTGTCTTGACACAACACAGCATAATAATTGTCTCATGCTTTCTGGTGTTTGTCAAAAACAAATTTGATTGTCTTTTCATGTTGTTTCATTTAAAGTTAGTTGCATGTCCTTTTACAGAAAGTCATAATCAAGCCCAGCAGTTTGTGATTTTCTAGGTAATTTTACCAAAGTACTTGATCAAGTAAAATGTGGTGAAGTGATCAAAATGTTGGAAGATATTAAAATTGATGAGATAGATCTCAGAATTATAAACAAAACTATTTACCGGAAACAAGTAGCAGAAATTAAAATGTGAAATAAAGAGGTGAATTATGTTCAAATAAAGCAAGGAGTGAAACAGTGATGCTTTGTCACCCGATCTCTTCTCGCTATATAGTGAATAGCGAGATCAAAAAGAGATCATGAACTCAGATTGGTTATAAAATAAACAACTTATGACATACAGATAGTGATAAAAACTCCGCCGCGGAACAAACATGGCAGTGGGCTTCTGATCGTCAGAGGCTACCCCTTTCCCCAAGTTTGTCGGCCCATTATTCCCTTCACACTCTCTGGGGGCGGGCCCGTCCGGGTCATGACTCCGGACGTCATTCCTCTGCCGTGCAAGACATTAGGTCAGTTTCATCTACTCATGCCCACTCTGCGTTCTTGGTGACACCGGGGAACTTGATCACAACCCCGAGACTCCCGGAAGGTTGCTCGGATGCTTCACAGGTAACATCGACTTGAGTCTTCTCAGTTCTGTGGGGTTCTCCCTGGCTAACCTCTTACGTCTTAAGTTTATCCCGTTACTGGGAGTGCTGCCTGTGACGCACTCTCGCACCCCCTCGTCCAGCGTAAATTCTCATTCCCCGGCAGGAGGCGAGAAGCCTTTACCACAAATGCATACACGGTAGGGGCCTTCATATCGTCAGAAGGGCACCCCCTTCCCAGAGTGTTTCAGCCCTTCAATCTCTTAACACTCTCTAGGGGCGGGCCCGTCCGGGTCATGACTTCGGGCGTCTTTCCCCTGCTGTGGAGACGTTCGGTCAATTTCGTTGTCCTTGTTGCCGAGCTTGTCTCTAAGCTGTTAACATGTCCACTCTCAAGCCTCCCCTCCTTCAGTGAGGCGAGTCCGTTCAGCCTGTGCTTGCCCTTTAGCACCTGTGGTCATGAAAAGCCTGCTTCTTCCCCAGCCACGGCCTCATGTTCCCCATCCGTTTACGTTGTCGTGTTCCTTCTTCGTGACCCGTTCACAGCGCCACACTCTACTAGGAATCCGGTTCTTCCATTGGTTTTTCGACCCACTTCTTGGTCTCTTCAGGTGAGTGCGACTTACGGACAATTACCGTTCTGGTATGGAGGTTGGACTTAGGCCGACATTTACATGATTGACTGCAATCAGCTTCACCACCCTCGCTCGGAGGAAAGGCTAGAGAGTTGACACGAGACGTTGCAAGTTCGTGGTCTTGTTTGAGAGATCGTTTGTTAGGCGTTCTGCAGTTACCGCTTTTAGCCACACTAGTTTCGAGACTTGTCCCACTCCAGGTTCCGACAATTCCACAGCCAGCACGAGGCCTTTTCGGCTGCCGCAACCAGTTGCTTTTGTGCCCGAGTTCTCGCTTTTCCTTTAATGCCCATTTGTTTTATCACATCATACACGGAGTGGGAGACTATAATCTCTTGCGCCTACCTGTACGGTGAATAAATAACCTTACAGTGTATCCTTTCAGCCTAAGACTCGCGACCATGTCATCGCACTTCTCTATCTTGTACGTTTGCTGCTCCTCAGTATTGGACTCGTATGGGACAGTCAGCTCAATCAGCGTTAGCTGCTCGGCTGACGAGGAGCTATGTACGATGTCAGGTCGCAAGCCAAACTTTCGGATCACCTTAGGATATTTGACACGGCCCTTTAGAGCTACGGTCAGTTCCCAGTCATCCACACCATCGAATATGGTCGGAGTGGCAAGCCAGCAACATTTTTGTGCCGCCAAGTAAATCGATCTTGGGTCAAGGCGACCTTACATGTGGAAAATACGTGCTCCGCTGTCTGAACGTTTTTACAGAGGGGACAGGACGGGCCAGTGGCTCCCCCCCCCCCCCCACTTGATCAAGTTGGCAGCTGATGGCAAGACATCGTAGAGGGCTCGGACAACGAAACTTAAGCGCAGTAGTGCCATACGCCACATTTCATTCCAGGTTAGAGATCTCTGCATTATCTCGTCTCATGACGTCCACTGGCCCTGCTGCGCCTATTGGGCAACCATACGGACTCTTTCGTCAACCTCTCCTTAACCACCATGTCTCTGCGTTCCTTAGTCGTCGCCCTAGACCACATCGGGCCTCCGTCATGGTAGCCGAAACCCCGTGTTTCCGACTGGGTGTGCCCCATGACCTCCTTCAGCTGGCGTGCTGCCTGACATCTTCGACCGCGCTAACAACTTTCCACTTCCTTCCAGTTCTCGGGGCGGGAACTGGGGTACTGATAATTTCATCTGGAGACTCGCTCAGCATCATCGCGAGTCTGGCTTTTCCGACTTTTAATTCTTTCATGAGGAACCGGAACGGGAGGACGAGCTTACTCTGCTTGCAATATAGTGCGGCAGTCGTGAGGCATTTCGCTCCAAGCCACTTTCGTATGTACTTGCTTATGTCCCCCTCAACGGTGCTCACTATGGTCGTGCCTATATCATTTATCAGCAGCGGCCACAGGAGTTTCGGAATAAGCATGAATTGGAGGCACCCGATTTTGAATTTGCCTATCAGCCTGGTTTTATCGATGGTGCGCAGGCCGTTCGTCAACACTTCTTGCATCTCTACCACCGCGTTCCTGTCCGTCAGGGTTGAATCGTACACACGACCAAGACTCTTTACAGGTTTCTCTAACACCGTGCAAATTGCTTGTCCGGCAACCATGAACAACCTTTCCGATCGACAGGCTTTTCGGGGCTTAAAGCTCATCCTGCACCAGCGAATCAGATCGTCCAGTCTGAGGAGGATGCTGCGGGCATCTCTCCTTCGGTGTCACGATTGTCATATCATCCATGAAGGCCTTCAGCGGCTGAATGTTCTGTTCCTCCCTGAGTTTCGGACCGTGTGCGTAGCCGGATGTCGCATCCAGGATGACCTGCATGGCCATGACAAATAATATCGGCGAAATCGTACATCCCATGGCAATACCCACCTGCAGGTCGATCCAACTCGTCGTGAACGTCTTTGTCGAGAAACGGAGAGAGAAGCTCGAGACGTACTGCATAGGCATCTTTGTGATATTCTCGGGCACGTGATACACCTTGAGTGCATGTCACAACATCTGGTGTCGCACTTACCCATACACGTTGGCCAGATCTAACCATATCACGTGGAGTTCCTCCTTCTTCATCTTCGTTCTCTGGATAACTTCCCAGATCATGGTGCCGTGTTCAAGACACCCGGGGATACCAGGTATCCCCCCTTTTTGAACCGCCGTGTCTACGTACTTGCTCCTCATCAAGTGCGTCATAATTCGGCTGGCCATGACAGAAGAATATTGTCCCCTCGATGTTCAGGAGAGAGATCTGCCTGAATTGGGCAATATTGGCTTAGTTTTCCTCTTTGGGAATGTAGATTCCATTGGCTTTCTTCCACTCTGTGCTGATGCGCTTGTGTGTCCATGCAGATCTCAGTGTCCGGTGTAGCTTCTTAGGGATAACATAGCATTGACAGCTGAAAACACAAAATACCTGCAGCTATTGTAAATTAAAGTAATAGGGAATGCAAACAAATTATTTTCGTTGAATATCAAGACAACACAATGATCACATCAAAGAAAAAGAGAACACCATAATATGATATAACAACAGATGGGAGTATGCTTAACCAAGTTGATAAATTCAAATACCAAGTGGCAATAATTGACATCAGATGGAAGATCCATGACAGATTAAAACAGAATCATCATCAGCATGTGCCATGCCGATACGCGTGGGCGATCATGTTTCACCATCTCACTCTATCACCAGATTGATTAATTGATTGATTGATTTAGGAACCGACATCACAGCATGCGGGGCAGTCCCATAAGCGCTCCGTCTCCATCCTCAGCAGCCAGTGAAGAATTCCAACACTAATAGTTCCAGTAGCAATCTGATTATATGTCCGTCTCGCCTTTCCTTTGACCGCCGAGCGTCGGCCAGATCCCCTTGTCACTCATCGCTGCCTCATTCTTGCCAGACTGTCGTGTATCCGTTTAGAGTGTCGTCCCTGGAGTGAGAGGAATCAACACCCACATTATATTTAACCCCTTATCATTATCCTGGAGAAACCCCTAGAATCCGTCTACAAAACTCCGTCAGTTTATGGACACCTCTTTCTCTCCTCTACCACTGCTGTATCACGCCCCCTCTCATTCTTCCCCAACGCAACATACTCAACAACTCTAGCTTCTAAAAATTAATAACAATTAATTTATTAAACGAAAAGTGTAATGTATGTGAGAAGCGTATGCGAAGAATGTGTGACGTGTTCTATAATGTGTGTAGAATCTGACCCTCAGATCAATAGCACAGTCAGTTCATCCTTGCAAGGACACACCACAGCACATTAGGTCAGCACAAGACAACCTCACCGAGTGATGTATCTCTCCTGCCAGACACTGACTTTCTTCTGTAGCTACTTGGTAATCCATCGACATGATCCTTCGAAATAGATACAGTTTATTATTTACTACTGATCATGGACCGGTTGCACACTGCACATTATAAGTCCCTATAGTTCTTAAAATGTATAAATCTCTGTACTGTGAAAATAAGTATCACTGTTGTTGGAAATAGACTTGATCCTATCTATTGTCTATAGTGTCTAAATTACAATGTTCCCTGTAATATTTCCCTGGAATCTATACCATACCATGTGAATGTTACATTTGAAGTTCTCGTGTAGTTACTAATGTTCGTGTGAGGTGCGGTGTCTCAACAAACCTCACCCATCCTAGGTGAACGTTAACACACTGGAATCGTTAAATGGTTTCGCTTATCTGAGCCCTGTTCCGGGGGACCCTCCTGATCATGGGCCCAGCCCAAACATTATTGAACAACTTTCCTCTTTGACGTTATTCATTTTCCGTAAGAAAAACATTTACTGTTCAACTGGTGTTCTTCCCAATCGTAGTAAACTTTCTTCAAAACTCGTGTAGAGCTTCTTCGTAACTGGCAGGGAACCTGTTAGAGAAATAATACACCGGGTGAAAGCACCAGTCACTGATCCTACCAGCTGAGTGTAGGCCTACAGCCTTGCTCAGATATTTATCAGTGAACTAAACTCTGTCATAGAGCAGATGAGCTTATCACCTAGGTCCGAATCAGGTTATGACAAGGAAAAACCAATAAACAGAGTGCAGAACCCCTGTGGGCACCCCACTGAAAGATCCCACTATTGGACACTTCCCCCATCTCCCAACCCATTCTTAAATCTCTCCAAATATCACCCCACTACACTATTCTCACTAGCAGAGCTAATTCTCACTTCACTACTCTATTCTCAACTAGCAGAGCTAATCATCACTTCACTACTCTAGCTAGTTTTAACCAGGCTATTGCCTATAGTAATTAGTTCTAAATACACTATCTGTAATACCTTATGCAACACCGCATCACTCCTGGATGGCATCTACAACTTGCCATAAAGACATATGTTATTGGGAGTCTCTGTGGCGAAGTGGTCAAGCCGTTTGACTTGTGATCCGAAGGTTGTGGGTTCGATTCCGGGCCGCACCCTTCGGTTTACGAGTTAGATGTTTCGGAGACTCCTGTGGGTCGTCGCTAAAAGCTACGGAGTTCGTGCTTTGTGCGACGCTTTCCGAGCTGCGGAAAGAGACCGAGCCATATGGGATAAAACCCGGTGCGATGAAGTCGACCCTGTCGACTTTTAAACGACATATGTTATTTAATGTTAATTAAATCTAACACAGTAGATACTCTCAGAATTCCTAACAGCGGTACAGAAACACGTCAGCTCTTGTCAACTTTCTGGTTTACACTGACTGTAAACAAGTCAGGTTTTTGTCAAAGAGCCTGGAGTGTTCTAGTGAAGTTCTTTGAAGTCAATACATCAGATGTTCCAGGGGCAGACTATCCATTTCAGAATAAGTTCTCTCCCCTTTGTTTAATCAATGCAAATGTTGTCTTCCTTGTTATGACAACCAACACAGCTAGCGTGTTTCCTGCATTCTTCCGATCGGCACATCAACCTGCCTACAAATTTCCGTCTTGTGGGGAACTTTCAAAGACGGCTATTCTGCTTTGATCCGACTTGTTTTTCTGTACTGGTTAAAAAAACAATTGTGGCCTTGAAAACATGCTGTCTCCGTTAGTTTTTTCATCTTATCGCCAATTTACAGTGGGTTCGTGACACAGACTATGGTGATCCATTTGCTCCTTCGAGGTGTACACGTGCTCCCACAAGGCCACAACCAAGTTTTGCCGAGCCAGCCAATTTGTCCGCCTGTTCATTCCCCAGCACACCGGAATGCCCCGGAGAAGAGATCCAGGTGATGCTTGTCATCCGTGACCTCCGAAGCGAAGCAATTCACTCTGCACGAAGCCTGCCAGTCCTCACCCTCCCTAGCATACTTTTTGAGTCAGTTACAATCACGATGTGTGTGTATGTATCGTGTTCTCCATCCAGCTGAAAGCTGCACTAACCGCCTCCACCTCCATTCTTAAGCTAGATGTTGTGGTATCATATGCCAGGCTCTCCTGCACCAAACGTCGACCATTAGCTTTTGCTAAGAATCCCCAGGCACTTCTCCTACCTCTCAACACCGAACCATCTGTGTAGATAATCAAATCACCCGGGCGAGAATTATCGTGAATTAGTTTCTGGACTTCCACTTCCGTGGCCCCTGCTGGCCATTCCCTGCACTCCCGGCTCAATTTGATTATAACTCTACACAAGTCTGACTGCTCCGCTGGCACTCTGACCCACTCCTCTCCTCGCCTAATGTTCTCTAAGATGCACACCTGTCTGATCGTATCCTCCGCCTGAGCCATCCATGATTTCCCTCTTATCAGTCTCTGACCATTAACTGCGTCCAGCGCCTCATGCAACGTGTGATCTGTGTCTGCACAACTACTCTGAGGTACGCCTTCGCCTGCAATCACCTTGAGCCTACCAGCAACAGTCGGCAGACCAAGGATGTAACGCATACACACTACTGGAGTGTCTCTGGTGCATCCCAGAATGACCCGCATAGCTTCATTCTGTATGCGCTCTAATTTCACCAGTTGACTCTTTGAGACAGTGAGCAGTCCTAGTCAATAATCAATCACTGAGAGGATCAAGTGCTGGTATAGTGTGAAGAGCATTCTCTGCTCTGTGTCCATTGCAGCCATAGTTTTAAGTGCATTGAGTCCCTTTTGAGATCTTGTCACAACCGTCTCCTCATGGTCCTTGAAGAACAGACTCCTGTCAAATGTGATTCCCAGATACTTCAGTTTGTTCTCTCTTTTGACGCTTCTACCATCTATCGTGAAGCTTGGGACATTAGCTCTCACAATCCTGTTGTCCAGAGAGCACCGCAAAACAGCCGCCTTTTCCGGGTGGATGACAGCACTCATTTCAGTGCACCAATCAATCACTTTGTCTACTGTCGCCTGTAGCTCCTCAGCTGTTTGCTCCCTATCTCTCCCCTGCCTATATGCAAGAATATTATCTGCAAATGTTAGTATCTTTCTAACCCCTGGTGCTTCTAGGTTTGCAATCTTGCTCGTATACACGTTAAAGAGCACCGATGAAATTGCAGATCCCTGTGGCAGTCCCGGGGTTAAAATAGGTGGCTCTGAGGTCCATGCGCCCAGACGGAGAGCAACCCGACGAGAATACAGGACGGCTGCTATCCAGTTCACCAACCAAAGTGGCTGCATTTGACCAGATATCTTGTCCTGGTCTGTAGCTCCCCAGGCCTCTTGGAAGACGCTTCTCCCTTTCCAAAAACTCTTGCAGCTTGACAGCGACTATCTTCTCTAGAACCTTCCCAAATGCATTTTGAAGGGTGATGATCCTAAAGCCACTAAGCTTTGAATGATCCTTGAATGGTTTTGGGAGAGGAATGAGATAGCTGTGTACCCAATCCTGTGGTACTGATCACCATAGACGTGGATCAGCTCAGTGTTCCTGTCTCGACCATTCCACGTGGCCAAGCGATCCAGGTATTTACTTCTCTGCCTTCCCCTTTTTCTCTTCCCCGCTATCTTGCTAGTCGTCATCAAGTTCTCCAATTTATTTATTCTCATAACGTGACCCAAAAAATGTGACTGTCTACGTCTAATTTCTCTTATCAGTTTACGATTTTCATTTTTTTCTTGTAACACGTGGTCATTGGTTTTTCTGTCTGGCCATGGTATTCTGTGCATTCTCCTTAGGAACCACATTTCCACAGTCATCAGATGTTTTTTTTCCAGCTTGACTGTTCATTGTCCTCGCTTCACATCCATATAAAAGCACAGGTTCGATGTAACACCTCAACACTATTTTTCTCATTGCAGTTGACATCTTTTTATTGGTCAGTATGTTTTCCATCTTGCAAAAGGCTACCTTCACCATGGCAATTCTTGTTCTAATCTCTTCAAGAAATCTCTCATCAGATGTTATGACTGTTCTGAGATATTGTACCGATTCACTTACTTAAGAATATTTCCATTTACTTGAGCAGAATAGACCAAGCAAAAGTTGCATTTCATAAAATGAAAAGTGTCTGATGTAGTAATTTACTATCATTGAATGTTAGACAGAGAGTACTGCCATGTTAAACAGACCTATTGCATGTATTTTAATTAATCATGGCACGTGAACCAACAAATAAGGAAGAGCTAGAGGCAACGAAGATGTGGTTTCTGAGATGTGTGGTGTGAATACTTTGTACTGCCAGAGTAATTAACAGTGGAAGTTTAGTTAATCGACGGATCAACATCACGGCACACGGGTGCAACCCACAAGTGCTCCGGTGTACTCCTAACTCAAGCCTGAGTCCAGAGAATCTCAGCTCAGTGCATGAACTCTGTAGCACCAGCGAGGACCCACTCTTTTTCGATTTCCAACTGCCAGGGATTTTTTACGTGTGCAGCATTACTTACGGGTGTCCGATCTCGCTACCCAGAGACCAGGCGAAATTTTATTACTAGAAGTCCACGTGAAAAAAAATCCCGAGACCTCCTGTACTCGAGACGGACGCCATACCTCGAGACCACTCAGCCCGCTAAATTAGACAGAGTACTGACCTATTAAACAGACCTATTCCATGTATTTTATTTAATCATGGCACGTGAACCAACAAATAAGGAAGAGCTTTGAGGCAAAGAAGATGTGGCTTCTGAGATGTATTATATTAACAATGGAAAAGACTAATGAAAGTAGAACATAATGATTCAAGTATAAGAAGACATTTTCCTTTGGTCATGTGTGGAGAAGCGAGGCACTGGAAAACATGATGATTCAAGTATAAGGAGACATTGTTCTTTGGTCATGTGTGGAAAAGAGAGGCACTGGAAAACATGATGACCGTAAAGATCAGTGGTATAAGAGACGGGGGCAGTCTAAAAGAAATGTGGCTGGATGGACTGGTACGGGGGCATGGAGGAATGTCGTCATCATCATCATGTGCCATGCCGATAAGCGTCATGTTTCGCAATCTCACACTAACATCAGAGTCGTGGATCAACTCAGTGTCCCTTTCTTGTGACGTTCTGTGATTTGACGAATCATGATGAACTAGGCATCTTTAAAGAAGGTAGTCTGACATTGCTTTCCTTCCTGGCAGTGACAATACTACAATACTTGTCGGTGACTGTAACCATTGTCTAGTTAAAGAGATCTTCTGCTTACCGTCAAGAAACTTGAGACCATAAACAAACAACTTTCTGTCAGCTGCCTTCAAAATTCCATCCACCACATGCCTTCCGTGATTTCTTGTGAAAAACATCCCTAAAATTATTACGAAAAACATCGCATCCTCCCCAGAAAAAAAACCCCCAGTTATTCCGTTGCTATTTTACCGGAAGTCATCAATAGAATTAATCCAGGAAACCAAGGATTAAGATCTGTGAAGATTTATGAATGTCTAAATCAGTTGTCAGGGCACATGATGTTGATAACACAAACACTTAAATAACGTAGCTTGAACAAACAATAACATTGCTGAGATACCACATGTACGAAAAGTATTGAGACAATATGAATACAGATAACAAGCAAATTAAAATGATAAATCATCCACCCTTTTTATGACCCGAGATGATCAGAATCCATAGATCATTGTAAGCACAAATATTACTAATTGCTTTTACAAATATTTAGCAATAACTCTGTTGTTTTGTAATTGAATATATATTTTCTTTTTTTTCCACACACATATATATATATATATATATATATATATATATATATATATATATATATATAATATTTTTTTTTTCCGCGTTTCCATCCTGTTTCAGGATATTGCGGTCAACACCAGCATCTTTCAGCTGTATGTTGATTCCTAGGCTAGATTACGCTCATCAGCACGCCACGACTTTCTGAGCGACCGGCTCCATACTCTCATAAGTCACTTTTGCGATTCGAACCACTGCTAATTCTCGTCGCGTCACGTGACGAGAGTATTCGGAGTTAGCGGAGGAAGCTGCTAACCCCTCGGCATATAATATATATATATATATATATATATATATATATATATATATATATATATATATATATATATATATATATATATATATATATATATATATATATATATTGTTTAGTCTTTCATTATTATGGATTTACATTTTAGTGTTTTATATATAATAAGCATTTTTCAGCCTTTCGTGTATGTAAAATCTTCTCCATTTTATGCATAGTATTACAAGTAAATGTAACCGCCCAGAAGATACTGCTAAATGTACGAGATTTCAATATATATATATTCCTGCTTATTATTTTTAATGTCATGGTTTATATACAGTTAAACTGTGATACTGTGGTGGTTTATAGGCTATACAGTTGAACTGTGATGGTTTATATACGGTTAAAATGTGATGGTTTATATACGGTTAAAATGTGATATTTTATCCACAGGTGATCAGTGATTGTTTATTTACGGTTGAACTGTGATCAGCACTACTCCATAGAAAGCACTGTCCGTTTTGTTCACAGTGAAACTATTAACAATCACAAAGAACATCAAAACCATGTTTACCAACAATTATTGTTCTATATTGGTGATAGTTTAAAGTTCTGATAAGTGTAGGGCACATTTTACAAAGAAATATGTGCAGCCACATATTAACACACAAGCAAAAAAGAAAACGGACCAAGTGACGAAGACCAAAAATATTCTTACCAAAATTGTTGACCCATATTGGTCATATTTAAGATTGTTTAAAAATCTGTATGTCACATTTGACAGGAAAAGAATGGAACTATTTCAACAGAAGCTGAAGAAAAGGAACCAAGAACAACAAGACTATAATTACAGTGTTTATTATAAACGGAGACCGCTGTGATATTCAGAAGGCTAAGTTGTAAATAGTACTTGCTATGATCATTTCTGCTTGGTGTGCAGGCTTGATTTTTAAACAAAAGACTACCTTTGATAGACGCACTTTTTTTTTACCTGACTAGAGTTGAGAAACTGGGTCTCTAGTTGTCACAAACGGTGTTCTAATCACTGAACCACCTAATGTTGAAGTTTAAGGAAATGTGCAGCATTTCCCCAAGTAGTGGAGGGGAGGGGGGGCCTTCAAATGAACATCTTAAAAGACGGCAATGGACCAAGCTCGGTTGCTGACATCTTGCTATGCATAAAGAAGGTAAACACACAGACAGAAGACCTCATTAACTGCATCGCAGAAACCATTTAAGATATCATAGAGCCAAACACCACTGTGGAAACATGAGAGTCGGTAAATGCTGAAACTTACAGAAATGGTGATAAAGGAATTACAAACATTTAGTCAAGCTACTTTAGCTGAGGGAAGAGAGAAACACGATTTTGAAAATGCTGCACGTCTGAAAAAAGACAGTTATCAACTTGATGCTGAACGTTATTCGCTTATGGGGACATCCAGGCCTAAGCTTGAGGAATTTAGGATTTACAAGAAGGATGCTCTCATTATCTTAAAGTGTTTTGACAGTTGTATGAGAGCTGTTGATGACTGTCAATGTGAGGATCTTCTCACCAGCATTGCAGGCTCTCATAGAAAGTCACATCCTGTCTGGTATGGTGAATGAAGAATCAAGAAGTTCGGAATGCAGCAGTTAAGGCCATTGACTTATTCTGTCTCACCAAAAAGTACATTATTGTGCAACATTTCGCACTTTCTTTGCAGGTCACCCAGATGGATATTTAGCTTGTGAAAGCGACAACCCTGAAATCAGTTTATGACTTTGTCCACTTTTCCTGGCTAGATATTTTTAGTGATTATCACACACGCATAATTACGGAAACGAACGCTAACAGTAACAGTGAAATGAAGGTATATGCTGAGGTCAAGATTTACCCCGAACAGTGAGATGGTGCTATCATTCATCAGGTTGCTGACGCAACAAGTAGAATTTCAATGGAAATTATACAAAAGGCAGTAATGTAACCGCAAGCGATGTGATTGCTATTCTTAGTGCTTCTTTGGATAGTTAGAGCTCAGAATTGGGAAATGTTAATGTTACTGAGAAGGCCTCTCCAAACTGCTCCTCTCAGGCTGTGTTATGTCCTCAAAATTATTATCTTAACTATTGCTTTCTATGTTACCATCCTTTTGTTGAAGATGATAACGTCCTACTACTGTTCTTGGGAGTATATTTTTTTTTAATTGTATGCTTTTTCGAGCAGCTCTAGCCAACAGCTAGTTGAGGAGACTTTATGCTAACTCTGCGTACCTTGCTGTGAACTCCACCAACTTCTCCTTTAAGGGAAATCAATGTAGTTAATGTGGCAACTTCCCTGATAGAACTTACTGATGCTCAGCATTTGACGGATAACCAGGAAACAAAAAGCCAAGTTTCGGTGAAGAACCTTTAAATTTAAAAAAACCCAAGGAACTGCAGCAGATGCTGATAAAACTGAAGATGGCTAAGGTACAGGTAGTGATGATGCGCCGCCTAGAGTCTCAGTCACAAGGTTCTCCCAGGAGATTTCTGACCTTGTTTCAGAAAAGTAACTTGCTCCTCTGGAGATTGTCGACAGTGCTGTGGCTTGAATTACAGGGGTGTGGTATCTAATGAGAATGAGCTTTGTCAATGGGGTCAATAACAGACAATTGTTCATAAAGTTAAACATTATGTGGAAAACATTGTGTAGAGCTTACTGCAAGAGGAAAGTGAAACCGAAGATGCTTTCTGGGCTATTCCCATGCAGTGTTTTGCATTGACTTTGGCTGTGTTTGTGTTACAGACTATTTGCTAGATATTGTGCGTTCATAAAAACGCAAGGAAGAGAGAATTAGAAACAGGGATGAATAATATTGGGAGACATGGATGGAGCTGGAGATGTCAAAAGGGCTTTGATAAATTGGTTGCGAGTCTATGCTCTATTAGGGATACGAGGTGGAAGAAGCAGTAAAGCTTACATTATCAGAAAATTATCTACAGTAGTAAACATTGATCATATGTAGTATATGATGACAAAGATAAGAATAAAATATTAATTTTATAATAATATTATTTCAGATTTTCTTTTTTTATAAAATAAAGCCTCGCAAGAATGATATCCTTTAGCTTGTTGGAAAATGAAGCACACAATGTTTTTATTTGAAAGAGAAAATTTAAGATTTCCACTGGTATATAAACATGAACATAAACAGATTGTCATATCGTCTTCTTAGCATTCATTGGCAGTGTTTTTTTTATATTTTTAGACGTAATTGCGTTGTGCCTGTTTACAGCAGAGCTGCTATACTTGCGCCTTTCGGCTGAAACATCCGACTTCTGCAGATTGTCATATCAAAGTTGCTTGTTG
Source organism: Cepaea hortensis (assembly GCA_963921405.1). Lineage (NCBI taxonomy): Eukaryota > Metazoa > Mollusca > Gastropoda > Stylommatophora > Helicidae > Cepaea > Cepaea hortensis. Next base: position 63,476,263 of record OY992880.1, on the reverse strand, counting down.
TATAACTTTATACGCGCGCGCGCACACACACACGCGCGCACACACACACACACACACACATATATATATATATATATATATATATATATATATATATATATATATATATATATATATATAATATATATAACTGCGAAGTGTTTGTTAAGCTGTGCTTTGTTTAAACTTGAAATAAATAAGCTTGAATAGCTGATAGTTTGGTTTCTGTTTTTACTCTAAAATGATGTGAAGCTAAACGTGTGTATGTTGTGTTCTAATGTGTGTATGCACATACGTGCATGCGTGTGTGTTTGTGTCTGCAGGTGGGTACATATTATCTCTTGAAATACATTCCAATAGAGAACAATAGAATTATGAAGAAGAAGATGAAGAAGAAGAAACATGTGATACTGTGTATATACGAGGGTAAGTTAATAAGTAAGTCACAAATGGCTGTAGAAAAATAACTGACTATGATAACAACTTGAAACAAGTTTATTTTTATACATACATTGTCCCTTTATCTCTCAACATAATTTCCACCAACATTGATGCACTTATCTCATCATTTTATCAGTCCTCCCAATCCGGCTGCATAAATCTGAGTGCCCTGTTTTCATTTACCTGCCATCCCACAGAACTATGTGACTTACTTATTGACTCGCCCTCGTAACGTTTTCTACCGAACTATGCACCACCCTACGGGAAATCGCTAGGGGCTAAGTCCACTGAAAACCAACCTTGGCGGGAGACATTTCGCGAATGACGCCAAAGTTGAATATCAATTGAAAACGTGCTTTAGAGGCGTACAAAATTATCAGCTCTATAAGCAGCAACAATTATTACTCATAGGAGTGGGTTCGCCTGAAGGCGAGGGACACTGGTAATAGGGAAAGCTAATCGACATGCAAAAATCAGACCAATGCACTAGAAGTAGTAAACGTGATTGGACTACGCTTGATTTCAAAGCGAGCGAGAGCCCCAAATAAATGACTCATTCACAACACAGTCATTACTTAGTTGAGGGAAATTTATTCTCTGTGCTCCCAGAGAACACAGCTCCATGTTCTTGTCTCAACCATGCCACGTAGCCAAGCCATCAAGATATTAACTTCTCTGCCTTTCCTTTATTCTTTCCCCCTCAATCTTGCCTGTTGTCACCAAGTTCTCTAGTTTATTTCTTCTCACAACATGTTCAACATATTATGACTGTCTACGTCTAATTTCTCTAATTAGTTTACGGTTTCCATTTGCTTCTTGTAGGACTTGCTAGTTGGTTTTTCTGTCTGTCCATGGTATTTTTTATAATTTCCTCAAAAACTACATTTCCACTGCCATTAGATGTTTTTTTCAGCTTGTCTGTTCATTGTCCACATCTTACATCCATACAAATGCCCTGATTCTATGCAGCACTTCAACTCTTTTTCTCATTTCAGTTGACACTTTGATTCATGTAACTGTCACGCCCCATTACCGCCCCCCCCCCCCCTTTTCCCCTTTTGTCCGTGGGACACAACATTGGCAGGGGTGGAGTACCCGATTATAATGGAATTAGTGACGTCACGGTAGGCAGTTGATGGATTAGAGTGGTGGGAAACTGAGTAACTGATTATCTCTATAGAGAGTTGGAATAACGAAATTAACTATCCATATGCGGGACGGGGTGGAAGGGGTGGGGGTAATACTAGAGAAAAGAGTCATAAGACGACAGAGAAAGATGCAAGTGGACGGATTGAAGAGCTGGGCAACAAATAATAATACAAGCAACATCAACCTAATCCAATTATGAGATATTTGAGAGGATTGGAGAATCTTGATCGCCGATGTCTGCTCCAGACTTGGAAGAAGATAACTGTTTTAGCACACGACATTACCATCTTATTTGTTTACATTGGTAAAGTAATGATCCCTTTCATATGCGTAGGGATATGGTGCTGGCCCCATTTTTTGTATAGATTAATGGGCACGCGAGAAGTCAAACATCATGCAGGCTGCCTTTACTTTCCAAGAATTGTCATAGTACTCATTCTAGACCAGGTCGACCTGGGAACCCACGTAAAAGAAAAAAGAGCTGACCAGTGTACGGTTTAAGATTAGAAAGGCTAACAATAAATAAATATCTGTAGCGTATACGACGAGTCTGGGATACAATCATTTGGAGTTATTCCAGTGTCCCGTTATTCTAATTGAGTGATCTATGGGAGAAGACTGGAGCATTTAGGAAAATATTAATGTGCAAAAAAATCGATCCATAAACGAAAACTAAAACTTATTTCTGAAATCTTGGATATATGTTGCCTTAGTTGGTGAAAGTTGTGTAGCCACAATGTCCATTCTGTGTCGTCGCTTGTGATTGTTAACATTACATAACATTAGTGGAACTGCGGTAAAGTTGTGAAAATGTAAACAATATACAATAACACAACGTAATGCAACTTTACAGAACATAATTACGAAAAATACAGAACGTTGCGGCGACTAGTCTTCATCAGCACACAAATAGAAATGCATACATAAAACACAACATATAATCACGAAGAAGACCCTCCGGTGACTACATTAAGGCATAAGAACGAGATGAGAAGAATAAAAAGATGAAAAAATGAGAACATGAAAATTTTAAGAAAACTGTTTTGCTACTTATCTCAGAATTGCAGGCTGTGATACTAACATGAAAGTCACCTTGCTACTTTTATATAGACATTGAGCGCTGTCTATGAACCTGCAACCTTGACCATACTTCAAAACGCCAATACGAAAGAGGGACAATGACCGCCCTGCAGGGACCAAAGAAGTATGGTCAACCAACGCAGAACTCGTGCCGTCAGCCGCTACACGCTGAGGGAGATACCGAGAAGAGGATCCGAATACTTATGTATGGCTTGCATTTTCTGGTTTTTGTTTATAAGGGCTTGATTTTAGCGAAAATGCGATTGACTGGTTCTATGGCATCATCATCAAGTGCCATACCGACTGGCGTAGGCGTTCATGACTTCCCACTGATCTCGGTCTTTGGTTTTCTGAATCAACTCTGCCGTTGATATTCCTCCATGCCACCGTCTCAATCCATCCAGCATGATTTCTCTAGGTCTGCCTCTCTTTCTCTCTATCTTTCCAGTTGTCACGATTTTCTCCAATGTCTCTCTTCTCATCACATGACCGAAGAAAGCTGTTTGTCTCTTTCTTATTGTTGTATATAATGTTCTAGCTTCAATAGCCTCTTTTAGGCAATCGTTGTTAGTTACTCTAGTTTTTTACACATTTTTACAACATAACCCTAGGAAACTGTATACATGGAAAAGCCCTGGAGATAGAACAAGAAACCAAATCGACTACATTATGATTAGAAATAGATTTAAAAACAATGTTACAAATGCCAAAACATACCCTGGTGCAGATATCAACTCTGACCATAATCCTGTAGTTTTAAAATTGCAAATAAAACTTTAAAAACCAGAAATAAGGAAATCGAAGACACTTCAAGTAAATATATCGGCATTCAAACAACCAGAAATAAGTCAACAATACCTAGTTGAAGTCAAAAATAGATATGATGGGCTAATCATTGAAAGTATGGAACAATATTGACGTGAAAATCCCGAGGATAAAATACAAAATGGGAAAGTGTAACAACCAGTATTCAGATTGCAAATACCATCTTGCCAGTGAAGATTAATAAGAAAAAACAATTATGGATAACCGACGAAATCTTGAGTAAAAAGTCTCAAAGAAAGAAAGCAAAGAACACTCTGGAGTATATAGTAATAGATAGAGAAATACGTCACATGTGCAGAGTTGCCAAAGAGGAGTGGCTGCAGAACCATTGGAAAGAAATAGAGGATCTGGAAATAAAACACAACTCGAAAGAATTACATGAACATATAAAAAGATTTACAAAGAGAAGAAAAATAATATAACAGGAAACGGTTGTATCAAGGGAAAATGGAGAAATTATAATTCTTCTTCTCTTCTTTGCGTTCATCCGGAGTGTTTTTTCAGATGTGATTGCGGTGTGTCTAGTTAGGCACCCTTGGATCGAAACCCTTAGGCCAACACATCCGGCTTTTAGCGTGCATTTTTGACCAGGTTAGCATTCCTGGGAGACTCTCACTTTTGTGGCGCCATCTGCAACCATGCTGGCCAAAGTGGAACGGTCGAAGACAACGGTCATCCCTCAAAGGAAGGCAGGGACAGTCCATAGCATTTTCCGCCATCCAAGGTTGCTTCCATAGTTGCAGGGCCGACACATAACGCCCTGGATCTGGCTCACTTCAATATATTGGTCATTTCGTTTCCTCGGGTCATTCCCGCACAAACCAGACAGGTTTGCAGACGGCATCCACTCAGCGAGTTTTCGGACATGTGCTTGTCGTTGCGCCCATCAGAGCTTTTCCAGGCTCAACAGACATTCGGAAAACTACCCAGTCAGAGCTGTCCCGAACAAGAGCGGCATTCGGAAACTAGGTAGTCAGAGCTGTTCCTAGCACGAGAGACATTCGGGCGAGACATTTCACTCGGACGTAATTGCGTAGTGTCAATTTTTAGTTTGCCACCCGTAGGCCGACACTTCCGACTTCTGGCGGGCATTTTTTAGTGAGGTTAGCCTTCCTCTGGTTTCGAGACACGTTAGACTGTTGTAATGTCACCCACATCTCAGCTGGTCAAGATAGAACGATCAACGATATCGCGGACGGCCCTCAAGGGAAGGCAGGGGCAGACCATGGGCATCATCTCACTATCCGAGGAGGCTTCCATAATTGCAGAGCCGGCACATATTGCTCTGAGACTGGGCTCACCCAAGGAGTTTCCACGTCCTGCTCATGGCTGCTTTTGTTCCTCACTTCCATGTGTTGAGCATCCCGCTTGCCACTGATCGCTCAAGCACACACCAGGAGCGGTCAGATTGCGGGCGACATCCACTCGGTAAGCTTTTGCTTGTGACTTCAACCCACGCAATAGGTACGCTCGCCGTGCGTTCCATTTTGCGTTGAGACGTTCTTCCACTTATATCTACACTCTCTATGAGTTAGATACAGAGTTTCCGTAACCATGCCCTTCGACTGGGGCACTTTTCTTTCTTTTTTGTACTCGCTCACGAGGTAGGCTACATGTGCTGCCGGCTCAGCACCTTACCTTCGTGCAGCAGTGAACGGGAAACGGTCTGGCCCTCTCATCCGGGAATCCCTCATATCCCCCAGCTGAGAGCCTTCGAACATGTATCAGACCTGAGCATGTAGCTTGCTCAGTATCACGTTTCTATTTTCCGGTAGACGGGTATCGGCCTGGCTCTCAGATCCGAGGGTTTGTGGCTTAGAGGCGTTCAGCCACAGCCCTCGACAGGGAGCCTTAAGAGCTTTGTCCGAACCAAGAAATTCTGCCTTCGTGCACCTGATTTAAATTTTGACTGCTATCCTCAGTCTATACCTGCAGAGCAGCAGGTTGTGTCTCTCTTAGTCTGGTCCCTATCCCATAAACTGTCCGATATGTAATTTTTCACCCATCGGCAAGCAAATGGTGTCGATGGGACACGCAAGCTCCCCCACCACGTCAAGGTGGAGACACATCGGGGGAGGAAATTATAATTAATAACACTGACATAATAAAAAGATGGACAGAGTGCACATAAGATTTATTCTGGGACAACCTGGTCAATAGACCAACATTATATAATACTCAAGATGGACCAAAAATACTAACGGATGAAGTAGAAAAGGCTATTAAAAAGATGAAAGAAGGAAAGGCTGCAGGTCCTGACAAGATAACAACAGAGATGATAAAATCCTTATCCACCTTTGGCATTGAAACTATCACAGAATTATGTAATGATATATATAATACTGGGTACATCCCCAAGGATTTGAAAACATCTATTTGCATCACACTACCGAAGAAGCCAAGAGCTGTTGAGTATGAGGATTTAATTGAAAAATATACAGAAGTTCAAAATAGTATACATGTTTGTTTTATAGACTACAAGAAAGCTTTTGATAGAGTGCAACATGAACGACTAATTACGTGCCTTCAAGATATAGGAGTAGATGGAAAGGACATTAGACTTATTAGTAACTTGTACTGGGAACAAGTGGCGTCTAATAGATGCGGTAATAACTATTCGTCGCCTATAGAGATAAAAAGAGGAGTACGGCAGGGATGTGTACTGTCCCCAAGCCTCTTCAACCTATACACAGAAATAATTTTTAAACAAGTTGAAATGTCTGGACTCAACATCAATGGAAGAATCATAAACAATCTTAGATATGCTGACGGTACCGTGTTGCTAGCAGAAAGTGAGCAAGAGTTGCAAGTCATAGTGGAAGAAGTAAATAGGCACAGTGCAGATTGTGGCTTAGATATTAACATCCAAAAAACAAAAACTACGATAATTAGCAGTGAAAAGGAAAGGTCATCAATGAACATCACAGTTCACGGGCAGATACTAGAACAAGTAACAAGTTTCTCTTATCTTGGACATATAATAACAGATGATGGCAGAAGTGAAATGGAAATCAAAAAGAGAATAGGAATGGCCAAAAATGCTTTCAATGGCATGAAATCAGTATTAACATCTAGAGAGATTAATAACACATTAAAAATTAGAATTGTCGAAGGCTACGTATATTCAACACTACTGTATGGCGCGGAAGCCTGGACATTGAACAAGCAACTAGAAAGACGCATAGAAGCCCTGGAGATGTGGATATACAGACGAATAGGTCGTATTTCATGGAAACAAAAACAATCAAATGCAGAGGTCCTAGAAAAACTGGGAATGAAGAGAGTTGATGAAAGAAATAAAGAGGAGACAAGTGAAATATTTTGGCCACGATAAAAGACATGATAATCTTATAAAAACCATACTGGAAGGTAAGGTTGAGGGCAAGGGAGCAAGAGGTAGACAATGATACAAGTGGGAGGATAACATCAAAAGATGGACGAACATCAGCCTGACAGAATGTATAATAAAGGCGAGAGACAGACAGTGTTAGAGATCCATTGCAGCCAACCTTCATTGCCGAGACTGCACCTGATTGATTGTTAGTTACTCTGGCAGTCCAAGGAATTCGCAACATTCGTCTCAAAAACCACATCGCTTTTGCTTCTAATTTTTTCTTAATTTGTTCATTTACATTCCAAGATTCACTGCCATACAGCAAAACTGGTTCTATATAGCATTTCAGCACTCTCTTCCTTACATTCAATGATAATGACTTATTGCATAAGATACTCTTCATTTTCTTCAATGCGACGTTTGCTTGCCCTATTCTGCTCTTAATCTCTGTTGTACATCTTCCGTCTGATGTTAATAAATGCCCCTAGGTATTTAAAATTATCCACTTGATTAAGAATTTTCCCTTCTATTTGTATGTCACATGTTGGTGTCACCATTTTCTTTGATATCTCCATTGTTACTGTTTTGATATTCTAGCAGAGTCCTTTCTTTGCACTTTCTGCTACTACAGTGTCCAACAGTTGTTGTTTGCATTATCCGCCATCGATACTGTGTCATCTCCATAGCGTATATTATTTATATTATAACCTCCGAATATTCCTGGCTTTTCTTTGATCTCTCTCATTATTACTTCGCTATAAAGGGAGAAGAGATCCGGTGACAAAACACATCCCTGTCTTACTCCCAGCTTTATGTGTTCATAATTTCCTTCTTTATTTCCGATTTTAATAGCTGCTATTTGGTTCCAGTAAATATTTTTTTTATTATTATTCTGAGATCCTTCCCATCAATGTTAATATCTTCCAACATTTTAATCATTTCATCATGTTTTACTTTATCAAATGCCTTAGTATAATCTATGAAGCACAAATATGTCTTTCTTTGTCTCTATTGATCTTTCTAATAGTGTCCGTAATGTATATTTTGCATTGTTTGTACCTTCTCCTTCCACAAATCCATACTGTTCTTCACCAATTTCCATTGTTATTTTCTGTCTTGTTCTTCTCATTATAATTCTGAGTAGAAGCTTAGTGACATGATTTATGAGGTTAATCGTACGAAAATCTTGGCATTCAATTGCTCCTGGTCTTTTTGGTGTAGTTATTAATACAGATTTCAACATATCGTTTGATATATATTCACTGCAGTAAATATCATTCAACATTTTGGTTAATATATCTACTCCAAACTCTCCCATTACTTCTAATTCTTCTATTGTGATTCCATCTGGTACAGCTCCCCCCCCCCCCTCTTTCTTCATATGCTTGCTAGCGTCGACTTCTTATTTTAGAATATGAGGGCTTTCTAAGTTACTTTCTTCTGTTAATTCTGCCCTTTCTCCATCACATAAGTTCTTAAATACTCATTCCACCTCTTTATCGTAGCATCTTCCTCCAATAATATATTTCATGTGTTTGATTTTAAACACATTGTGTTTATTCTTATTTTTCTTCCTGGGCAAGGATGATGGTAATCTAAGGGTCTCATCTTAAAAGTAAGACCTCTCTCACGCTCACTCATCCTCATCTTTGGTCAATTCATAAATACACATGTATTGTTTGGCGCTCTTAGAAGTAGGGGTCAGAATAAGAGAGCAGAGGGCACACTAGACAACATAAACATTGAAAGCTATACTATAGTAATAGTAATAGTATAGACAGCGTCTGCAGCCTACCCTGTGCCAGACGTATTGGTTACCCATTCCTCTGGAATACACAGTACACAGGTTAAGGCCGAGAGAGGGAACATGTCGTTTGAGCACCACATGTTTCTCTTAAGCTCTGCCCGGGCATTGTGATGGACTTGTGGCCACATTCCAACTCACATACTTTGGTCTGTCAAGACTGCAAGGTGCCAATCACTCACATATAGACTAAGATAGACTAAGTTAAAAGTATATAATATAGTAAATACAGTATTTAGTTACACTTCTTTTCCTACTGCGAAGCGCTGTCGTCATTTTCATTTGGAGGTGACAGGTTCGACTCCCGGTCGGTAACTAGGCTATTAATTATAGCTTTTAATTTGTATGTTGTCTAGTGCATCCTCTGGTCCCTAAACCGTACCCCTAGCCCCTACTTCTATGAAAACCAAACCATACCTCTGTGTATTTATTTATTAATTGTCTTGATGGCCTCAGAGGACCTATTGATCTTTCTTTGGTCGTAACGGGGAAAGAAAAAGATTCGCACTTTATAATTATTATCATCGTTGACGATAAAGTTCGCAGAAGTATCGATTCAGCTACCACTTGTTACACTTGGCAAACTATTTCAATTTCGTTGCAAATTGTTAAACCAAATCATGTCGAAGCTGTTGATTGTGGGAGCTGGTATAACCGGTGCTACTTCAGCGGCCTTGCTAAAACTGCATGCACCTCAGAATATAAGTATTTCCATGTGGGATAAAGGTCGCGGAGCAGGTCAGTTTGACAGCAATCCTGTATGACTACTGTAACTATTATTATGTAACAATTTTATTAATTTAAAAATTCCATTTCTGTTTCCCCCTCATTCGCCCCCTAACGTAGTCCACAGTCAACCCGCGGGTGTACATATAAACAAGAGTGAGATTGTCTTCCTACTGCTTCTGAAGGCTGAAGGGCGATTCAATACACGGACAACGGAAACGGTCAGATGATTTACTTACAAAACAGTAAACACGACCACAAGTGACGACTAAGGGTGGACAATGTGGCTACAAAACTGTCATCAGTTAAGACGAGAGTAACGGACTAATTTCCTCCCCAGTTATATTCAAATCTAATACATATCTAAGACTAGACTTAACATAAATCATAGATGTATTGTATCTTATTATGACAATATGCACAAACTCCCTTTCTCAGTTTCTGGTCTTACAATATTGTTTCCCCCACATCCTTTTACAGGCCATTGCAGTCAACACCAGCATTTTTCAGCTGCTGTTGATGTCTTAGCAAGTTTTACGTTCAGTAGTTTGTCATTGCCGGTCTCTCTGGCCGAGGGGTTACAACACTTTCTCCGTAATCCCGTTTATCACGCAGAGTCTCGTAGCGGGAGAGAGCTGGAGGCGGTTCGACCCCCGCTGGTGACTTGCAGGATAACTGAGCTGGCCGCTCAGGAAGCAATGGCAAACTACTGAGCGTAATCTTGCCAAGAAAACAACAGACAGCTGAAAGATGCTGCTGTTGACAGCGATGTCCTGTAAAGGATATGCAAATTTAAAAAACAAAGTTGCCATTGCTTTCTGAACGACCGGTTCACATGCCTCAGGAAGTAACCAACGCCATGCGATCCACTGCCGAATCTCACGCAGCTGTGTTTCGTACGAGGGTATACAGGATTATGAACAACATCCTTAACCCCTTTACAGTATTTACCTGTCCCAATTCAATTGGCAATTGTATTTTAGATACTTATTTTATAATCAGGCTCATCATCGTGATCCTCAGTTTTAGCTCTCTATCATAAAAACAGTAGGCAAAGGTAGCTAAGAAAGACAATGATATATATTATAAGCTTAAACTGTAACAATATTATTCTGTATTTATTACAATAATATCTAGCTGAGTGTTATACTTTTGATATAATATATAGTCTTCGCATCTTCTTCTGCTGTTAACCTTTCAATGGAACATAGGCCCTCAACAGCTCATGGCATGTCCTTTTATCCTTTGTTGCTCCTTCCATGTCCTCCCCATACTAATCTTCTATCTGTAATTCTCTTCTCTACACGTTTTTAAGTTTTCCTCTATTTCCTTTGCTCTGGGGGTTTCAGAGGAAGGATTATCTATTTACACTAGTAACAGGCTTTCTTAATGTATGTCCAGTCCAGCGCGTGCCTTTTCTTCCACCTGTTGATTCACTGGAATGTGTTTAATTGACACTATGAGGTGATTCTGTCATTCAATGTTAGTCCTTGAGTTTTACACAGACACCAATTAATCAATATTTGTGGGTTATTGGTGGTTGTTATAGACGTTCTCCATATTTCTGATCCACACAGCAGTACTAATATGGCAGTTAACTGTCGTTCTCCATATTTCTGATCCACACAGCAGTACTAATATGGCAGTTAACTGTCGTTCTCCATATTTCTGATCCACACAGCAGTACTAATGTGGCAGTTAACTGTTCTAAGTTTGGTACCAGTTTTAATTTCCTTTGACTTCCACAACTTTTCTAGTAAGACATCATCACTAATGTAGATTTTGGGAGAGAACTAGACAGATTCCAGTGAATCAGGAGGTGAGGAAAAGATGCTGATGCTGAGATAGGACACACATTACTAAAACCTGATAATAGTATAACAAGAAAATCTATTTTCTGAAACCTACAAGGCATTAATAAAATAGGCGGCGACCAAAAAGCACATGGTGAAGAGAATTAGAGACAGAGATGAATAATATAAAGGGAGCTGCAGGAGATAGAAAAAGATAGGACGACTGGGCATGAATTGGTTGAGGGACTTCGCTTCTATGGAGGATTGAGGGCAGAAGAAGGAAAAGAAAGGTAATAGCAAAAAAAAAATGAAACTGTTGTAAGCAATTAATAGTTAGTCAATGGTCTTGGAGCTGTCAGACAGCAACATAAAGTTTAGAAAAGCATCATTCAGATTTTATGCCAGATTTCCAGAAGAGCAGATGGGTTCTTCTTTGTCCAATGTAACAAGAATTGGTAACGGTTTAATTGTCCATGTTCACAGGTGGACGGATGTCTACAAAACGTTGTGCAGAAAACCCTTCATTAACTGCAGATCTAGGTGCTCAATACATCACACTTACAAAGGAGTATAATTCTAAGAGACAGAGGTAACCATAACAATTATTTTCAGTGTGAGATAAATCAGATTATCTTTTGTCTGTTTATGTTGTGTATACAGTGATACGATTGAAAAAAACTGTTTGCCTGGTATTCAATCATTATCATCATCGTCACCTTGCTTTATGTTCCTTTAATAAGAGCTACAACTATCATTTTCAACAAATAATCCTCTCAGTAAAAATAAAATGTTATCATGGACACAAGACCTGACTCACTCCAAAGACAATCTCTTTTGGAGATCAGAACCCTGGACGCATTCTTCAGGACTACCCAACTTACAGAGATGGTCATGTCCAGATGGGGCCAGAGGGTGCAGATTCAAGCAAAAGTTATGTGGCTCATGCTCTAACCTGGAGAAGATGATGGATTTCAACCTGGCAACAAAGCTGCAGATAAAACATGACATATAACCCTGTCGCGTGATCAGCTACTGTTGAGAGAAGTCTCACAGGTACAGTAGAAGACAATGAGCTTGAAGAAATAGCTGATGAGTGGCTCATGAAAAACAAAAGGAGTATGACAAATTGTCCCAAAAAAAGAAGTCTACTATTCTTACAGTGGCACAGGACTGCAGATAAAGTGGTACAGCTATACACCCCAAAGATGACAGCAAACTTAGTTAGCAGCGACACGATGATTCTGTGGAAAAGAATTTATCCCCCCAGACTTGACTTGAGCTATGCAGCACAAAGAAGTCGATAGAGATGAAGATCTTTCGTCCTACTCTTACACTTGTGTGATCTAATTAAATGTTGGATATGAAGATAATAACTCGGGTTGCTTATTTAGCAATAAGCGACAATACCGCTTATCATGAAAATGGAAATTATAAGTTCCCACGAGGAATGTAAAAGGTGAATAATTGATGAGAAGTATATAAAAGAAACAATATTTAAAGAAAAACAAAATTTTCTCGGAGCGAGGTCTCATTAATCATAAGACGGGATGGTGGTAGGTCAAGCAAAGTATGGCTGTGACTCCAGGAAGGTGTTTAGGTACTCAGCTGCAAATGGTGTTTCCAACGGTAAAGCTGGTAGTCTCTCTGTCGTTCTTCTTCGGGTCACCCTATTCGCCAGTGGCCCACAGATCAGTTCTTTCACAGGGTTGCTGATGCGCAACACTGATATTATGTTGCTGGGTTGCAACAATATGTTGATGCTGCTGGTGAGTTCAGAGTCAGATACCACAACACTGAAAGTCAAACCAAAATAAACGACTGGTAAGTGGTGGCCTGGGTTGGAATCTCATGTGTCTGTCCTAGCCTGTGACTACCCTGTCTTCATTCTGAATCTCGCTATAGAACCAATCCCTAGCTGTGACTGTACTGTTGGTGTGATAGGAAAGGAAATGGATCACAAACCTAACCACAGCTGACGCTCCAAAGTGTACAAGAGATGCAAATGGGTATTGGGGAAAGTAACTGGATCACTAACCTAACACCCAAACTGACGCTCCAAAGTGTAAAAGGTGTATTGAGGAAAGGAAATGGATCGCTAACCTAATAACCCAAAACTGATACTCCACAGTGTACAAGAGACGCAAAGAGGTAGTGACATGTAATTGAAATGCTCCTGATAAGAAGGCGAATGAATATGCTTCTGGACAGGTAACCAATACTAATATTCAAGAACACACCAGGATATACTGTAGAGCAGTGTAATGCTACTAGTCAAGAAACAATGCCTGCGTGACTACGTAGAGACATACCAATACTCAAAACATCTCTATGTTAAAATCAATAATCCTTCTGAAAAAAACTCTATAAGTCGAACAAAGAGAATCAAGAATGCAGTTGCTTATACTGTAAGACAGTAAACTATCTATCATCAAGACCAGAGAACAGAATAACAAATATATTCACTAGGTCTGCCGTCGACCGTCAATGTGAATTAAAGGTCACGCGAAGCGCGTGGTGATTCTAGCCTGACGTCTTCTAACAACTCCAATCATTACTAAATCATCATCATCATCATCATCTTCCACTTCTGCCGTCAAGCGTCGTGGGGAGGAATAATTTGCGTTCCAGCGCCCGGTGGACGGCACTGGATAGTGTCATTCCGTGAGGTTGTACAATGTCTCTGATGTCGTCAATCCATTTTCTTCTTGGACGTCCTTGTGGTCTCGTCGCAGATGATCTTTGATGTAAGGCCAGTGATGGTAGTTGTTGATGTTGCATTCTAATGACATGGCCAAACCACTTGATCGTCTGTCTGTCAATAAATGTGGCACAAGGTGTTGATCCCACAGTCTGTCTGATAGTAGCATTTCTTACTCGGTCTCGGATTGTTAAGTTGGCAGCTCTCCTCAGGCATCTCATTTCGCAGGTGTTGATTACTAAATCACTTCTAGAAAACTGGACATTAGCTGACAAAAAATCTGAGCATTGTCAATCTCTATCTGCTACTGGATTCTTCTTCTTCTTCTTCTTCTTCTTCAGCTTTCCGAGCCATTGAGGTTCTTTGCTGCAAATACAATCCGTCTCCATTCGTCTCTCTGGTGGACCTTCTCTTGCCAGTCGTTGATTCCAAGATTCTACTACTACTGGATTCACTCAATCTAAAATAATAATTATCCTACGTGACTTAGAATTTTAACCATGCTTGTTTTGCGAGTAGTTGACCGAACCCATCAATGTCATAAATAATGTTGATCACGCCTGTCCTATATTTAAGCCAAATATATTAAATGAATTTCTGCCTATTGGGAAATTAATTTATACAGAGCGTTATTCTTTACAAGTCCTTCTGACGGAGAATATTAGGTGTTTGTTTTCTTACGTTTTGCCACAGCGTGGCTTCGACAGACAAACAGGTTATGAACATAAAAATACATAAATAATAATCGTTTTGCCATACCTAGTTCTAGAATCAAATTCTCACTACGGGTCGGGGCACTTGTTCAATATAAAATTTGGTGAACCTATTACTGGCTTCAGTAATCTACTATTTCAGTAATCTACTATTGAACTATTACTTGTTTAAGTAATCTACTATAAAAGGGTTGCCTTTCAAACATCACAATTGGCCCCGGCCGTTGTCTGCGATTTCTAGCAGAAAAGTGAGACTGGACGTGGAACTAGGATTAGCAAGTGGCCGTTTCCGGGCCCAGTTGACTGTTGGTTGTAGTTGGCCAGGATAAGTAAGCCAAACTAAAATTACCCCATTACTATAAATACAAAGTAAACATAACCTTAATGTAAACATTTATTAAAGAATCTTTATAATATACTGAGTACTAAGCAAGAGGGGAGGGTACAGCCAAGCTTTCGCCACAAACCCGGACACCGAAGAAGAAGATCTTCCTCTTTAGTCATGAGGCAACACATGTTTACCTTTACCGTAAACATATTCCAAAAATACTTCAGATGTCTCTGTGGTAATAGATTGTGTGGCAGTTGAGTTTCTTTGCAGACACAGCCAGATGAAATATTATCTAGGCTCTATATAAAGTAGCCTATTGCAAGATGAAAAGCTTATTGACCAATAAAAAGCTGTCAGTTGCATTTGTTATCCCCAACAGTGGTTTGTGTACAAAGACCCCTGATGTAAGATACAGTGATAAAACTCTGACGCGGAGCAAGCACAACAAGAGGCTTCTGATCATCAGAATGTTTCAGACCTGTACCTTATTTCACTTTCTAAGGTTGGGCCCACTCCGAGGTTAGGACCCACACCTGAGTATTGATTTTGGGTGTATTTCTCCTGCCGCGTACCCTGTTTCGAGACTTTCGAGTCGTTTTTCCTCGTGTCCCACAAATTCTCATTGTGCCTGCTCACAAGCCACCCTTTGCTCAGGGAGGAGAACAACGTGCACTCAGGGCTTAATACCCTAACACATATTTTAGCACCTTCGACTGTGAGAAGTCGGCTTCTCCCCCAGCCGTTCACCACTGCCGGCACGTCCACGTCAGTGGTTTTCTATGCACCAGTACATGTCATTGCCACCATCTTGCCTTCTTTGTACCCTGTTTATGATTCACAGAGCCACACTTCTGCCCACCCCTAGGAAGCCGGCTTGTCCTCTGGGCTACTTAGTTGTGGGTTTGGGCTCCCCAACCCTCATGCCCTCTCTGCTGTGGAGCGCGGTCCTCACAAGACGCCTTACATAGCCATTAGCAACTTTCCTTGATTTCAGTGAATGCTACAATGTGGTGTTTTAACTACATTGCAGAGACTTGATCTCAGGTACACTGCACTCATTTGGAGGGATGGCTGCGGAGGCGACACGAGACAGTTAAACTTCCAAATCTTAGATGAGATTGTTTGCTGGCTTCGATGTTAGACTGTAGACATACTTTGACTTGCAGATGTACCATATTACTCCAGTGACTCTTCTCACTCAAATATCTGATTGTTCCAGAGCCAGCATGAGGCTTTTTTGGCTGCTTCGTTCAGTTGCTTTTGTACCTGAGTTCTCGCTTGTCTTTTAATGCCTAATTGCTTAAGCACATCGAACACGGAGTGGGAAATTAGACCTTTAGTGAATAGCCTGACAGTATACCCTTCCTGCCTCTGACTTGTGTACTTCACACTGGTCATTCTGTCATACCAGTTGAGTCCTTCTGTTCCGCACAGACGCCAATTAATAAATGTGTATAGTAATACATGGATTGTCAGTTTCTTGT
The DNA here is from genome assembly GCA_963921405.1 of Cepaea hortensis. Lineage (NCBI taxonomy): Eukaryota > Metazoa > Mollusca > Gastropoda > Stylommatophora > Helicidae > Cepaea > Cepaea hortensis. The sequence goes on along the minus strand of OY992880.1, from coordinate 63,459,906 downwards.
ACTGTGACTTTAGCTTTAGTGTAGAGAAATTGTAAGCAGATAACCGTACATATGAATAATAATAGAAATGTTTTCTCTGTCTTAGTCTGTATGGTGAACTGCAGTCACAAGGCATTCTGAAACCTATGCAAGGGAAAATTGAAGGTCCTAATAATTTTGACTTGCCAGGAGCACAACACTTTGTGACCCCAGGTGGAGCAAGTTCACTTGTGAAGTACTTTCTACAAAAATCAGGTGATTTTTAGCTTTCGTTTTTAAAGAAGAATTTAGCAGAACAGGAACTGTGTAAGCACAATCATAATTAACGAACTACTGGAACAGTCGGCACCTCTACACTCCAACACTTGCAGAGAGAGACAAAGCACACATGAGTGTGTCTGTAGTGCTAATGTTGATTCACATTCATCGATGAGCCAATCTTGTTGTTTTAATCTGAGTGGAAGACAGTGGATTGGGTTCAGTCCCCACCAGTGGTAAATTATTTGTTCTGACTAGTCATCAGCCTTATCACGTGACCTGCCAACCAGCATAGGCGTTCATGCATCTCCACAAATCTTGGTCCCTGGTTTCCTGGACCATCCCAGTCTATTGAGCACCAGTATGGCTCATACAACTGGTACCACACAATTTTAAGATTTTTCTAAGAAATATTTGTGAAAGACAGCACTCTACCTCATTATGCCATGACTTAGAATATGTGAGTGGCTTCCCACCCCAATGATAGTATTTGCCATGACACTACCATTTGAAAACTAAAAACTGGACAATGTCTGCATGGAGGAGCCTCCATGATTTTCTCTACCCTTCAAAACCCTTCCGCTATACAACAGTAATAAAACTAAGTGCTTTAAAAATACACCTCCCCACTCCCAGAAAAAAGGAACAAAAAAGAAAATATAGTGAGTAAGTAGATAATATTTTCCAATTTTATATGAAGATCTTTAGTTCCTTTAGTTCTTTAGTTCGCTTTAAAGTCAACCGGGTCGATTGCATTGCACCGAGTTTTATCCCATATGGCTCAGTCTCTTTCATGGTGCGGAAAGCGTCGCACAAAGCACGAAATCCGTAGCTCCAGCAATGACCCTCAGGAGTCTGAAAAAATGCACTCGTGAACTGAAGGACGCAGCCCGAAATCGAACCCACAACCTTTGAAGCCCAAGTCAGACTGAGTTCCTAAACTACTGAACGTAAACTTACCCAGGAATCACGAACAGCCAAAAAATGCTGGGGTTGACAGCTACGTTCTGTAATGGATATGCAACTAACTGTATAAGTTCCTTAGTAAAGGTAATCACATGATAGATGCTGCCTCAAGGGTGTGAAATGATTGGTCTTCAGATATATTAGTTCACCTTTCACCTAGACAAATTTCTTGCATCAATTTTAGCAGGCTGAGTTTATCCCCCGACATCTGTATTTTAGCCAACAGAAAAAAGGTATCTCCTAAACTGTAGAATTAGGAAGCCAATGTTACTGATTGCTTATGATGCCAATGTACACATTTTATAGAGAAAGATGTGGTTACAGATGGTTCTTTGCATTCATTCATTACTTTTGGTAGGCTAGTACACTATCCTCTATGCCACTTTGACTCTTCGGTAAATATTATTTATGATAATTTATTATACTGTGATAAGTAATTTCTCAATTTATTATATTTGCTGTGAGAAATAACTGTTATTTTTTCTTTAATTAATTATAGGAACTTCGGTAAAGTATCAGTACAGAGTGTCTGAAGTATCGTTTGACTCCGGCAGCCAGGCTTCTGTAACAACACATGAGGACATCACTGACAACTTTGACATTGTGATATTGACCTTGCCAGTTCCACAGATACTAGAGCTAAGGGGATCACTGCATGATTATGTAGGTGAGCTTTCATGATGTTTGTTTGTTAATATTTGTTGCTTATGTTTGCTGTGTGTGCATGTTAGCAGAGCCAATTGGAAATTAGGACAGGTGTCATGGGGTGAAAAGATCCTCTTATGGCAAATACTGCTGTTGGTATGTGATAGGAATGCCAGACCACATCCTTAGAAAATTTAGTGAGTAGTCCATTTTCCCAGGTTTTTTTTTTTCTGACTTCCCAGAAAAATCTCTTGTGCCTGTTGTTGGAGGGAAGGTGGATCCCAGAGTTGTATCAGTTGGAACTAATCCATTCCTGCTATTACTGCCAATTGGAGCTATGATTACTATGTTGAGAGACCAGTGCACTAACCAAAAATGTTATCATTGCGTTTAGCTTCTCATTCTTATCCTTGTTCTGTGAGTATATTACAAGGGATTTGAATACCAGTACATTAGAATGATGCCTTTTTATTGTCTTTTTTTTATTCTTCCTCTTCTTTTTCTCCTCCTCCTCCTACTTCATCCTCTTCCTCTACTTCAAGTTCACACTTGCTTATTGTCACGGAAAAACTGCAGTTTAGTGATTCCTTGATAACACACATATTAAACTACAAGGAAGAAGGAGGGTTAACCAGTGTGTACTTCATTCTGAGATGAGGACGAATAAAAGATCATTGACCGACAAATATGAAAATAGGATACAGGGGTTCGTAAAGTTCATTGCTTGACGATCTGACCGGACGGGAAACGGTACGATCGCGCTGGGGGAAACTTCGACACGGGAAAAACGCAGCGGGAGACGGTGATCAAAGGGTTTGGACACTTTGAGGTACCAGCGTCGGAGAATACAGGGAAACAGCGTAGAGATGGAGCGGACCGGAGCACGGAGCGCCCGGACGTATACATGATTTCACTGAACTTTTGATGTTACGGGAACGGAAAAGGCGATTGTTGATGTATGGACATCAAACACTAACGAAGAACGGAAGGCCCAATATAAATAGTAGCAACTGGGGTTGTTGTGTTAGTGTGTGCTACCTAAAGGGACGGCAAACTGGATTTATGTCTCCTGAAAATAGCAAAGAAATCATCCCGGGAAATGGGATAGAAGTGATTGTGTGCTAATAGATTTCAATGCTTGGAGTATCATTAATTCTAGATATATAAGGTAACACTAATATTAGAGTAATATTAGCATAGGGAAATGTGTGTGTGCTTAGGGTTTACTATTGCTTTCTATTTAGTGAATAGTTTAGACTTTAGTGAATTCTGCTGTTTATGTCAGAGTAGTCTTTCGGAAGCTGTTCATTACGGCTGGAGAAAGACAATCACATAAACAGTAATATGAAACAGACTTAAATCATCTGATTTAATGTTTATTACCCAGGTTCCACTACACAGCCTGACATATCAAAGAAGATAAACCAGTACATCTCTTGTATAGAGAAAGCAGTGTTGATAATAAAGGAAAGAACGTTCACTTTTATCAAGCACTTCACAGGTGCAGTGAAAATATGTCACTATAGAAAAATCAACCTAAACAGTCAATAAGAGGGGGTGACATAACGAATGCCAAGAAACATGTTTTGGTGAACCTCATTGAAAGACCTTTATTCAAGCAGAGCAAATAGGCTAGAATATAGTGCAATTAGGTAATCACCTAAAAGAAACATTGAAGAACACGAGAACATTTAACATAGAAATAGACATTTATGAACAGTCGTAATGTGTATTCAGTGGTGGACTATACTACCTTCCAAAACAGGACATATCTGAACTTCAGTGACTTACCTTTATTGGATTATATTTCTGATGATAAAACATTGACAATTGTGTTCAATAATTGGATTAAGTCAAGACTCAAGCCGGAAAGGAGCATCCAGGGTGAGACCGTTCCACGTCTATGTTTGATGTCTGATGTTTTGGCCGTTTGAATGCTAGAGAAACTACGAAGACTAACGGCTAAAAGTCCTATCTTGCACTCACATTAGCAGACACTATCAACTACGCTTAAACAGTCCATACATACACCAGACATAGTTTTTATTTAATAAATCTTTTATTTATCGTTGAAAGGAACTGTTGTCGGAGTATGTGTTGAGGGAATAACTGAGAGAGTGAAAGAAATAGATATATGGAAGGGAAGACAGAAGGGAGTAGTGTAGACAGAAGTCAGTCAATAATCCCAACCGATAATAAGTTTGAAGATGTGCTTGTTGATTCCACATTCTTCCTGGGAAAACAAGTGACACTTATACTGTCAGTTATATTCTGCAATTCTATTTTTGTTGTATGTTGTAGGATCAGTAGAGCTGTGTAAGTGGTATGTCAGTATACACACTCAGCTGTTTAATTGTAAGGACAATGTCTGCGGGTAACTATAGTGCCACAAAGTAATAACCAAGCAAAGTACCCTTTTCCACGCTTTGAAGTATACTTGTATAGCCCAGTAGACACTTGATGGGCGATGTGGTCAATATCACGAGGCCACCTTTTGTTCCAAGAACATTTTCTATCACCTATTTATGGAGCCGCATAATCACATTTAATTAATGAATAAAAATCACGCCACATCACATTTCATCACAGCTGTCAATTATACTAAGTCACAATATTATGGATATGGGGTGACCAGTTCCCTTCCTCCAAGTGGTTTTTCACCCCAAAGAAATCTCAGACACTTATTTTTGGCAGAGTTGATCCCAAAGCTGCACACAATCAAAGTACGGAAAATAGCTACAGGAAATAGACAAAGTACTTTATAGGTGTATTATTCACAGGTTTGTTTATTGCATGTCCTATCCAGCACACCGTATTTCCTTCTCTTGATTCACTAAAATCTGTCTCGTTCTCTCTTTAAGCTCCAGATTAATGATTTTGTTATACCATTTTATTCCTTCTATTCTGTGTAGGTACCAGTTAATGAATATTCGTAGTTCATTAGGAGTTCTTTTAGTCGTTCTTCATATATCTGATCCACACAGCAGTACCCATTTAACATCAGAGTTCAATATTCTAAATCTGGTACCTGGTTTAATTTTTTTTTTTATTTCCACAAATTTCCTAGTGCTATGAAAGCTTCTCTTGCATTTTAAAATTCTTATTTTAATATTTTAAAATTATTATTTTAATATTTATATCAGTTCCTGCATCTTTGGCTACATTGTTGCCTTAATAGATCTACAATTCCACCTCTCTTAATTGTGTATTACTGACTTTTGACTTGCAAATAAAACTTGTCTTTCCTGCACCTAATTTCAAAGATATCATCATCATACAGGATCTTAATCATATCATTTAAAATGACAGTCTTGTATCATAACACAGAAGGGAATCAACCCATGCATTGAAACGTGCCACTGAAAATCACAAGATGTGTAGTCATATTTGCCAACACCTAGCCGGAAAGGCACTTGATGATGATAGGATCTTAATATGAGTTAATTACACTGTATCTTAAAGCCCGTGACTCAGTGTATCTTATTTTTGCAGGCATGTGCAGATACAGCTCATTCTACATCAATCTGGGTAACAACAGCAGCAACAACTGCAACAGTTATAAAGTGTTTTATGGTATTTCTGCAACAGACACAAACATATGTGGACAATGAAATAGTGTAATACTTCTGCTAAATTAACAGCAACAATTACTACACAGCACAAGAGAGTAAAAGCCCACAAAACTGAAGATATGATCTACAGAAAGATATATGTGCAGGCAAACACGCCAAACTGCAGAACATCCTACAACATTGTACCAAACACAGCTCAGAAAAGCATATGTATGGCCTGATGAAACACCTCTAATGTTAAACTTTATGGTATCTTGCAGGATGTGGCTAACCACACTTTATACAAGAAACAGAGTTGCAGATGTAGGCTATTCCAGATAAAATAAAAGGGGAATATTCTATCTATAAGACAGCAGGCTGGTTTCTCTCTTGGTCTAATCCCTTTGGCCTGTCTCACTTGGGAGATCCCGTCAGAATTTGAAGACCATGCTAGTAGCTATGCTATGGTTTGCATATTTCATGAGAAATATACAAAATCCACTTATCCCAGTGAGCTGGAAACATGAGACAGATTTCATAGATGTTGATGTGCAAGGTCATGTTATTCTAATGTACAGTGTTCACAGTCAGAATGTGAATGTTTTAGAACTCACTAACAATGCAATAGATCACATTTAAACTAAAAATACATATTTTGAAGTAATTCTTTCTCTTATATTTTTTAGGTAATCACCCTGATGTGAAAAAGAAACTGTATAATGTCTCATATTCATCACGATATGCTCTGGGCCTGTTCTTTCCTCCCAAAACAGACCTCAAGTACCCTTGGTGTGCTAAATATGTATCAGGGAATCCCTGCGTGAGATACATAGCTGTAGATCAGGAAAGACGTGGTGAAGGTATGTTCTGAGGACACTGATTGCTTTGCAAGCCTCGTACTTGTCAGATCTTTCTTGAAACAAATTTATAGTTACTCTTTAATTAATAACCCTAGATCAGGAAATCAACATCCGGATTGGTAAGGCAGCAACAACAATGAACAGGTTAAGAAAAGGTCTGGGAGAACAGGAAACTTACTGTCAAAACAAAAGTCCTTGTCTATCAAGCCTGTGTCCTTAGTACTCTTCTTTATGGCAGTGAAACCTGGAACAACTTACTCACACCAAGAGAAACATTTAAACAGCTTTCATATGCGGTGTCTGCAAAGAATACTTGGTATTAAGTGGCAAGACAAAATCACAAATACTGAAGTATTGGAAAGATCAGATTGTGTGACGGTTTATTCCATGCTCAGTCTTCGTAAACTTAGATGGATAGGACACGTTAAGAGGATGGATGATGGTAGAATACCAAAGAACATCTTTTTTGGTGAATTACAGATGGGTAAGAGATCTCAGGGTCGGCCTTGACTACGTACAAAGATGTGTGTAAGCGGGACATGATTGATACAGGCATTGATAATGCACATTGGGAGCATGTCGCCGCTGAACGTGTTGCATGGAGGGCAAATATCAGAAATGGAATAAAGACAAAGGAGAAAATTATTGCAGATAAGACACACACCGAGCGTGTGACACGTATGATGGTGGAAATTACCATGTGTTCACATGCATCCACTGTGGACGAACATGTACAGCACGAATTGGCCTTATCAGTCACATTCGCTACTGTCAAGGATTGTGGTTATTATGCCTTTTTTAAGCACAAACTATCGTCTGTCAAGACGGCAATGTGCCAATGAATGAATTTATAATTAATTTTCTTTACTTCTTCTCCATAGATCTTTAGACTTCAATATGAATAAATTCAAAGAAAGAAGTAGTCAACTTGAGCTTGTTAACATATCTAGAGTTTGTTCTCAAATGGCCTGTTTCGGCCAAAATAGTTTTCTTCTTCTTTTCTTCATATGTGGACACTTGTAGAACAAATGTGTAGCTGTAATTTCACTAGTTTCAGAGCTGCATTTATGGGTATCTTCTGTCTATTATGTATGAAGCATGTGGTAATCCAGCCTACTGTGCCCTGTGTAGAGTCTGAACATTGTGACTTGTTCTCTTCATTCAGAGAATTCATTAGCACTCAAGAGGTCAGCATGGCCAAATGGATAACAGCGCTCTTTTTTAAACATCTGGCAATGAATGAATCACCCAAAAAAACGAGAAGTAGATTGTGAGCTTTACTAAAACACAACTACAAGAGACAAATTGGACGTTGCGGCCAAAGCCTTCGTCAGCACAGGACAAACAAATACAACCAACACAAACCTACATGAAACACACTATGACAATATTAAACTATTAAACTAATTAAATGTACTCATCTGATTCTGTGTCCTTGTTTGGAAAGACTGACATGCGTAGGGCTCCAATGGATTAATAGACCGGATGTATGGTACACAGTTCAAAGGTCAAGTGGGAGGGGGAGTGGGGTGGAGAAGCGCCCATGTGTGCGGGAAAGTGACAATTAAGACCGGCAAAGATGTTGCGGACGCAGCTGACAATTAGCAATTCTCGTTAAGCGCTCGAAACACCGCTGCGGAAAACTACATAGTGTTGGTGCACACAGAGGGGCATGAGTGGCAGTCGTTCAGAAAACGATGGCAAAACACAGAACGCAAACCTGCCAAGAAAGTTTACTGTGATGTCCTATAAAGGACCTGCACGTACCTAGATGGTGGACAGTAAGCTAGGGGGTGGGAGGAGGTGGGGTAGGGAGTTAAATGAAGCTGTGTTGGACATTAAGGCCGTGAGGAGAGAGTGTGCCCAACTGGAAGATGAGACGGTGTTCCAATGTCTTCCGATCCCGTTCGTAGGATGCGCATGATTTGATGGCCGTGACCTGTATGTCGGCTACGCCATGGTGGTCAGGACTGTTGAAATGCATGGATACTGGTTTCTGGGCGCCGCTGGTGATATCAGAAAGATGTTGTCTAAATCTGTCCCCAAGACGTAAGCGTGTCTCACCGACATATCTCATGTCGCAACGTGTGCAGGTAATCGCATAGATGATGTTGCGACTGATGCATGAGAAACCCTCACGGATGTGGAAGGTCATCTTAGGGAATGTCAGACTCTGGGTTTGAAATACGTATGGACAGGTCTTGCAACGCGATCGAAGACAAGCCACCGTGCCAGGAAGAGACTGGTGAGGTTGGGGTAGCCTGCTATGGACCAACACATCCCTGAGGTTACGATCCCGCTTATACACTACCAGAGGGGCCTCTGAGAAGACATCACGAGTGGTCGAGTCCGCCCGGAAAATGGATAGATGTTTCAAGAGGATATTCTTGGCAGCAATATTGTGGGGATGGTAAGTAAGTGAGAGGACAGGTCTATTGTTTCGTGGTTTCGGCCTGGAGGAGAGAGCCTCAGTGCGACTGATAGACTGGCAGCGGTGAAGAGCTGTAGATAGAACATTCTCAGGATAGCCACGAAGGCGGAAAAAATCAAGCATTTCGTGGGCTTTTTGATGGAAGTCGTTGTTATCCTGGCAAAGCCGTCAGAGACGTAACAGTTGGGAGAAAGGAATAGAACGTTTGCACGAGGGAGGGTGGGAGGAGGTATAGAGAAGGAATGAGTGCAAGTCAGTTGGTTTATAATAAACCGTCGTGCATAGACCCGCGGAACCTAAAGAGACTGTGAGGTCTAAGAAGCTAACGGCCGGCGAAGAAATGGTGGAGGTAAGTTTGATGCTGGGATGGAAGTTGGAGAAAAAGGCAATGAAGTTCTGGAGGTCAGGCAAGGGCATGTCCGAGACACCAAAGCAGTCATCAGTGTACCTCCTGTAAAGCTCTGGAAACCTACCGGTGTATTGACTCTATACCTGGTGCTCCAGATAGCCCATGAAGAGGCAGGCATAACTAGGACCCATCTTAGTGCCCATGGCCACCCCGCTAATCTGGTCGAAGTAGTCCCCATTGAACTCAAACGAGTTGAGGTTGAGGATTAACTCCGCAAGACGCAGCAATGGTCCAGTGGCTATTGAGGGGTTAAGCCTTTTCTCCAAGAAAAATTCCAAGGCTTTAAGGCCGTCAGAGTGAGGAATGGATGTGTAGAGTGAAGTCACATCTAAAGTGAAGATGTGATACTGAGAATGGTTTGTGAAACTGATGGAATCGAAGATGGAGATAGCGTGGTTGGTGTCTTTGATATACGAAGGGAGGCTGGCAACCAACGGCTGAAACATGCTGTCTAGGAACTCTGAAATCCGTTCTGTAGGACAAGAGCAGGCCGAGACGATAGGTCTGCCTGGGTTACCTGGTTTGTGTGTCTTAGGCAACATATTAAAGGCGGGTTTGCCCAAGCAGCTATCATGGATGATCAGCGAGGTGGCAGAGCTGGGCAAAAGACCTTGCTGGATGATGGCGTTAGTCACGCTTTTGACCTGGGTGTTGTTGCTGACTGTCCCATCTTGTGTCCTTGGTCTGTAGAAGGTTGCATCCCCAAGTTGCTTGTTGCCTTCCTGTATATACAAGCCTTTCCTCCAAACCACTAGCGCCCCTCCCTTATCGGCAGGTTTGATAACTATGTCCTCACGACGTTTCAACTGTGTAAGTGCCCGTTGTTCATCCGCGGTGAGGTTGGAATGTCGTAGTGGCTTGAATTTTAGTTTTTGGATGTCGTAAAGTGTTTTGTCGATGTATAAATCAAGGGCTTTAGATGCCCCTGGATTGGGAACCCAAGTGGACCTGCGTTTGGAAAGGTGAGAGAAATGGTCGGTAGGATCCGAAGAGTTATCACTATGAGGTTGATTGCTGAAGTGATATTTTAGCCCGAGAGTGCGATGGAGCCGATGAACGTCCTGCGGTAATGCGTATCTAACACCACAGGGACGTAGCGGTATGAACCGGAGCCCTTTGCTGAAGACCGATTTCTCCGATGCCGATAATGGAAGGTCGGGAGGTATGCACACAACTAAGTTATCGGAGCCAGTGGTAAGGTGAGGTGGGAGAGGAAACGAGGAGGGAGTAGGGGTAGAGGCACGGAGTTTGGCTAACTTGGCGTTTTTGCGTGCTACTGCTGAAGTAGGGGGTTCAACCCCTACACCTGTCAGTTGGACGAAAATTTTGATTTCTCGCCCTTGACTTGGGGACATAAATTACAAGCACCTCTGAAGCCTAATGGTGAGGGACACTGGTAATAGGGAAAGCTAATCCACACTCAAAATTCAGTTCAGTGCTACTATAAGTAGTGTATATGGACTATGCTTGAGTTCAAATGAGCGAGTGCAAAAAAACAACAAAAAAATAGCACTCCAGTGAGACAGGGGGCAAAAAAGTAGAATTTAGTGGAGATGCTAGACATAAGAAAAATTGAAAGTTATCGGTACACCAACGTTCACACGATGATCTAATAAATCAGTGTACTTCGATGCCCGACCAGCAAGACACCTACAAATATATGTTACCACTTCTTTCTCCCATAACCCAGAAGATTGATGGGGAACTACCAGAAGATTGATGGGGCACAAACCACTGGAGCCCAACTGTCTCCAGACAGCACAATCCATGTATACTATGAATATTCTTTCCCTCTGGACAAATGGAGTCTGTAAGATACCTAACAACCATGAAGGAAACATATCAGCCTAGGCCTCATTTCAGAACATTGTGCATGTGCTTTGCATTTGTCCCGTAACAATAGACAGATATAAATTATAGACCATTTCACAAAATACTGAAGACAAATATCAAGGCATTTGGGTTTAAATATTACAGAAACATTCTCAATATACAAAGGATTAAAAAAAAATACAGAGAATCTACAAGATCTGAACATGAAAGAAAAATGGCTCATAAACAGTATTGTCTTGAAAGAAAAATACTTCGACCCATCAAATGAATGTTATAGTGGTTTAGAAAGAACAGCAATAGAAGGCATGGTTCCTACAAAACGAGGCAGGGGCTGATCTACAGGACGGTAGACACAGGTCATTATAGATACCCTGGGCATGACAATGCACGAGGCACAACAGGCAAAAGTTTCATAATGAAGTTAAGTATGCAGAACTTTGATGAAAGACAACAAACAGTGTTGACGGTATCAGTGAGATAATGTTTCTCTCATCGCAATTTCTAGAGTTAAATTACACAAGTATGTGTACAGATTAGTGCTATAAGAATTGTTGAAATTGTGTTTTTCATACTTTTGAGTCAATTGACACAAGAAGATGTACGGAACTTTTCATGCTTCATTTTCAGTGACTCAGAACCAGGGCCAGTCATTAGTTGTTCACACAAGTGTTCCATATGGACTAGCCCATCTGGAGGATGATCTGAACACTGTCAAGGATGACATACTGAATCATGTTTTTGGCATATTGCCTGAGTTACCAGCACCCCTGAGTGTTGTTCCACATAGATGGAGGTATTCACAGGTACACACATTTTCATTTCACATGTTTGTAAACCTGGCAATGTCTTCAGTTCTTCATTGTGCAACACGCCAGATGGCATAGTCGTTTATGTCACTTCACAAATCTCAGTCCTTGGTATTCTGGATTAATTCCATTGATGATGTTCCTCTATAGCACCATTTTAAACCATCCAGCATCATTTCTCTAGGTCTGCCTCTTCTACCATTGGTCTTACCAGTCATGATGTTCTCCAATGCTTCACTTCTCATTATGTGATCAAAGAACATCTTCATCTGGTAAGGACTATCACAAAGAAGGGCCATCATCAAACTGCTGATGGAAAAGCCAGAACTAACAAATTTAGAATAAGCACTTGGAGTGACACAGCATTCCAGAAATGTGAAAGTTAGATAAAATTATGTAAAAGCGATGGAAAAAAATAATATTAATAACCTAGGAATTAGTGACATGATGTGGAAGGGATCTGGTCAAATAAAAAGGGACAAACACATAATAATATTTGCAAGAAGTGATAAACATGAAAACGGAGTAGTACTACTGTTTGGCGAGGAAACAGCACAAGATGATTAACATTTTATGGGCAGACCAGAAAAAATCATTATTCTGCTCTTCTGAACAGGACACAATAGATTACATAACCATAGTATACAAAACTGTGAGCAGTGCCATCTTTGTCTTTTACGAGGGTCTGGTCCTTTCTGTTTTTGAGTCAGCACCCCTACACTCCAACACTTGCAGAGAGAGACAAAGCACACATGAGTGTGTCTTTAGTGCTAATGTTGATTCACATTCATAGATGAGCCAATCCTGACTCTCAGCCATAAGCAGATGGAAAGGATTTTTTTTTTTTTTTTTTTTTTGCGTTTCCATCCTGTTTCAGGATATTGCGGTCAACACCAGCATCTTTCAGCTGTATGTTGATTCCTAGGCTAGATTACGCTCATCAGCACGCCACGACTTTCTGAGCGACCGGCTCCATACTCTCATAAGTCACTTTTGCGATTCGAACGACTGCTAATTCTCATCGCGTCACGTGACGAGAGTATTCGGGGTTAGCGGAGAAAGCTGCTAACCCCTCGGCCATGGAGCCGGCAGATGGAAAGGATACAGAATGAAAACCATGGGGGACAGAATACAAATTTGCCGAGCACGTGCCTACCTCAGAGTCAACGCAACACATAACATCCACTGCATAGTGAAATTAAGAAGGTAAAGGGCAGCACTTTAAAAAGAGGAAGGTCGTGGATGGGTCAAGCTGAAGACATTCTTCAACAGGTGTGTTCACTTGAGGCCTTAGAACCTGGCAAGGAGTGGGTACAATTGCCAACAGATTTCTGTACGTCCTTTTCAGTTTGCATCCAACTAGATAGAAAATGCAGACAAGAACATCCAGCTGCTGTGGAGGCGGAAGTACAGGCTTTAATCTTTGAGAATTCTTTAGAGGGATATGCTGTCATTTACACAGATGGGTCGGTCATTTGACGCGTGAGAACTTCATGGGCCTTATGGCTCAGGCTGGAGGGAGAATTGTGAAGGAAGATTCTGGTGCTTTTGCCTTGACCACAAGTAGTCTGACTATGGAAGTCATGGCAGTAAGTATAGCAATAACACAGAACATCACTCAGGCATGTTTCCTTAGTGACTCAATGAGTATGCTCAGGAAGATAGAGATGGAGTGGGTCCGAAGACAGTGGTTGTTGTCTCTGGAGCGGTCATGGCTGGCAAAGATTAGTTTAATTTTCATGCCAGGGCAGGCGGGTGTACAAGAAAATGAGCAGGCTGACAAGCTTGCAGGTAAGGCTGCTGTGGAGGGCGGACAAGCCATGGACCAGACTGATATACTGAATGCTCTACGAGAAGTAAGTCGTTTGCAAGATGACTGTGAATCTACAACCATGACCAGACTGTGAGAACAGCAAGTTAAAAGAGGTGTGGCCAAAGAAGAACACTATGCAGGAAGCCAAAAAAGATTAACAAACCAACACAGAACTGGTGTTGTTAGCTGCGGGATTTACTGAGGAGGGGATTCGAGCACTTATGGACTGAATGGTTTGATGTGCAATGAGGATGATCTGTCGACTATGTATACAAAATTCAAGATAGGCGAATCAGCCATGTGCACATGTAGATTGGTGCCACTGCAGCAGATGACATACTCCAAGACCATATATATGACATATCTTGGCAAACTGTCTGGCCTAGAGAAATAACATTAGAGGATAAACTCTACAGACCACAGAGTGAACTAAAAAAGGCAGGGCAGTTTTTTTACAAGGTACAAGATTGCAAATAGAGACAATAAATTTCAAGCAAATGATTGATTGATTGATTTAGGAACCGACATCACAGCATTCGGCGCATTCCCATAAGTGCTCCATCCCCATCCTCAGCAGCCAGCGAAGAGTTCCAACACTAATAGTACCAGTAGCAATCTGATTATATGTCCATCTCGCCTTTCCTCTGAGCGTCGATCGTCAGCCAGATCCCCTCGTCACCCCTCGCTGTCGCATTCTTGCCAGACCATGGTGATCCAATTGCTCCTCCGAGGTGTACACGTGTTCCCACAAGGCCGCAACCATGTCTGCCTTATCATGCATCAATACTCCACCAAGTTTTGCAGAGCCAGCCAATCTGTCTGCCTGTTCATTCCCCAGCACACCAGCATGCCCCGGAGAAAAGATCCAGACGATGCTTGCCACCTATGACTTCCAAAGTGAAGCAAGCCACTCTGCATGAAGCTTGCCTGTCCTCACCCTACTCAGCATGCTTTCTGAGTCAGTTACAATCACGATGTGTGTGTGTATCGTATTCTCCATCCAGCGGAAAGTTGCACTGACTGCCTCTACCTCCATTCTTAAGTTAGATGTTGTGATATCATATGCCAGGCTCTCCTGCACCAAACGGCGACCATTAGCTTTTGCTAAGAACCCCCAGGCTCTTCTCCTGCCTCTCAACACCGAACCATCTGTGTATATAATCACATCACCTGGGCGAGCATTATCCTGAATTAGTTGCTGGATTTACACTTCCGTGGCCCCCGCTGGCCACTCCCTGCACAATGTGATTATAACTTTGCACAAGTCTGACTGCTCCACTGGCACTCTGACCCACTCCTCTCCTCGCCTAATGTTCTCCAAGATGCACACCTGTCTGATCGTATGCTCCATCTGAGCCACCCATGATTTACCTCTTATCAGTCGCTGATCCTTAAATACGTCCAGCGCCTCATGCAACAGGTGATCAAGCAAATGAAAGAAGAGGAAGACAAAGAAACAGCTAAATCAATTAATAGTTATTGGAATATTTGAGATTGGGGGTTATTATGGTTAAAATATAAGGCAAACCAATGCATGTAAATATTATGCAAGCATATGTACCAACAATAAACAGCCGTGAAGACGAAATGCTAAGATTTTATGAGTTAGAGTTGGCGATCTATCAAACACAATTACAAGAATTCACAATAATACTTGGAGATTTCAATGCAACAGTAGGATTAAGATATTGAATGATATTAAAATTAATGAAACAGATCTAAGAGTAATAAAAACTATTTATTTACCGGAAACAGAGCAGCAAATAAATTGCGCAGTTATCAACAATTAAAGCAAGGAGTAAGACAAGGGTGTATTTTGTCACCTGATCTTTTCTCTCACTATAATGAAATAAAACGAGAGATAAAAAAGAAACAAACAACTCCTTTTGCAAAACTGCAATCACTAAAGAAGAAAATCTGGGCTTTTGAGCTGAAATGTTACAGAAAATCTCCTAGAATATCATGGATAAAAATGAAGAAAACAATGACACTACATAATCTGAACTTTGAAAAATACTGACTCGCAAAGAATATCATGTCTCAGAAACTGAAATACTTTGACCATATGAAACATCACAGTGGCTGGGAAGACACATTGATGGAAGGCATGGTTCTGGGAAGAAGAGGCAGGTGTCAGGATGGACACAGGACATAGCAGACACCTTGGCCATGAGACAGGAGAAATAGCTAGAGATCAAGAGATTTTTTAGCACCTGTGATGAAAATGACATTCTGCAAAGAATCTGCTCCATGACGATGGTGTCTCTAACACTCTGTCTTCTCAGTTGTCACAATGATCTCCATACTCTCTTATAACTTCACAGAAAATGATGATTGCTTGTCTTGAATATATGTGGGTACGAACAGACCTTTGTGAATTTGCCACCTGTGATGTATAGTATAACTGGTTCTGAAATATATTACAATAGGTAATCCTCCAGGCAACAGTTCATGGTCAATGGAGAAGAGGAAGTCAAAGAAACTCCTGAATTGATAACATTAAAGAGTGGACAGGATGTGATATTTCCATTCATGTATGCGTTGCTGTTTGTGGATTAGGGTAGTGAATGAGGTCACACAATCAAAGTCAGCCACAGATGATTTGGAAGCTGATTGCTTTGTGTCCATTTTCACAATGGTATAAGAGTCACATAGAACAATTAGTATAATGAGTCACATCAGAAAGATTTTGCTACGAATTATCATGCAAAGCGTGAGGAAGAAAATACAACCTGAAATAGGGGAAGAACAATGTGGGTTTGTAGAAGGAAAGGGTACAGTAAATGCTGTGTATATGCTGCGAACAGTTATTGAACGTGCTATAGAAGTAAACAAGGATATACATCTTTGCTTTATTGACTACACAAAGGCTTTTGATAGAGTTAGACATGCCAACATGGTGGATACGCTTGCAGATCTACAAATTGATGGAAAGACATTACTTATAAACAACATATATTGGAAACAAGTTGCCAGAAGGATTGTCCTTTAAAGGACATTCAAGTAACTTTTTTAACAGGTTGCATAGAACAGAGAGCAGTGAAGGACTCATTGCTGATGTTTTTGTCATGACACTCCATTTGGGGTTACAGGATAAGATGAATGATGAGTATATAAGATTGACATTGCTGTCACAGAATGTATCAGATATTAGTAATGCTCTAAAACATGGTTTTGACATTTCAGGTCCACCAGGCTTATGAAGGAACCCCTGGTTGTGTTGTAATCTGCAGAAACCCACTGATTATTTTAGCTGGAGATGCATTTTCATTATCAACTTTTGATGGATGTGTGGATTCTGCAGAGGCAGTATTGAAGGCAGTGATGCATCATATTGGCAGTAGTTGATAATTTGTTGACAGAGTCAGCATGTGGTTTGTCATGTGTGCTGAACATATACAGGCTGTCCATAAATCTAGACTTTAATAACTAGAATTTTCAATGCTACACATTTACAGTAGGCATCATATATTTTTAATAAGATGATACTAAACGTTATGAAATATGAATTTTTTCAATCTTTTTAACCCATGTACAATGTTAAACACAAACGTCAACCACTTAGCTGAACCCAACAGTTATCCAAGGACAGAAATTATAAGGAAGTTCTCTTTTCAATAATTCAGCTTTTGAAAGGCGTTTCCTTCATGATTAAACATTGAAACATCTAAAATTATTCAAGTCTAACACCCGCACAACAACTCTGTGGACACCCTATTTTGCAGAAATTAGCATGCACAGAAGTACACTTCCACTAAAAAGGTGCAGATAATCAGGTGAAGACATTCGCTACTAACATTTTTTGTTAGGACATATGGTAATGAGGCACACGGATCCTCGTCACAGAAGCAGATATATTATCAGAAGCTGGTTTCCCATGGCTTTTTCAAGTGAGAATGCGTCATGTGGTTGAAAGAGATTCTCTCTTGGATGCTTGAAATTGCATTCCCCAGTCCAAACATCCATTACCAAATAAATCACAGCTACATTAAAATGGTCCAGATAGACGGTAATTACCAGGAAGGTTAACCCAGTCAACAAGTGCCTGAAAAAGTTGAATGTATCGGCCAAAAGGTGCAAATATCACAGTTCTGCTGTAAACAGGCACAAAACACTTCAGGAGTCTCCATGACGAAGTGGTCAAGCCGTTTGACTTGGACTCCGAAGGTTGTGGGTTCGATTCCGGGCCGCGTCCTTCGGTTCACGAGTTAAATTTGTCAGAGACTCCTGTGGGCTAGAGCTATGGAGTTTGTGCTTTGTGCGATGCTTTCCGCGCTGCTGAAAGATACCAAGCCATATGGGATGAAAACCTAGTGCAATGAAGTCAACCCTGTCAACTTTTTTAAGGCACAACACAATTACATCCAAAACAACATTCCGAGATGAACGCGGAAGAAGATGAAAGAGAAGATTGGGTAACTAACTGGTGGCCACAGCTGCATCTCCAATATCTTCATTAGTGACATGCTGAAGTCACCCAGACAATGCAAGGCCTCATAAAACCCACATAAAAGAACAGCGGGTGTAAATATTTACTGTGAAAAGCACTTGTTTCACGAGTTACTTGATGATGGGGAAAGATCATGTTACTGCACTGCAGGGTGCACTGGCCATCACTATCTGCAGAGAGATGTGTTAGCTACATATCCTTTACTGGACATAGCAGTCAACTCCAGCATTTGTGGGCTGTTTGTGATTCCTGGGCAAGTTTACGTTCAGTAGTTTGCCATCGATTTCTGAACGACTCGCACTCATACCATTGTATAGAAATACCAACAAGAGAGATGAGTTTTATTACAAGAGTCAGAGGAAGATATATGTGGAAAACTTAAACTGTTGAACAAACAATATAATGTAGGCAACACCAGCTTGTGGTAACATCAGGTGATAGGGTTGGGGAGTCATGATCAGACTTGGCAGCTGGAGAAGAAGACAGTTGTTGTGTGTACAAAACACTCTTTGACTATTTGCGTATTTTTTAACAGTTTGTGTCTCATGGTTTTAAATATCTCATTAGCAGTAAGTGAAATATACACAATTTAGATTTATATGTGGTGGATTTTTATAATGGATAAAGTTTTCAATGATCGTAACAGTTTGTATGTTTATTATTTTGTAATGTCACATGAGCGAAATGTGATTTGTATGTGATATGATTTTACAAATGGATTTAGTTGACTTCTTGTTCAGAAAGCAATGACAAACTATTGACCATAATATTGCCTTGTAAACCACAAATAGCCAACAGAAGCTGGGGCTGATTACATCTGCAAAGGACAAGCAAGTTTTTTTTTTTTAAAGTTTTCGATAAATGTTTGCCTTATCCATTGTGAGTGTCCCTCCTACTAGCATGATACTGGGGTATAAAAGATCTAACTTTCATGATACTGGGATATAAAAGATCTAACCATCATTTTTTTTTTTTTGTATATCCTATTTATAGGACATTGCTGTCAACACCAACATTTTACTGCTGTTGTTGATGTTTTGGCAAGTTTACATTCAGTAGCTTGCCATTGCTTTCTGTATGACAGGCTCCCATACCAACACGTTAAAACCCAGCACAACGCGGTCTACTGCCAAATCGGACACAGCTGTGTTTCGAACTCGGGTAAGCAGGCTCATGAATCGCATCCGTAAGCCCTTAGCCATGGAGAACGGAAACGATCATTATACTGTGGTATAAAAGATGTAACCATCATATTGGGATATAAAAGATGTAACCAGATTGATACTGGGGTATAAAAGATCAATCCAGCATGATATTAGGATATAAAAGATCTAACAGCATGATACTGAGGTATAAAAGATCTAACTGGACAGTACATCCATGCAAGTCTGTGTACAGCAGAAGTGTTGATGCTTGGTATTTGCTGTATATAACTACCAACCAGCAGACCACACATTTAGTGCAAATATTTGAACAAAACTACAGCAGTCAACAAAGAATGCAAGAAACATAATAACCGGTGCACTTTATTTCACAAACACCAAACAAACAAGGAGACCAAAGATCAAAAATCAACAAAGCAATATATACCAACAGGGATGATAAAGGCCTGGTTACCATGTAAACATTTTATTTTCATGTAGTATATTTACTAGTCCTCATGTAAACAATTTGGAATTAATGATCACCGCCACAGACCATGTTGTAGCAAAACATTTGTCTGAACAATGACAACACATATATTTTCTACAGGAGAAAGACATTGATACAATACCTCGGCCTTTGATGAATGCCCTGTATAAAACCCCAAACATCTGTTGTGTGTTCACCATATATATATATAGATATCAAAATACAACAGATGAAGGGACAAAACAAATCACAGGACCAAGCCCATTCAATGTTCACCGATACTGAAAACAACCAACAATGTATGAAACATAATGACAAGATGAAGTGACTTTGGCAAATTGTAGATTGTGCTCGTGACACATGATACCTCGTAATAGCAGCCTTTGCAGCTTATATATAAACATAAATAATTATAATAGTTAACACGTATTAAGGACAAAAAAAGGTTTACTAAACACATTGGTATCTTATTCTAGACTAATAACACTTACAGTACTATGAGGTGGACTAAGCTACTGTGTGACAGTAGATGGTACTACCTGTTTTCTGTTAGTGCCGAATGTTGGGCGGCACTTACCAAATCTGACACCCCACATTGTGCCAAAGGCTTCAGGTGGAGGAGCGCAATTGGGAGGGTACGAGCCTTATCCTGGTGTGAGGAAATGAAACAAAGACTAAATGTTGTTGCAGGGCAAACCACGCCTTAAGCCTTGGTTGGCAACTGGTCTAGGATCGAAGCTCCGACAGGCGGACGGAGCATTACTTTGCTGATCCGGCAGCTTCTGCAGCGTGTCTTGTTCCAGATGTATTGGTGTTACATTTCCTCTGGAGTAAACCAGGCAGGCCGAGAGAGGGATTATTCTGCATGGGCAACACATGGTATCTACAATTCAGCCAAGGCTTTGTGCTATTTTGAAAGCACAATGTAACAAACATCTGTCAAGATGACAAGGTGCCAGTAGTAGTACTATGAGGTATGACATACACACTGCATGCCTACCTCACAAATTACCATCATTAACTGTTTCTAACAGCATTACAACTGCTTCTAAAATCTCAGTCCAAACTAATAGCTTTATCAGGGAAACAAGTATAATGCATATATACTCTACATCTTGACCAATGCTCGGATACAGAATATATTAACAAAATAACACTGGGATAATTATATACTTTCCACTTCAAGTAAGTTTCTGAACAAGCTTAGTCATCGGAATTTTCAAAACTAGTATAATTTCCAACGAGACGCTCTATTTTTATTAACCTGCGGGTGGGTGAAAACGTTAGCTTATTGAGTAAAATAACATTTATCTTCATTGCTCAGCCACTGCAAAACTTGATCACAAATACAACTGTTATTGGTTACCATATACAGACAGTGTCTTTATGAGACCTCAGCTTAGGTTTCCTCTATTACTATTCATCTTTAGATTCTTTTCAGGTTACAGCACTTATTTCCTTCATGTGAAAAGAAACACAGTTTTAACTAAATTGGCTATTATAAACTACAGGGTTAAAAAAAAAACAATTCTGATGCAGAATCCATTTATTGACATGTTTCAACTAGAGGTGTGTCGGTAATATCAGTTGGTCCATTTTCTTCCTGGTCATATTGGGGAAATGCCATGAGTTATAGATTAATTTGAATTCTTTATTAAACTGCATAGTCTGGTACTATAGGTGGATCATGACTTAATATTACACACAATATTCTCACCATGTCCACCTTTTTCATATCTGGACATATGAAATCAAGCATCAACAACATTATTACAATTGGGACATTACCACATGTGTTCTGTCCCCTTCTTCAGTAGTCAATGGAGAGTTCCAGTGCTAATGGTACCAGTGGCAGTCAGACTGAACATATCCTTTCATTAATCCCTGGAAATAATGTTCAGAATTGAACACGAGAATGTGGAAAGCAGGGCCTTTCCACACAACGTGAAAAACGTTGGAACTCACTTCCCATGTGATAGGAAGTGAGCTCGGGACAAGGGAGTCGGCGTTGATCCATCGTCCTGGGTGGACATGGTGAAAAGTATACAGCGTTATGGCTCTACATTGAGCCACGCATTTAATCTGTGATGTAGTGTAATGGGTTGTGACTGTCGAATAAGTGATTGTATCTTTGATTATGTGATCGTGTATATTATACGTAGGAAACTGATAACAGTCTTTGTGTTCACTCTTGTTCGAGTTACCTGGAGTTCGAGTGGGTGAGGGGTATGACGTATGTTCGACTAACCATGATATACTCCTGTGCTGTGAGATGACCAGGGTGCTGACTGGAGAAGAATAGATCATCCCCTGTTGGACACGAGAAGTGTTGCTACACAAGTATCGATAGTAGCTCATTCAGATAGTCTCACTCATATCCTGGCACTTGTCTAATTCTATTCTGTCTGGCCAAGAAACATTACTTGTTGATGGGACATTCTCTGGCTCAGTTAATGTTCATGACTATGACGTTTTTGTTTTTGTTTTTAACTAGCCAGCTGATGAGGTCTTTTATCTCTTATACCTCCACCCAGCTGATGATGAGGTATTTTATCTCTTATATATTCACACCCAGCTGATGAGGTCTTTTATCTCTTATATATCCACACCAAGCTGATGAGGTCTTTTATCTCTTATATCTCCACACCCAGCTGATGAGGTCTTTTATCTCTTATACCTCCACCCAGCTGATGATGAGGTATTTTATCTCTTATATTTCCACAAACAGCTGATGAGGTATTTTATCTCTCATATATTCATACCGATGATGAGGTATTTTATCTCTTATATTTCCACAAACAGCTGATGAGGTATTTTATCTCTCATATATTCATACCGATGATGAGGTATTTTATCTCTTATATTTCCACAAACAGCTGATAGTTGAGTGACAACATCAGCCAACTTCAACTACGGTCTTGACACTGACTTGATGATGACCGACCCAGTCAAGTATTTGATATCTATCTATCATTCTCATTGTTTTTCATACATCTGTGTTAGACTGATCAGGTTTTTTTTTGTTTTGATTTTTTATACCCCACTATCATGCTGGTTAGATCTGTTATACTCAAATATTTTACTGATTAGGTCTGTTGTACCCCAGTATCATATTTGTTAGATCTTTTATACCACTGTATCATGTTGGTTAGATGTTATACCCTAGTATAATGCTAGCTAGATCTTTTATACCACAGTATCATGCTGGATAGATCTTTTATACCACTGTATCATGCTGGTTAGATCTTTTATACCACAGTATCATGCTGGTTAGATGTTATACCCTAGTATAATGCTAGCTAGATCTTTTATACCACAGTATCATGCTGGATAGATCTTTTATACTACAGTATAATGCTGGTTAGATCTGTTATACCACAGTATAATGCTGGTTAGATCTGTTATACCACAGTATAATGCTGGTTAGATCTGTTATACCACAGTATAATGCTGGTTAGATCTGTTATACCACAGTATAATGCTGGTTAGATCTGTTATACCACAGTATAATGCTGGTTAGATCTGTTATACTACAGTATAATGCTGGTTAGATCTGTTATACTACAGTATAATGCAGGTTAGATCTGTTATACTACAGTATAATGCTGGTTAGATCTGTTATACCACAGTATAATGTGGGTTAGATCTGTTATACTACAGTATAATGCTGGTTAGATCTGTTATACCACAGTATAATGTGGGTTAGATCTGTTATACTACAGTATAATGCTGGTTAGATCTGTTATACTACAGTATAATGCAGGTTAGATCTGTTATACTACAGTATAATGCTGGTTAGATCTGTTATACTACAGTATAATGCTGGTTAGATCTGTTATACTACAGTATAATGTGGGTTAGATCTGTTATACTACAGTATAATGTGGGTTAGATCTGTTATACTACAGTATAATGTGGGTTAGATCTGTTATATTACAGTATAATGCTGGTTAGATCTGTTATACCACAGTATAATGCTGGTTAGATCTGTTATACCACAGTATAATGTGGGTTAGATCTGTTATACTACAGTATAATGCTGGTTAGATCTGTTATACCACAGTATAATGTGGGTTAGGTCTGTTATACTACAGTATAATGCTGGTTAGATCTGTTATACCACAGTATAATGTGGGTTAGGTCTGTTATACCACAGTATAATGCAGGTTAGATCTGTTATACTACAGTATAATGCTGGTTAGATCTGTTATACCACAGTATAATGTGGGTTAGATCTGTTATACCACAGTATAATGCTGGTTAGATCTGTTATACCACAGTATAATGCTGGTTAGATCTGTTATACCACAGTATAATGCAGGTTAGATCTGTTATACCACAGTATAATGCTGGTTAGATCTGTTATACCACAGTATAATGTGGGTTAGATCTGTTATACCACAGTATAATGTGGGTTAGATCTGTTATACTACAGTATAATGCTAGTTAGATCTGTTATACCACAGTATAATGTGGGTTAGATCTGTTATACCACAGTATAATGCTGGTTAGATCTGTTATACCACAGTATAATGCTGGTTAGATCTGTTATATGCCAGCATCAAGCTTGTGTAAAGTCTAATTTAATCTTATGTTAATGAGTGACACAAACATTTTAGAATAATAGAACTACTTGCCTTGACAATTAAACCAAAACATCACCTACCATCACTCTAACATTCAACAGTTGCCAGGGTCATATATAGCATTTGCATTCCGTGGATAAACATTTTTTTTCCTTCTGTATCTTCCTAATCTGAGATACAGAGGTCACCTGCAAAAAATATTTTGTTGCAGTCACCAACTGACCCCCCCCCCCCCCCCCTCCCCCCTGACTTTACTGTGTGGGTATTAAAACTTGGTCAACCTCTATCAGAATTAAGGTTTCATTGCTAGGTCTGTCCAGGTTCCACTTCACTAGCTGACACAGCGGTGTAAAGGCTACATTTTAAACATTCTACTTCCAATAGTACAAACACCTTTGCTGAAAGGTGTTAACTGTCATTTATCCCGAATCTAGCAATGCCTGCTTTCAACAACAAAACAAAATGCTATTAACGTGGAATATGTAATAATGATGAACTTTACTGAAACATTCATTATAATGAATGGCAAAGAAAGCATGCCAGATTGGCAGATTCTCTAGTTTTCTTATGAATGAAGTTTACCCAGCATACTGCAGACTTCATGGTTATGATCAATATGGACTTAGATACAGTAAAGAAATAGTATTTTCACAGTTAGCTCCATGGTTCTCAAATTGTCTTCTATAGGCCATTAAATTGGTGTGAAGATTTACCCCAGGCCACCAACACATTTGTATTGGGCACCTTCAATACAAAACATGAGCTCCTATTAGTGCATTATCCACAACATAAAATACAGCTACTTCATAAAATGATTACATTATGTTTACTAAATATACAACAATGCAACCAAAATAAAATAAATAAAAACACGGCCTGTGTTTATTTTCAGCACAAACATGGGTTAACCAACCCAAGGCAGGGTGTGATACTGACCATATCACCGGTTGTGGCGATGGGATGATCCAGCCTCACAGAATGGGTACCAGACTATTGCATGTGGGGTAAGGTGGCTGGCATGACACCCTCAACATCAGCCATCAAGTGCTGTTTGGTCACACAACAGCATATGCTCAATATGTTACATGATGAAAACAGGGTCCTTAAGCCTAGCATTTTAACAGAATTTTTAATAACACATTCTCTAAAATCCTTGATTGTCTTTTAATCACCCTGTCACATCATTTGGGAACCACTGTGCTGGAGAATGCGCTAGCACTCATTGAACGGCGAGTTAGTTATATTTTGGTTATATCCTTGGTCTTACCTTGATGTACACATACTTCATCTACTTGAAATAAAAGTAAGCACAGAATCTATCCCAGCAGCAAGAAACAAAATAGTAGGAACTGCTATCTTCAGTTCACAACTCAATGCAATGACAAAATACAACATTGGCACTTTGGAATCCAACATATTACTTTCAACAAGCTGCAACAATAAAATCATCCTCAAAGTCCCTGAGGATCCATAAACAACCCACAACACTTCACATACAGATCTCAAATGTGCTACTTCAACTACAGAGATCTTGGCATGTTTATACCCAAACAAATTTCTCAACATGTATAATGTACATACACACATCCTCTTTGAGTGTGTGGTAAATTTATCAACAGATCATATGCTGAAAACTGTGAGGGAAACTGTACACATAAACACATCCGAAGACTTCTTAATCTGAGCTAATAAAATTAGCAAAATCATCTTGCTGTATATCAGATTAGAGAAAACTGGATGAAGAACAGAAAGCAAGTATAATATATCTAATTATTAGAGGTGTAAAAAACAAGGATGAGCATGATGACAAGAAGATCCATAAATTGGTAACAAAAGTCTGATCAAATGTTGCTGATATCTATACACATGACTGATTTGTTGCCATTTGTTTAGTCTAAGGGCCTGTGTGATGACAGTCAAAAAGAAAAATGTAACCATGTGCAAATCTATGGTCACAGAAGATATAACACAACACATTACCATTTCTAACTTGTAGAAACTATTCATTTTGCATAATTTACACTGAAATTATATACTTCTCATTTTGTTATATTGCATGTGTGGCGTTTTTTTTAAAGAAAATCAATCCGAGTTATGATTTACTCTGAGAGAGTAGGTGCAACGTTGCATGCACTGTTCCCCTACAAAACTGTTAAATTTGATACTTCAAGTTATGTAGTTATTGGTGACACTACTAACATCTATTTAACAAAGTAACTCTGGCTTAATCTGTCACACAAAACATTTTAATACTAGTTGATGTTACAAGTCAGAGCTTCTCAAAGCAGAGGTCACACAAAATTTATTGGGGTCACAAGCACATTTGCATGCTATATTTTTATACAATCATTATACTAAGTCTACACATAGTACCCACATAGTCATACATCGCCAACAATTGTGTATGATTGAAATGGTTCACGAATGAAAAAGTTGTAAAAGTTCATGAAGTTCTGGCTTAAATCATGTTAGAGCTAGACTGGACAAGGGATAAGTTACTTCTGTCAGCAATGAAACTATTTAAGCAACAATGAATTGAAACTATGACAATATTTCTAGCATGTGTTCAAAGGCAGGAATCTTTTCACTCATCAAGCCTAAAATGGGTACCCAGAAATTTTCTGGAAAGCAAAGGACACCTACGTGATACTGACATTATCACCAATTGGTCTAAAAATAGGAGTCTAAAACCACATCCCCAATATCCTTTACTTTTACTGTGTTTATTATATTTAAAAACTACCAAATTTAACATATTTAATGTACAACTCTACTGGCTTTTAATTTTTAAAGCTTAAAAACTATAAAGCAAAGCAAGGAAACAAAAGATATGATTCTGAGCCAGACAAATGTGAGCGACATGCAAAGACCTAATCCACAAAGAGTGGCGAAATGTACAGAAAGAATTAATGACTTTTGTACTGCAGGAGATGATACAGCCACTGTGCAGTAAAATGATCTATGTCATTAGAACTCATTCCATCCCAGTCAGCCTGTTGATAGGTTACTTCCTATCAACCTACCTCATCAACAAACACACTCTGCCCTGATGATGAACTTTATATTTGGTTACTATATCCAATGTATCAACCTCATCAACCAACACACTCTGCCCTGATGATGAACGTTATATTTGGGCTACCTCATCAACCAACACACTCTGCCCTGATGATGAACTTTATATTTGGTTACTATATCCAATGTATCAACTTACCTCATCAACCAACACATTCTGCCCCAATGATGAACGTTATTTTGGGCTACCTCATCAATCAACACACTCTGCCCTGATGATGAACTTTATATTTGGTTACTATATCCAATGTATCAACCTCATCAACCAACACACTCTGCCCTGATGATGAACTTTATATTTGGTTACTATATCCAATGTATCAACTTACCTCATCAACCAACACACTCTGCCCCGATGATGAACGTTATATTTGGTTACTATATCCAATGTATCAAACTACCTCATCAACCAACACACTCTGCCCTGATGATGAACTTTATATTTGGTTACTATATCCAATGTATCTATGACAAAGGGCAGTGTTGTTTCCTGTGTGCTCCTACATCACATATGAAGCATGCTAGTTAATTGTTCTTCAAGCCTGTTTAAAAAATAATAATATTCAGCTGACTTGGTTGAGAATGAGCTGTGAGGCTGGCAACATGCATGAAGCTTGGAGAGCAGACATATGTCAACCGTGATGTCTGAGCATAAACAAACGCTGTAATGTTGCAGGCCTGAAGATCCTGGTGCTGGTCATTCATGATTGTGATGCTTGAGAATTAAAGCTTCGAGCAATCTCAGCCTTGCTTTCACTTTCTGCAAGTAAATAAGGAAATGACAAGCGGATAGGTTAGACAGGTTACAAAATATTTCCTTTGAAAAAAAAAACAGGAGAAAGAAACATTACTATCTTGCTGTAGATGTGTGAAATGATGCAATTTTACTTTACACACAAGGTCGTGGCATTATGAAGTCAGGTGACAAACTTCCATCTTCAGTCTTTTTTCCTGTGCAAAGAAACTATCCATTTGACCAAATGTGGTCAACCACATCATGTTTTTAAAACTGACATACTTCAGCTATATTAAACATCACAGCGGTTGGAAATAACAGCGATGGGAGGCGTGGTCCCTGGAGGATGAGGCAGAGGTCAACCAGCACAAAGATGAACACAGATACCTGGGCATAAAAATGCATGAGGCAGCGGCACTGGCAAAGAGTGCTGAATCTGATCGGCCAGCCGTGATGAGAGCAAGAATTTGTAAAGGTCTTGCTACAAGATGATGGTCAACCTCAGGTCCAATTATGATGAAAAACAATACCTCATAAAAGGGTGAAGCCAAGAATGTTATATTGACAAGCAAGGCAGTGCACTATTCACTAAAATCATGACTCACTGGTTTTCATACATTGAGAAAACCTAAGAATAGTATAAATAGAAAGGCCTTTTTAATCCTACAGGGGCAACATAAATAGAGGAAGACCTAAAAACACATGGAGATGAGAGACATAAATGAAAAATATAGGGAGGACATGGGCAGAGCAACAGGGGATTGCTCAGGATAGGATGACTTTTCATGAGTTGGTTGGGGGGGGCCTATGCCTCAATAGAGGATCAAAGGTGAAAGAAGAAATAAGAGATTTTGAGAGAGCTAATATTCTCCAATGGAGGATCAAAGGTGAAAGAAGAAAGAAGAGATTTTGAGAGAGCTAATATTCTCCAATGGAGGATCAAAGGTGAAAGAAGAAATAAGAGATTTTGAGAGAGCTAATATTCTCCAATGGAGGTTCAAAGGTGAAAGAAGAAATAAGAGATTTTGAGAGAGCTAATATTCTCCAATGGAGGTTCAAAGGTGAAAGAAGAAATAAGAGATTTTGAGAGAGCTAATATTCTCCAATGGAGGATCAAAGGTGAAAGAAGAAATAAGAGATTTTGAGAGAACTAACATTCTCCAATGGAGGCTCAAAGGTGAAAGAAGAGATTTTGAGAGAGCTAATATTCTCCAATGGAGGCTCAAAGGTGAAAGTAGAAATAAGAGATTTTGAGAGAGCTAATATTCTCCAATGGAGGCTCAAAGGTGAAAGAAGAAATAAGAGATTTTGAGAGAGCTAATATTCTCCAATGGAGGATCAAAGGTGAAAGAAGAAAGAAGATATTTTGAGAGAGCTAATATTCTTCAATGGAGGATCAAAGGTGAAAGAAGAGATTTTGAGAGAGCTAATATTCTCCAATGGAGGATCAAAGGTGAAAGAAGAAAGAAGACATTTTGAGAGAGCTAATATTCTCCAATGGAGGATCAAAGAAGAAAGAAGACATTTTCAGAGAGCTATATTTAATATTCTCCATAGACTAGCAATGTCATTACATATGTGGAGGTCAGCGTGGCCCAATGGATACGAGTGCTCATTATTAAATATCCTGTGTGCTGAGGCTGAGGTAGCGGGTTGAAAGTTGAAACTCTACACCAGTCAGTTGGGCTAAAATGTTGACATGTCCTTGATTTGGGGACATAAATTACAAGTACCTCTGAAGTCAGCGTTGGTTTGCCTGATGGCGAGGGACACTGGTAACATGAAAAGCTAATCCACACGCAAAAATCAGCTTAGTGCATTGGAAGTAGTAGCAAGTGTATCGACTACGCTTGAGTTCATAGCAAGCAAGCACACACACACACAAAATAATAATTGCATATGTAATGGGAAGGACACGGTGCTGTCATAAACTTACTTTATAATCACTGTATTCTGTCTGCAAAGGATATCTGTCTTCCTTCTGGACTTTTCTGTGAATCAAAGCAAATAGAACACAGTTCAAAGATGATGTACATGTTTATAAACTAACGATAAGAGATACTGATAAATGTAACTAGAATAGGTAAAATGACAGCTAAACATTTGATGCAAGAGTTCCAACATATGCAGAATAGAGAGAACTATTTGGCCTACATACACCTCATTTGACAACAGACTATAGAAATGTCAACAAGCTCTGACTTTCTTTGGATATATTCACACTAGCATCTGAAGGTGTACAAAGAAGAAGAAGAAAACTGTTTATACAGTCACTCACACATGGCCAAAACATAAAGATAATACCATGGAAAATACCATCACAGTGACAGAATTTCATATTCATTGTATAATGGGAACAAAGATGCACTAAAAAAGATAAATGCATTCAACAACCCATAGCTTGCCTGCTTGTATCAGGATCAGCAAATAAGAGCTTACTTAACAAGTGTCCTATCCATTATCCCACCAAGGTCACTTCAATAAAAGTGTTTGTACTGCATTACTTAATCAAAATGTATGTGCTACATTATTTTTTAACTGTTAGTCTGCTACATATCCATTCAGTTTGTTTGCTATATTATTCACTCACTCATAGACTGCGTGACATGAATTCATTCATGTGTGCTGTCTTACCCACTCATGCTATGGTGCTAAATTATTTACCCATTCATGGTATATGTCCTATATTTTATTTACTCATTCGCAGCAAGTGTATTCATCATCATCATCATGTGCCATATCAAGATCTCCAGATAATTAATTAGGTCTGCTTTTTTCTTATTATGCCATCTGGCCAAGCTATCCAGGTATTAACCTCTCTGTCATCCTTTGGCAGTTTTCCTATGAAGTATGCCAGATGTCAAAATTACAGCAAAATCTAAAATAGGTGGACTTTGACTTGCAACACTTTTGAATATGCCGAGCACATGATCTTTGTTGAACCTATTCCTAGTTATCTATACTAATGTTACAATGTGATGATATGGTCTTTCCTCCTACCTCCCCACCAGTTAATTAACATTTCTGATGTAATTTTATATACATATACCAGAATGAATATTCTTAACATACTGATGGAGACAGAGAATCCAAAATGGTATAGAAAAACCAGGTTTGCTGCTGCCAAATGCTCATTTTTTCATCCACTGAGCTTTTTTTATTTTTTTTATTCAAGCTGATGGAAACTTAGCAGATTGTACAGAACAGAGTCATAGTAACAGATAAAATAATTATATGTATTATTTCATTAATATATTAATTAATATTTCATTAATATCATCAGTAAAGCCAGCTTTTATTAAAAGACAATACAATTATATGCACTGTTACTAATTCAATAAGTGAAGCTGGCTTTTAGTAACATAGTTATAGTTTTATTAATGTAATCAAAGTATATTTCTGTATACTAGAAACTCACCTGCCATTTTTCAAGAAGAAATCCTCTTCAAACTGTCTTAAAGTTTTCCTCAGTTTCTTCTTTTGTCCCCTAGAAGCTTCAATCTCCACATGAAGCTCTGACCTGTTGATATAACAACTGTTTAGGTCACGGCAGGATAATGAACTTGTGAATGCTTGAGAAATGTGAAGTAAACAGTTTATGTGTCTCATGATAAGAATGAAATTGAATTTAAAACAATAAATATCAGAAAAGATATCTGCAAGATGAAAAACATACTGACCAATAAAAGGATGTCAATTTCTACGAGAAAGAGTGTTGAGGTGCTATATAGAGCCTGTACTTTTGTATGGATGTGAAGCGTGGACAATGAGCAGTCAAGCTGAAAAACATCTGATGGCTGTGGAAATGTGGTTTCTGAGGAGAATACAAAGAATACCATGGACAGACAGAAAAACCAATGACCAAGTACTACAAGAAACAAATGAAAATCGTAAACTGATTAGAGAAATTAGATGTTGACAGTCAAAATGCTTTGGGCATGTTATGAGAAGAAATAAATTGGAGAACTTGGTGACAATTGGCAAAATTGAGGGGAATAGAACAGAGGGAAGACAGAGAAGTAAATACCTGGATGGCTTGGCCACGTGGCACGGTCGAGACAAGAACAGTGAGCTGATCCACAACTCTGGTGATCGAGTGAAATGGTGAATCATGACCATCCACGCTTATCAGCATGGCACATGATGGATGGATATCAGATGGGTAATTCACTTTCAGGCAAATGAGAACACCCACCCACAAAAGGATGCTTGCAGCATGTGTGGATTCTGATGTACACACATTGAAGCTTGTGCTGGTGACACAATCAAAAGTCAAGTGACTTCTTTTTGACTGCTAGTCATCAAGCATCTGCCCTCAATGTGACAGATGTTTCTATGCTCAGATGGTGGTCTAACCATCCACCTTCAAACTCAGTCTGGAACTGATAGATGATAACATAGGACAAATAGCACAGTTTGACAGAGAGTACTGAAACCCTATGTAGAATCTATTTTGCTGTGTGGCAAAGAATCATGGATTGTGAATGAACATATTAGAAATAGCTTGGAGAGATGTGGTTTCTGACAAGAATCCTGCAGATATCCTGGACTGACAGAGTAACTAACACAAACCAAACAATTCTCAAAGCAGGAACCTGCTGTCTGTCTGTGATGTGCTAGCACCATCACATTTTGTAGTCCTGAATGCATGGAGGAATAGATGGCCAGTCTTTCCCTCTCTTAGCGGACGATGAATGCAAGTGATGAGTTCTTGTCTGACTGCATTCATGACATCAGCTGCGTTGCTTTCTGGGGATTACACAAAAGTGCCCACTGTAACTAAAAAGGCTGCCCATTCGCCTGTAGAAAAAACAAACAAACTTGGACCTTGTTCAACCTGCGTTAGTAGCCTTGGTTATAATTGAGGTCAGTCGCTTTCGCTGTTTTCCTTAAACATTTATCCTTCTTTGCAAATTAGTGCTTTTCTCTGTTGCTGTATATTTACTGCCTCTCTTGTCAGGTCAGGTAGAGTACTTGCCAAACGATTATATTTTTGTCATGTTTTCTTGTGTTTCTGTCCGTCAATGAATATTCATTGTACGTCGTTTGAGAATATTGGGTGCCAGTTCTTATAAAGAGTCACCATCTACTTGCCGCTGTGTTGTGCTTTTCTTGTGTTCTTTCCCCACTTATGAGCTGGGGTACCACACGAATGAATGAAGTGTTATATTTACTCTACATGATTGTTTGGTGCAGAAACAAGGACAATGAATAACAATGTGAGTTAGTGCACTGTAAAATAAGACTACAATGGCTGTGTAGTGTAAAACGAAGCATTAAAAAACTCACAAAGACATCTCATGAAGGCGCACATCTCCACGACCATCCTCGCTAGCGATGCTACTGTCATCTCTCCCACCGCCACCTTCCTGCTGCAGGCCCTTGTCCTGAGCTGTGGGGAAATCTAACTCTCGCACCACCATCAGATCTTGGGTAACAAAACCAAAATCATTGCTTCCAGTATCGTTTTCCAAATCTGCTGTAGGAACTCGAACTGGGTCTCTCTATAATATAAGACAATGAAAGGCATTATCTGTCTTGGAGTGTCAGTTCAAAATATGAAATTTTCCTACATTTAGAAACAAATTACTCTGGGATTTGGGTCAGAGTCTGTTGGCAATACCTAAATTCTTCACAGGAAACATGGCAATCCTGGGCCTATTCCCAGCAGGTCCAGTGTGTTGTGCTGAATCATGACCCGATCACAACATAAGCAGATGTGATGTTCTAGTACAGGTCTTGTACGCCTCACTGGTGTTTAAGTGGGGAGACGGGATGGTCAGCTCTGCAACAGTGATTCTTTCTCTCTTTAGGCAGTTCTCCAAGCAAATCAATGGTCAGATGTTTCATGAGCCATTTTCAGGATTGTGTTTCAGTAAGTGAACTTCCAAAAACAGGCAGGTCAAGCTCAGCTAGGAAGGAAGGCACAGTTGAACATTTAAGGAAGATCAGAGCACATCAAAGTGAAGGAGGTCTGGACAGGCTGGAGTCTCACAGACATTAGTCTGGCATATTCTAAAAAAATGTTTCCGTATAATACAAAGAAAAAGAATTTATGCTAACAAGCCTCAGGCGCTGAACAGCTGAAGAAGAACATCTGGACCAACATTAGAGCACATAAACCTGAAACACTAAAATTGTGTGATGGACATCTTTGAAAGGGCATCTTTACGTGAAGAATAAAATAGATATTTACAAGATCTGATTTTTCACACCTATTGTAAATTAATTTCCTATATGCACTGTATATGATGCTATGGTATTGTAAATTTGAAATAAAAAATAAGCATAAATCTTGAAACCCCTTTGTGACATTTGGCCCACTGTCTACAATATAGTTTTCATGTCACAAAATGATATGTACGAGTATAGTTATTTCTATTTAGAGAGGCTGGAACATCAACTTAAGCAGAAACATTGAGGTAAATAAAAATATTGCCCTCATTTGTAGAATTTACTTACATTCAATTGTTACAGAAACAAATCAAATACTGTAGGGAAAATGAAAATATTACCTCACTTATAATGTTAATGTACAACCAGCGATAGTGAAACAAATCAAAGATCAGAATACAAAAACACTCACAATGAAAGAACGGGGTATCTCCATCATCTGATCTTCTGGTACAGTCTGCAACTCAAGCGAATTACGTGGCTGAGAATTCAAGATGATTATTGTTAATTTTGAGTAAATTTTCACTTGGCTTAACTTAATAGCCTTATATTAAAAATGGCATCCACTCACAAAACTGCTTTAACAGTTTGTTTAATGAACACACTTCTCCGAGCTTAAACAAAATAATGTACTTTTACCAAAAAAAAAGGGGGAAAACTGGACATACTTATTCATTTATCTTTCTACCCTGCTTGTCTCATATCTTTCACGTCCTGCTTCATTCTGAGTCTTTATCTGTCCAACTGAACAAAATTAGCTGATCAGTGCTTCTCCACAACTGAAAAAAATTAGGTGATTGGTGCTTCTCCACAACTGAGCTAAATTATCTGATTGGTGCTTCTCCACATCTTGTGATCTCCAAGAGAATGTATAAAACCTTGTGCTGACAGTTTTCCATGCCTTGATGAAAGGTTGTCCTTCCCTTGCTGTTTGACTCTTAACTATTTTTCCAATAATAAAAAGACAATCCTCAGTCATACTGCAGACAATTAAGTTGTTTAATACCAAACAGGCAGAACTTTCTCTGTGCTTTTAATTTACTGTTAAAGACTGATAGTCAATTATTTCCATGGTTTTCACAACTAAACTGACATTATATATTGTTCTTCTGCCTTCTATCTCCTATTGGAGCACTGCCCTCAACAAGCCCATGCCAAGTCTTCCTATCTTTTGCAACTCCTTCAATGTTCTTCCCATATGATTCGTCTGTCTCCAATTCCCTTCTCCTTGTGTTCTGATGTCTCCCTCTTTTTCATTTACCCTGTGAATTTAAGAGAAAGCAATTTCTAGTTAAACTATTATCAAGTTTCATTTTAAAGTGTGTCCCATCTAACGCCAGAAATCTGCCCCTGTTATCTTCACCGGAATCTGTCTAGTTCTCTTCCTAAGCTCTGTATTAGTGATTCCGTCATATCATTTTAGTGCTTCCAGTCTGCAATGAATGTGGGTAGTTTTATGTATTATAAGTGGTGATAAGGATATTAAAAATGTATGACCATGGGAAATGAAACAAGTTCAATTCAAGTGATCTCACCAAGAATGTTTGGAACTATACGCTGATTAAGAGTGCAACAAACATTTAGATACAACTTAGAATGCCTCTTTCCTGCACCTTTGACATTAACTTCCGTGTTTCCCTGAAATAAAGATCTACCCCAAAATTAGCCCTAGCATGGTATTTCAGGAAGCGTTTAATATAAGCCCTACCCCAAAAATAAGCCCTAGTTAAGATGGTCAGCTAGAATGAGAGACTTGTTGCCGAATGGCCAGTTGGAGTACAGACGCTACTGTGAACACTTTATAATGAACGGATATGGTTCATAATTCAATATGACATGAAATAAGCAGAATGTCACTTTTGTGTGTGCCATCGTTCTTAACTTACTCAGTGCCAACCACCACTTTGTTGACAAATAGTCTCAATGCTGGAGCCCCTTCGCCATTTTATTGACAAGATTTTGGAAGTTTGTTGTTTGTTTCATTTGCATACCTTCCTTAATTTTAATGCCCTAAAAATGACTTTTTACGCCGAAGAAGGTTTTTCGTTTCAAAACAGTCCACGAGACACTGAAAATATCTAAATTTTGTGCAGAAATTCTTAGTTTTAAGTTGTGTTTACTTTTCTGATTTTAGGAATGGCAAAGGCCTTGGTTTTCGGCCTCGCATATTTATAATAGATAATAGTTTTAAACAAATTAGCAAAGACTGCTAATACTTCTGTTCCAAGGACTGGTGCTTTCACGCATCGAGTATGCCCTGGCCATCCTCACTGTCAGCCCTACACAGATTGGAAGACTTGAAAAGGTACAAAACGAAGCCATGCGCATCATTTTGGGCTGCATGAAAGACACCAGCTGTGTAGCAATGAGATACCTCCTTGACTTCCCGACAATGGTACACAGGATCAAGATCTGGAGAGCTTGTGCATACTTAAAAATAAGTGCAGATGAGCAGCACCCTCTGCATGACGCTATATTCAGAGAAAAGGGTGACAGGCTAAAGAGAGGCAAATCATGGATGGGTCGGGAGGAAGATGTCGTCTGACAGGTTTGCAGTCTTACCAGTATCAACCTCGGCAAGGAATGGATGCCGGTGCCTCCAGCTTTTAAGTGCACTTTCTCCTGCATTATCACACTCGACAGACGGTGCAGAGAGCAGAACCCTGTCGCTGTCAATGCAGAAGTCAACACGCTCATCTATGAACACTCAGATAGCCCCGAAGTGCTCATCTATACAGATGGATCTGTTGTAAAGCAGCAGAGAAGTGCGTGGGCATTTACAGCCCGTTCAGCGGGCCGAACCGTTCAAGAATCCAGTGGTGCCCACTCTATGACCACGAGCAGCATGACGATGGAGGTGATGTTAGTTAACACAGGCATTTATATGACTGGAATCACAGCATTATACCAACGTGTGTGTACTAAGTGACTCAATGAGCATGATTCAGAAGATCGAAGCTGGATCTGTATGTAGACAGTGGACCGTGTCGCTGCGGAAGTCTGTTGTTCGTAAAGTCATCTTCATCTTCGTCCCGGGACATGCGGGAGTCGAGGGAAATGAACGAGCTGATGAACTGGCTGGCTCTGCACCCCCTGTAGATGGCCAGCCCATGGATCGTGCCGATGTTATTAACGTCCTTAAAGATATGGCGAGAACAGAGGACTTTGACGTCAGTGAATCCACATCGCTGTCCAGGATGAAAGACTTGGGAGTAAGAATCGGCACAGCCAGACGCGAGAGGTACATCGGGGAAAACAAGGCGCCTCGTCAACCAACACAGAACTGGCACTATTAGCCACCGGACGCTGATGCATATGCTGGGGGGAGGATCTGAGCACCTATGGACATGTCCGGAGTGCAATGAAGATACCCCAACTGATAACTGAATAACAGAACTGAATAGTTTTAAACAATGTTAGATTATAGTTATTCTGATTTAAAGGACTTCGTGAAAGATTCTAAACTGATAGCACGTGCGAAATATAATTATTCAGTTAAAATAAATTATTTAGCAGACATTCAGAATGGAAAACAAAACTAACCGTGAAAGTTCATCATCATCTTGAATTATGGCTCGCACTAATGGGCCACACTTGTGTCCCTAAGTTTGCGTATGCCTAACACAAATAGGCTGAATGATATTAAATAATTAAATTTAAAAGAATAATAATTATAACTAAATAAAAATTAGTGTACATATTGTTTCTCAGTAGAAAACGGTCAAAACCAGCCTCATGTTTTCCCGACACTTTCCATTTTGTATGACAATGATACGCTTCAAAATATGTTTTAATTGTGTTTTATTGGTGTTATGGAGCTGTTCTAGTGATATTGGTGTAAAAAAGTGGTGTATTTATAATTATTCAGTAACAAATTTCATTGGACATCAGCGATTGAGCAGTAGCGTCTTGATAAGTGGAAATTTTGCGTAATTGCCACCCGTCTTCAATTTTTTTTTTACATCTGCTAATATTATTATAATATTTCTAACATATAGCAACAGTAGCAATACCAACGTGTTTCTTGTTAAATCTCCTTTAATTTTATATATAATACAATATATCTGCTACCATTTTAACAATTTTTAGATCATTTCTGTGACACACCCATACTTCCCATTTTCTGCCATCAATTTCTGTTTGGGCCAAACCCATTTTTTGTTTGGCACTGAATCAGTTGTCTCATAATTTTTGTTGCCACACTTTTTTTTTTTAAATTTTGCATATCCCTTACAGGACGTTGCAGTCAACACCAGCATTTTTCAGCTGCTGTTGATGTACTAGGCAAGTTTTACGTTCAGTAGTTTGCCATTACTTTCTGAACAACCGGCTCCCATACAAACACGTTATAACACAACGCGACACGGTCTGCTGCACAAATTGGTCGCAGCTGAGTTTCAAACGCCTGGTAAGCAGCTCACGATCCGCGTTCAGCCACGGTGACTTGTTTTGTAAGTCTTCAATTAACACTTGATTTAATGGTAGACTTAAGGGAATAATATTTTGACACCCAGGCAAGATCGGTGCAAAAAGAAAGAGCTATTCCGTCAATTACAAGAAAGGAATCGAAGGCTCCTGAGGCAAGAATCTTACAGCCTTCTGCAAAGAGAAGAAGCTTGATCTCTGAATGGTCTGAAAATGGCGGGCAGAGTACTCTAACCTCAGTCAATAGGTGGAAGAAGGAAATCCTAAGAAACGCAAGTGTGTATCAGGTCGGCAACCATTATTTTCTGAAATTCAAAACATCATCTGTGAATGGATTGCTGACAGGAAAGCAAAGACTTTGGTTGTGCGCAGGGCTGATATTCAAGCATTTGTCCTTGCAATGGCGCCACATTTCAAAATATCCCCAGAAGAATTCAAAGCATCACAACACTGGCTTGTTGGCTTCCTTCGGTGAAATAAACTGTTTCTAAGAAGATCGACAACACTGTTCAAGCTGGAAGATACTGACGTTATTAAACATGCACTGGTCTTCAATTACTTTGTTGATGGCATCGACTTTTCTAAATACCAACTCTCCGACATGACTGAAATGGATGAAACTACAGTGTTTATGGGCCTAGGATCTCAAATGACAATTGATTAGACGGGTGCCTCGTCAATCTACATTTTGTCCACTGGCTACGAGAGTGCACGTGTTACCTTTATTTTAGCAGTTTATCTGGATGAAAGGAAAGCCCCACCTCTAATCATTAGTAAAGCTTGAAAGATAAGATTGAATGTGTTTCTGGCATTTATGTTCTTGAAACTGAAAAAAGCCTGGTGCACACAAGCAGTTATAAAGAAATGGGTTGATTTAATGCTGCCTCTTGTTTTGTGAGGTGGTCAACGAGGTCTGCTAGTCTGGGATTCACCATGTTAAAAACATGAAGAATTCCCATGCAGAGAGAAAAATAGATCAAATAATGATTTCTGTAGGAATGACTTCTTATCTTCAGACTCTTGATATTTGAATAAACAAGCCATTCAAGGATCATTTGCGCATAGAAATCAATGACTACACTGAAAATAGAATGGAGAGAAATCAGTGTGGAAACTTTGTGAAGCCTAGTTTGCAGGAGGTCGTGACTTGGGTGAAGAATTCATGGGATAAAATCACTGACAGCTGGTGTTACCAATGCGCTATGAGCAAGTTATAATGGACAAGAAATGCTCATTAAAGGAAAACTTTATTATTGCAGATGGGCCAATGGTTCTACAGGAAATGGAGTCGCAAGAAATTCAGGCCAGAATTCGGGATCTGGAGTCATTACAATGTTCCAGAAGAAGATGATATTATGTATTTGAATAAATGTAGAATTTTGTACATGAATAAATGTAGATTTTTTTGTATTTGAAAAAAAAAAATTAATAAAACATCCGCCTAAAAAAAGCCAGAGTGTATTTTTTAAGCAAACATTAATGTAAAACGTGGTCTTATTTCAGAGAAACATGGTACAAGATACTGTCAACAATGCCTTCAAAAGAAACACCAACACAAGTAGAACACCTTGCAGTGGGACACTTACTGACATGGGTTTGATCAACATCCTTTTCACAGACCTGTATCGATCATACAGAGGTCTCATGAGCTCCTTCTCTTCTCGACTAGTCTGTCAAAGACAAACATTAGAACATAATAGTAGAAACTTCTTCAGCAAGCCATAGTTTATATATGCATTTTATCCTCCGAACTATAGGAAACCGAACTGGTTTAACTATATAGTAAAGAACCAACCAATTATGTATGAGAGCTTTATTATACTTTTGGGATCATTTTAATGAATTTTAATGTGCAAAAAAAAAAACACACTAAAACTACCAAAAATTTGTATTCTTAACTGTATGTGGAAGGTCAGATAAATCATCATGGTCTAGAAAGAATGGTGTTACAGGAAGTGACCAGAGGATGACTGCAACTGACACCATTAGTATTGGGAGACTTTGCTAGTTGTTGAAGATAGGAAAGGAGTGCATATGGGAATGTCATGAGGGATGTGATGTCAGTTCTAGAAGCAACTCAGCTCTTTATTTTTCAACAGTAATATGGTAACTGTAACCGTATTATGGTAACTGTTATCTTGTATTAGTTTCTGTCTTTAATCTTTCCTGTAAATGATTCATCATAAGCCAGCCAATAATATCTCTATATCAGTAGCTTACAATCCTTGGGTCACTATGCCTTACAGGATAGCAAATTATTTGGTTGTTGTTTGGTGGATGCGTGGGAAGAGGGAGGGAGGGAGGGAGGGAGGGAGGGAGGGAGGGAGGGAGGGAGGGAGAGAGAGAGAGAGAGAGAGAGAGAGAGAGAGAGAGAGAGAGAGAGAGAGAGCTGGGAGGGAGAGAGGGGGTGGGAGGGAGGGAGGGAGGGAGAGAGAGAGAGAGAGAGAGAGAGAGAGAGAGAGAGAGAGAGAGAGAGAGAGAGAGAGAGAGAGAGAGAGAGAGAGAGAGAGAGAGAGAGAGAGAGAGAGAGAGAGAGAGAGCTTCAATATTGCAACATACAATTTCTACTAGTGGTTGAAACAGTGGTTTCTGATAAATGAAATAAAATGACAACACAGAGGATATTAAGAAATATTAAAAGTTCACTATATTCGTACATTTTAAACATTTAATACTATTTCCCATTGCGAGTCTTTTGTTTCTTCCGAACTTCAATGGAGTAGCCCTTTAGTCTCTCCCAAAGTTAAAATATACACATGCTGTGTTAACATTAAATAAAATACTGTTATAGATAATACACCGAAAACATAATCAACACTTATTATAAATCATTTTCCACCTTATAAAAATGCTTTTAGATGCTTCTGCGACAGGGGATCACAGGTTACTAGGCAACTATGCAAATGGGTCTCCTACTGGGCACTATACTGGAGTCTGCTGACAATGAAATACCTAAAACCAGCAGGACACATGATCAATCTAGGCCTCATCTCAGCCAGTCCATATGTGTGGATAGATTATGACCTGGTTACATCTTACAAGGGGCGTTCAGAAAGTAATGCACCACATAATATTTCTCAGGAACTGTTCATTAAAAAAAAGTATGAGCAATAAAAGCAAATACACAGATCAACACTTACAGGACGACCATGCAGTCCTTCAAAATGCAAGAGAGCTCTTTGTACAGCCAGTTTCTCTTCCTGTACTTGGTCTCTAGACATCAGCTGCAGACAAATATTTAGTGATCATAACATGGTGCCATGTGGACATGAATACATTATTGCCTCCTGATTAATTTGGTAAAAACTCTTTAACAAAAAAAGTTTTAAGAAGTCGAACCTCTTGACTTCAGGCGGATCGACTTCAAGAGGATCGACTTCTTAAAAGTCAAGTGGATCGACTTCATTGCACCAGGTTTTATCCCATATGGCTCGGTCTCTTTCCACAGGGCAGTCTGCCGAAAGCGTCGCATAAAGCACGAACTCCGTAGATCCAGCGATGACCCCAAGCAGGGAACCGAAAGACCCATGACCTTCGGAGCGCGAGGCAAATAGCTTGACCATTTCGACACGCTGACTCCCTAAAATTATAGTTGTTATTTAACTCTTTCTGTCATATATAATTGTTACACTGACCCATATACTTTTTCACTTTCTACTCTAGGCAATAATTATTTTCTGAATGACACAGCTGTTATGATAAAGTAACAAGTGCTGCAAAAGAATGTATTAAATCATTCACTGACAAGAGCTGATTAATCGGCTCAATTTAACTACCCTACACTGCCAAGAGTCGATTGTTCGGCTGAATGTTGTCAGTGCATTATTTGCTTCATTTCCCATATCTTCCGCAATTTTAGTGCCTGGTAAATGAAAATTTACACTGAAAAAAGATATGCCTTTTGAACAATATTAGACAAGAAGCATGGTGTAAGCATGTTTTAAGAAAGATAGCTTGTGAAACCGGATTGTTTTAATTATTTTAGAAATGTCAACGCCTCCGGTTCTTGATCTCATCGATTTACACCAGATTATTGTTTTAAACAATTTTAGATTATAGTTATTCTGATTTAAAGGACTTTGTGAAAGATTCTAAAATTGATAGCACGTGCAGTAATGTGGTTGTTCAGTTAAATTATTTAGCAGGTGGACATTATGGAAAACAAACCTAACGTAAAAGTTTGTCATCATATGATGGCACATGTCGAATTATGCTTGCTCTAATGGGTCACACTTGTGCCCCTAAGTTTGCTTTGCCTATCACAAATAAGCTTAGGAGTATTTAAATAATTATGTTTAAAAGAATAATAATTATAACTAAATAGAACATAGTGTATATAGTTGTTCTCATTCTAATGAGTACACAGCTGCCTGGTGTTTCCTGACCATTTCCATTTTGTGAGGCAATGATGTGCTTCAAAATATTAAATTGTAGTTCCGTTGATATTGGTGAAGAAAAGTGGTGGATTATCAGCAAAGATTGAGAAGTAGTGCCTTGGTAAGTGGAAATTTAAAATAATTGCCACCCGTCTTCACATTTTTTTTCTTACAAAATCT
This sequence comes from Cepaea hortensis, assembly GCA_963921405.1. Lineage (NCBI taxonomy): Eukaryota > Metazoa > Mollusca > Gastropoda > Stylommatophora > Helicidae > Cepaea > Cepaea hortensis. Next base: position 63,416,721 of record OY992880.1, on the reverse strand, counting down.
AGAATTATGATGATGATTTGATATACAATACAATCCAGCTGCTACCATTTTATAAACTTTTAGATCATTACTGTGATACAAACATATTTCCCATTTTCTGCCATAAATTTTTGTTTGGTCCAAACCCACTTTTTGTTTGGCAGTGCTTGCTTGCTTGTTTGCGTTCACTGGCTGTGAACTCCAGCGTGACATCCTGTTGTCCAACATCAGTGTGATGTCATACCGGACTGAGGTTTGCGTGAGTAGTATCCGTTGTCCCATGACTGGCTTATTGGTGTGCAGACTGGTGGTTCCTCGCTGTGCAGGCAGATGCCCTCCGACTTCAGAAGATGTTTGGCAGTGAATCAGTTAAAAAGATACAAAACTCATCACTGATAGATCTATTCTTGTGTCAAAAGCTATAAGATGACACTGACCTGCTGTTTGCATTTTCTTCTACAGGCAGATGCCCTCCGACTTCAGAAGATGTTTGGCAGTGAATCAGTTAAAAAGATACAAAACTCATCACTGATAGATCTATTCTTGTGTCAAAAGCTATAAGATGACACTGACCTGCTGTTTGCATTTTCTTCTACAGGTTAGAGCACAATCAGGAACCCATTTTTGCAACTCGGTACTAATCTGAGACAAGCTGACAACTTACAATACTTCAGTAAAGAGGCAACATGAAAGATGTGCTACAGAAATAAGCAATGAAATAGGACAAGGAAAAAACTGCATTTTACATGTCTGTCTACAGTACTTGTCTGGCACACTGTGCTGGTTTCTGAGCTAAGAGAGCTCTACAACAGTTCCCATGGAGACAGTCCTTTGGTACAGGGTTGAGAGAATAGTCTCTACTCCCACATCACTTTGACAGCTGCAAGTCTTTGTATGAGGTCAGATGACCTAGATAATGCATTGGGCTTAAAGAGTGCATAGTTACCAGCCTTCCAGGCAATTTATAACCAACCATCCAGTTGTTTGGAAATGATGGACTGGTAGGAAGAATATTAATTAAAAATTCATAACGACCCACTACAACAATGGCACAGGATTCTTTTACTGTTTTTATGTGTGTCATTTATGTCTAACTTCATCTCTCACATTCAACAGAATCTTCGCCTGCTTCTTCGTTTCTCTTCTGAGAGGATTATGTCCTGCATTTATATCTAGAGAGAAGAACCTTTTCCATACCATGCTGCATATTGGGTACATGTTGCTAGTCAGAGATTGTCAGACCAACTGGGGTTTGATGGGTGATATGGTCAACATCACACTGGCTATCTTTGCTTCTCATGACATTTCCTACATTTCTTAGTACCCATTTTAGGCTACGCCGACCCAGGAGTCCAAGTCAGTGAATAACAATCCCCTCCTCGAAGAGGATTCAACCAATGACCACCAGGACAGCTAGTAAGCATGCTAGCCCCCGCTCTCTACTCTGATTCCCACTCCCAGCTATGCAACTCTGTACTCTGTAAGAAGCCCATAAGTATGAATTCATCATGTGTTTGTCTAAGGTTGACTTAATCGTGGGTAGAAGGTATCCACTATCAAAGGAGAATTAAGGCACCTCCTTCCCTCTGTAAGTTTACCTAACACCTTTGAGCAATGTGGAGTGCATGTTTAAACCCTCAGTGCAAGACAAAACTATATGAGCAGGTGGTGAACTGAGCATGAGAGCTGCCAACAGACACTTACTTGTTGGTTATGGTTTCAAGTTCATGATGGTAGGAAGAGGATCTCTTTATAGTTACTCAAGAAGAAAGGAAATGGCAGACTGCCTTCTTGACATATGTCTAGAAAACTACAGACTGCCTTCTTTACGTATGTCTAGAAAACTACAGACTGCCTTCTTTACGTATGTCTAGAAAACTACAGACTGCCTTCTTTACGTATGTCTAGAAAACTAAGACTGCCTTCTTTACGTATGTCTAGAAAACTAAGACTGCCTTCTTTACATATGTCTAGAAAACTACAGACTGCCTTCTTTACGTATGTCTAGAAAACTAAGACTGCCTTCTTTACGTATGTCTAGAAAACTAAGACTGCCTTCTTTACGTATGTCTAGAAAACTAAGACTGCCTTCTTTACGTATGTCTAGAAAACTAAGACTGCCTTCTTTACGTATGTCTAGAAAACTACAGACTGTCTTCTTTACGTATGTCTAGAAAACTGCAGACTGCCTTCTTTACGTATGTCTAGAAAACTAAGACTGCCTTCTTTACGTATGTCTAGAAAACTAAGACTGCCTTCTTTACGTATGTCTAGAAAACTAAGACTGCCTTCTTTACGTATGTCTAGAAAACTAAGACTGCCTTCTTTACGTATGTCTAGAAAACTACAGACTGTCTTCTTTACGTATGTCTAGAAAACTACAGACTGCCTTCTTTACGTATGTCTAGAAAACTAAGACTGCCTTCTTTACGTATGTCTAGAAAACTAAGACTGCCTTCTTTACGTATGTCTAGAAAACTACAGACTGCCTTCTTTACGTATGTCTAGAAAACTAAGACTGCCTTCTTTACGTATGTCTAGAAAACTAAGACTGCCTTCTTTACGTATGTCTAGAAAACTAAGACTGCCTTCTTTACGTATGTCTAGAAAACTACAGACTGCCTTCTTTACGTATGTCTAGAAAACTATAGTGGTCCAAAAATACTATGGAGAAAGACTGTTATGGAGGAAAAGTTTTGCACACAGGACAAGCTGCAGGATGATGACAATAATGATGACTTCCTCACAACCTATACACCAGGCCTGTATTTCTACCTAGAAGACAAGGTATCCAAACCCATCATAACAGAGACTGTAGGTATAATTGGTGATAGAATGTGTAAACATTTCCAGCTCTGTTCTGGTAGTTGCCAGGAAACTTGTGACCTCCATGCTGACACCTCTCAGCTATGTCTACCCTGAACACAACAGAATACATGTGTTCAATCCTTCTTCTGCCTTTCATCTCCCAATGGAACATACAACCTCTAGTAAATCACATCAAGGCCTTTGTAGACCTGTTCATGCTTGGTTGGATTTTGCAGCTTTCTTTGGATACATCACAAGTTTTCTATGTGGTGAGGTAGCCAGTCTCGTGCCAACCCTCCTTAGTTTCTTCTTAGGCATAGCCGGTTACAGTGTTACTGTTGTTTGCTTCCCTTATGAGCCCTGCTTTTCACTTAGGTCAGCATCATTATACAGGGTGTATTTTTAATGACTGTGCAGTGTTTGAAAATATTGCCGGTCCAAGTTTTGTATTTACCTATTATGTTGCATGAACTTTACGGAAGGTGAATACAAAACTTGGACCACAAATATTTTCAAATACTGCAGTCATTAAAAATACACCCTATAATTACTCTGACATGGTTACATAGTCTCTTTGACAAATTTAAGCAGGTCTCCATTCTATATTATGAAAATATGACATATGTAAACAGAGATAAACACAAAGTGATGACTTTACAAAACACAAAACTCCATTCCATGGGCAGAGAGATCTCACCATAACTTCTTCCGGTCGCCCAGAATCCTGCCTCTTATCTTTCAAGCACTTCAGTATGAAATCCAGTGTTGTTACCACTGAAGGTATGACAGGAGGTGACATTTCCACACCAGAAGAAGAAGCACCACTGTTATGCCTCGATCTGTTGCCTTTTTCTGTCTCTTCTTTTAAACCTTGAACACAAACAAACAAATTGTGAAAAAATCTGCCTTTTTTGTCTTTTTCTTGTTAGTACTCACCTCTTTCAGCACTATTCTAACTGGCATTAATTAATGTCTCTTCAAAGTATTCTGTTTTTCCATCAATTCATCTCTGTAGTATTATTTTAAACTGTGATTTTAACTATGTTACCCTGTAGATTCTAATACATGTTATCTATTCTGCCACATTACTTCCTACTGTGATTTTAATGCATATTTAAACTGTATATTCCAACATATGTTTCTCTTAGAGACAAACAACTAGATTATTAGAGACAAACAACTAAAACTAGGCATACCATCAGCTATTCTAGAGAGGCTATTAAAATTATGTACTGCCAACATACAATTCAACTTTCTAAAAAAAGTCATACCGCCAAATTGACGGAGTGGCCGTGGGGAGTCCGCTTGGGCCTATTCTAGTGGACATCTTCATGGCACATTTAGAAAAAAAAAGAGATCTTCAGACATCAATAATTTGGCCTTCTTCCGTCGTTACGTGGACGATATACTAATTATCACCACAGACTAGCTACAAGCAACGCCGTTCCAGGCCACAATGATCGTGACACATATAAACATCTCTTTATCTATGGAACACGAACACAACGAAGCGTTGCCGTTTCTAGATATCCTAATGAGACGTAGAGCAGACGGCACAATTCAAAGATCGGTGTACCGTAAAGAAACATGGACTGGCCAATATTTAAATTTTCAGAGCTTCGCACCTGTCCAGTACAAACGGGGCTTAGTATGGACCCTGTTGAGCATGCTAGGAAGATATGTACCCAGGACACACTGACAGAGGAATTTGAAACTCTGAAGAATGCCTTAAACAGGATTTATAAAGCGCCACTGCCAACAGCCTAAACCAAAACCAGAAGAAACTAGTCCCTAAACTCAAGGTATTCATCCAGCTAACCTTCCGAGGGGATGACGTAATGCAACGTCTGCAGGACCGGCTCATCAAGCAGTCGGGAGAACATTCTGTGCTGCAACTTCAGTTATCAGGTACAGAACCACACCGATCCCCACCCCAGCAGTAAAATAACCTGTGGCTTTGTACGCCAAATCGAATTGTATTTACCAATTTACATGCATGTGCGAGGCCATCAACATCGGCAGAACAGAGCGGCAGTTACACAGCAGGGTTTTGGAACACATTCCGAACTGGATCGACAAGATACTACACACAGACGATGGTAGCCTAGGTAGGCCGACACACCAGAACAGTCCCGCTTCATCGGTCGCGAGGCATGTGCTCGAGAGCAGTCATGTGATTGAGAGAAACAGTGCCTTACATGTGTTGTTCAATACACAAAGTAGTCGCTTGTTAAAAGTTTGCAGAAGCTATAATGATCAACCTACGCAAGCCGGCCTTGCGCAAGCAGAAAGACATGTTAGTCAGTTTAAAATTACCGTGGTAGACAATCAACATTACTGTGCGAACATGTGTATATTTCAGCTTGAAGGAGTTATCTAGTTAATTCACTTTATGTTGTGTGATTTCTGCAGTATGTACCTGACGAGATGCAGCGAAATATGCCAGGCAATAAATAGTGCAATCTATTGTTTGTGTCTTCGTTATTCAAATTCACCACAGGAAAACATTGTTTTGAATATGTTTCTCTAATCTGCCACAACAATAATAAATCTGATATGTTGATAAAGTTGGTGTTCTTCTTGTACCTGTTATTCTCCAATGAAGCATAGGTCCTCAACCAACTCATACCAAGCTCCCTTCCCCTTAATTTTAACCATCTCCTGTGGCTCCCTTCATGTCTTTCCCATATTATCATCTCACACAACTACTTAAAAGCTTCTACTAAAATATCATCTGGTCCAGCAGCTTGTCCATCCATCAAAAGATTGATAGCTTTTCTAATTTCTTCTTTAGATGGTTTCTGCAGTCTAGATATCTGAGGGGTCTTTTGGTACTGGTCTTTTAGATATTCCTGGAAGTATTCAGTGCATCTGTTAATCTTCAATGTTGGTGAGAACATACAAATTAGTATTTTCGATCGGTCAACTTAATTCATTATATTTTTCTATTTTTCTTGTGGTTTTTTAAAGGTCTTAGAGGTCTCATCTCGGCGCTGTTACTTCTGCCTCTCCTCTGGCCACCTAGATATTGTCTTTCAAACATACTTATTCATTTATGAAACTAATTTCTTGAGAAAACAGAGGGGAAAAAAGAGAATTTGATGCAGATGGTAGAGCTGAAAGCACACATTGAAGAAATGCTGAAAAATTAAAAGTGCTTTAAAAACATGAAACAGAGATAATAAGGAAACAATGAAAACCAAGAAAAAGTCAAACAAATGAATGAAGCAAGAAGGAAAGACTTCAAGCCACCAAAGATACACAAGATCAATTAACCATATTAGGGTCTCTAATTGCTGTAATACAAAATACCCTAAATTTGAAGGAAAAAAGCACAAGCAAGAAAGCACGCTTCGCACACACAAATGCACTAAAGATGAACCAAGTAACCAGTACCAGAAATCAGTACATGAGGAATGCAACAAAATTTAGAGACACAACCAGATCAGATAACTTGATAAAGATTTCAAATATAACTACAAGACTAATATTGAAGGCTGAGAAGGTCAAAGACATACAATTGGTTTAGGCATATAAATTTGTGTAAGTCAGATCTTAGTCAGATATGACTGAGCTACCATATGACAGTAGATGGTACTACCTGCTTTCTGTTAGTACCGAATGTTGGCCAGCACTCAAACCCGACAACTCACATTGTACCAACAGATTCGGTGGAAGAGCGTAATTAGGAGGGTACAAGCCTAAATGAACCTAAAGACTAAATATCATGGCAGGGCAGACCAGGCCCTAAGCCTTGGCCAGCAACTAGTCTAGGATCGAAGCTTCGACAGGTGGACAGTTAAAGCATTGCTCTGGCAGCTTCTGTTATTGGTAACACATGGTCTCTACAATTCAGGACAGGCTCTGTACTATGGAGAGGTTATGTCTTTTTATTTTTCAAAGCACAATTAACAAACTATCGTCTGTCAAGTCTGCAAGGTGCAAATAATATATTTGTGTAATGAAAGTATCTTGAAAGACGTTAACTCACAAAAAGAACTAATTACTTGCATCAGCTCACTAAGAGAACTAGTTACTTGCAGCAGCTCATTAAGAGAACTAGTTACTTGCAGCAGCTCACTAAGAGAACTAGTTACCTGCAGCAGCTCACAAAGAGAACTAGTCACTTGCAGCAGCTCACTAAGAGAACTAGTTACTTGCAGCAGCTCACAAAGGGAACTAGTCACTTGCATCAGCTCACAAAGAGAACTACCTACATGCATCAGCTCACAAAGAGAGCAAGCTACATGCATCAGCTCACAAAGAGAGCTAATTACTTGCAGCAGCTCACAAAGAGAACGAGTCACTTGCATCAGTTCACAAAAAGAATTAGCTACATGCATCAGCTCACTAAGAGAACTAGTCACTTGCATCAGCTCACAAAAAGCATTAGCTACATGCATCAGCTCACAAAGAGAACTAGTCACTTGCATCAGAAGAACACAATCCACATTCTTTAAATATATCATGAGAAGGGGGAAAGCTGTAACAACGGGAAAGTTAGAGGGGAAGATCAAGAGAGAAGATGCTAGATGTTGTGACATCATGGCATGGAGGACCATCAGTATCAGGAATGATTGGATAAGCATGATAGCCAATTAAACATGACATGAACTACGAGAAGAAATAAACAAGATTTCAGTGACATAAAAATAAAATAATGTCAATGATCTCACGTTTCAGGTCCTTTCTCACTTTTGACAATTCGCTCATATACTTCTTAATGTCTGGCTGGGCTGATTTTTCTCCATGTGAAGGCTGAAAAAGCAAAATAATAAATATCTTCTCTTGATCATGATTTCTTTTCTCAACTGAAACAATGTGGCATATTAATCAACATTTTAACAATTTGTTCTAATCTCTTGATAGTACCTTGGAAGAGCTCTTGAGTGTACTTACACAAAGAAACTTCCTCCTCATTCTTTTTCTCACTTTATTAATTTGTTTAATCTTCTGATTTGACAAATTTTACCACCTGTTGAAGTTCCTTTCATGTGTTTCCTATGCTATCTAATCTGTCTCTTCACTCTGGCACTGTGTCCAGGTATTTTTTTTAGTCTACACATAATTCTTATACTCCATGGATTCTACAAATAGGACAATGTATGCCTTGTTAGTATAGTGCTTCTTATTAACTAAGTGGAAAAATATATGTAACTTTTGTCTCAACTTCAAATAAACAGTTTTCTTTATGTGTACCAATGGAAGTGATTTATGCTATTACAAATGTGCTATTACCGCAGAAGACTACAGGACAAGATGTATACTAATAGAGGTTATACCTTAAACCTAATGACATAGTAATGCTGTATTTTATAGACCATCATTTACAATACCAGCCA